>VWYH01008826.1:299469-640989 GCA_013399365.1 Pampusana beccarii | reverse complement strand
AGATTTATTCTCAAGGAAAAGAGGATGCTAGTGAAGAGGGCAAGAGAAAAAAAAAAACAAAAAAACCCCCCAAAAAACCCAACCCAACCCAAAAAACCTCCATCTTAATAGGAAGCTGTAAGATACATATGGTTTAACCTATAGCTCTTGATGAAGATGCTGTCAGTACAAAAGCTTTTAATGGCATTGCATTTTCTGAAATTCTTGCAATACTCGGCATTGAATTTAAATCTCAAAAACTACGTTAAGGATGATTGTGTACTAGCCAGAAAAAAAGCAAACTGTTCTTTCCCAGCTCTTGATGAATCATGTGAAAGATGTGGTAGAACAGATAGCACACTAATGGTCAATACTTTATGGAGGGCTGCCTTGAGATGACAACTGTACTCCATAATGTGTATGTTACCATTCAGGAGATTTTTGGGTAAAGCAAGGGATCTTTAAAAAAATAATTACCAAACTGTGCAGTGAGCACAAGCAGGTATTTCTAACCTTGTTCACAAACAGCTGTGATTCTCAATCAGAGTCTCACAAAAACAGAAATCAAAACAGGAGAAATAAAGAAGGAAATAATTACATACATGAGGAAAGATGCAGATTAAAATCTAAGGAGATGAGGGTCCAAATAAACTCACATAATGAAATCACATGGGTGTTTTGTAAGCAAACTTCATGAATGATAATGAAGTCAGAGCAGTTATGCCAAAATATAGCTGATATATCAAAGTAATATATGAAGTATTGAATATAGTGTATTATAAATTCTGTATAGTATAATAAAGGATATAGTACATAATTGTATACACTGTATGTCTGTTAACATACTGCTGAGATTTGGCTCTGTATACTCTGGGCTACTTCTGTATATCTAAGTAGAGTTTTTTATGAACACATAATCTGAAATTTTACATTATCTCTTTCAAGAATATTTTATGGAGATTTCTGCTCACCTACTAGGATTAGCTGCTGTCTAGCAGGGTGAGAATAATTCAAATTGCATTCATTGCTTCTGTAATTATTTTAAGTGACTTCTAATCAGGATTTAAGGACCATGTCTATACTCTCATTTTTAATTACAAACTGAGCTTTGAAGGACTTTAACTTGACTCAAGTGGTCCTGATGTATGCAGCTCATGACTCATTCATGCTAGTCCACCAATTGTTCCATTGTGTTGAGGGAAGAGAGACTAACCTTTCATTTTAAAGAGAAATAAGTCACTAAAATACGTCACTCTTGAAATTGCAGTATCTTTAAATCTACATTATGTAACGTGATGTTTTTGGAACAAGCCAAAACAAAAAATAATTTCAACCAGATCTACAAGTCAATTCGTCTGAGAGAGACAAGTTTTCTTTAATGAGAAACAGTCTACTGATTAAGAAACCTCTCTTTAACCCAATTTCTAAGATAGGTTGCCTGGCAGAATTAGTTTTAAATTAAAGCTCTCTAGGAGCTGCATGCTATCAGCACTGAGTTGTGAAGCCACAGGACTGCGAAAGTTACATATTTTCCAAAGAAAATCTTGGGCAGTGGATAGGTACAGATGGAAAACGGCTGCTTTTCAAGCATGACACATTTCCCAGCCAGAGCACATCAAACCTGTGAGAAGGTTCGGTGCGGGGAGGTGAGGTTCAAGGGGAGGCGAATGGAGGGCATGGTCCTTTCTCTGGAGCCCCACTGTGGACGCCAATGCCCCAGAGCTCCTGGGCCCCTTCCCCAAACACTGTGGGGTACCCTGCCCATCCAGGCAAGGCATAAACACAGCAAATTTCCCACCTATTTAAAAATTAGGATATTCAAGATGTGTGCAAGTTACCCCAGCTTCTTCCAAAGCAACGTTTTGCATGCAAGTCAGCTAATAAAATGTCTTAAGGAGCTCTGTTTTTTATTTTTCCATTCTCCAGATATGCTTTTAACATTATGCCTTTCCTCAGACAGTGATTAATCCAACCAGAAATTTCCGAGTTCGGGGGTGAATGTAATAAAATCTGTGGAATTGACTCAAAGCAGCTACAAAACCACCTCATTAGAAAACAAACTGAATTAGAAAGTACATATGAAGAAGACAGAGTTGTTCCAGGACTTGACTCCTTGCCTGTGAGTGATTAATATGTAAAGTCAGCTGAAAAACATTTTTTTCTTGGCAAGTGAAAACAGAGATACTAGGACCAAATTCATCTCCGGTGACAATTCATTAGGCTCAATAGAGTTACACTGGGACAGCTTTTAACATTGTTTCAAAATCAAAACATAACAGAAACCTCTCTCTTCTCTGTGAATAAATATTGAACAAGTATTTCTGCATTCATTTATCTAGATTGCTTTAAAAGAAATAATTTGCAAAGCTATGAGACAATTTCTGTTTATTCAAGCAAACAAGGCTTTTATCCTCACACACCTGTGTCTTCTAACCCAGAAAATTAATCAGCTATATTCTGCTAAAGATAAAGGAGTATGTTTTTAACTAATTATACTGAACACTCTAGCAAAGTGTTTCTGAACAGGGGAGTAAACCACTATGCCGTTTAATATGGAAATCAATAGAAACATCATTTAGTGTCACTTGCTGTAGGAAGCCACTGGAGTATCTCACCTTCTCTGCAGGACACGGGACTGGGGATCAGGACACTGGGCTAATTTTTTTCCTTTTTTCTTTTTGTCTTTGAATAAACTCCTCTCACATCATGATCACATAAAACTGACTGCTTGAGCTATTATGAAGCTTAGCTATTAGATATCTTACTTTGACAGCCCAGTCATCTGTGAGCAAACACAAAATGTTTAAAAATATATTTTGGGTAGGGAGTGGCATACTTACCATGGCTCAAAAATTAAGAATTCTTGACTATTAATGTGTTTGTGAGTCATGTAGGTTCCCACTGGTTTTCCTTAGCTTTCATTTGAGACATAAGGAAGACAGAAGCTCTAATAATAGACTTGGAAAAGATCTCAGCCCAGCATCTCAAATGGAGACACACCATGGTGAGCAGCCAAAACTTCATTATTCCCAACAGCACTCAGGGCAGAAGTTCTTCTCAGCTGTAACAGAAAAACGTCCTCACTAGTTCTGTGTTCTTGGGGTGGGGATATCATGGGATTTTCTCTTCTTGTTTTTAAAGCAGAACATTCAATAGCATGAAGAAACTGATAATGCATACAAGTCTCAATTTGTATAAGCCATTCTTCACCATCTAGATGCTCTAATAATGCACAAAAGATTATGCAGTTTAAGTTAATCTACAGTGGGGAATTAGTAAAGGAAAGCTACGGCATTTTACAATCATGCTCTCACTAGTTCACTTTTGTTTTCTAAGGGATTCTCTGTATAGACAGACAAAGCTTTGGTGGGTGTGGAAATTCACAAAAACCAGTTGAGATTTCCATCCATTCTTATCTGTTATAAAGCATAAAATATTACCTACAAAGTCCTCCTATACTTACACATGGGTGCAATTCATGGGAAAACTCTCAATAAATTATTAGAGACTTCTATTTTAAATGGGCTCTTCTCTGACGGCAAGTATGAGCAGGCAGGGAGGGCCCAGGACTGAGGGGTGGCTGAGCAGAGATTTCTGCTGTATCATTTCCTAGTCTCAGAGGTCACATCATTGCTCTTTTTATCCTTGTTTCAGGGTGACCATTCAAAGAGATGGCTACTCACACAGGTTACAAAGCAAAAAAACAAACACCCTAATGTGGCAAAGGAGAGGAAAAAGAGAAGATTTTTTTACTTTCTTGTCCATTTAAATAATATTTTACCAGTTTTAAATATGACAGAAAAGCTGAAATGTCAGAATTTCCTTAGCAAAGATGCAGTTAAACAAGTGTTCATGCCAATAAAGCGTCGTATTGGCTCCATGATGCACAGCAAGAGTGGTATAAAGAACTTGATATCAGCACATTAATGCACTGTGACTTTTCACAACAGGATTGTGTACATATATATAGTCTACCAAAAAGGCTGCTTTTGCCAACTCTGAAAACTATATGATGTCTGAAAACAAAAACACTCGTATGTCCCATGTTTGTGGTGTTGTCAGGCTACAGTAGGTTCAGACAAAATTCCTCAGGTTGAAGTAGGGGATGCAAATTTGACCGGCAGCTTGGCTGCATTTGTACCAGTCCTTTTGGAATAACCATTTTTCTTATTTTCACAAAACTAGATTTAAAGTTCTCAACCTATTTCTTTGCTAAACCATGGGTATTTCCCCTCATTTTTGACAATGGTAGTCAAAACTGTGTTCTTATTTATATGCAGCAGCTCCATTGCCCTGCTGGGAAAGTGGGGAAGGCAGCAAGCAAGCTTATTTTCCTACTTAACTTCTTAAAATATTGAGCATCTTTGATGTTCTTGTCATTATAAAGCAATAAAAAAGGGCCTCTTAGAAATAAAATAGATAAATGGAATTTGAACCTGCTCCCAATTGTGTTAGTTGTAGAATATATGATTTTACTAGCAACATTTGATCCTTTCCAGTTCAGTCTGGAACTAGAAGCAGCAATTTTTGTTGTTGCTGTTGCTACTCTTTTTTTTTTTTTTCCTGTCTGCTCTCACTCAGCTGAGCAATTCCCCTTAGCAGTGAGATGAACCTCTCTGAGGTCATACCATCCACCTTCCTGGAGCTGAGATACAGCAAGATGAATTTAACTGCATGATGTTATTCTGTTTTGTTTCTTCTATCTTTCAGGGACAGATCTGAGCTAGGAAGGGCCTATAATTCAATTTGGATTCTATTCTAGGAATCTTCTATACTAGGAATTTCGGTAAGTTCAGGTCAGCTGCCCTAGCTGTGTCCCCTCCCAGCTCCTCATTCACTTCCAGCTTCCTCACTGGCAGGGCAGTATGAGAAGCTGAAAAGGCCTTGACTCAGTGTATGCACTGCTTAGCAACAACTAAAATATCAGTTATCCACATTATTCTCATACTAAATTCAAAACACAGTACTGTACCAGCTAGTAGGAATAAAATTAACTCTATCCCAGCTGAAACCAGGACAGCACTGCTTTCTTTGATGTAAGAATTTTAGCATGTTTTTATACCACTTACTTATCCTCTCTGTCTTTCACCACTGTACTGCTTAGTTTCCCAGTCAGATCCCATTCAAACACTGTCCAGTATTTTTTCCTGCTCGTAAAATGTATATCTACAGCACCAGTTAAACCTAAACATCTGCCTAATTGCAGCCCTAAGACTCCCAGCATCTTCAATAAACTCTGCTTCTCAGTTTATAAGCAGGCACTGTAGAGAAATCTGTCAGGTGAGCCATGCCAGAGAAACTTCCCCAGTCACAAGGATGGTCTTATTAGACACAACTATAAGGAATTGCCACCATTTGAATAACTGACCTGGGGAAAATGCGTTATATATTAACTACCCGTGGTGTTTTGGGCTGTACATTTTTAATTCCAAATCCAGGACTTTGCCTTAATCATGTCATTAAACATAACAAATTAATGGGTGTTCTATATTATGAGTAAATAACATAGATATATTACAGAAAAATAATACAACTCTAGCTTTTCTGTACAAATCCTAGCACAGTTTTCCCTTCAGTGCCAAATCTTTCTGGATGATTAGCAGCAAAAACATAGTGAAACTCTTCCCCTTTAAGCATTTTCAATTCTCTGCATTGTTTCATTCCCCCACGTCTTACATATCCACATCAATATTCATCTGTATTTATTGATACAGACTCCCCTAAGTGTTTCCATCTAATTAATTGGTTTGGTTTGTTTCAACACTGATTGACTCAAGTCCCAGCTTCCATTAATCTTCCCTGCTGACCATGGCAAAGCTCTCATAAGTTGGTCCCACTCACACAAGTGGCAGATCATTTTTCAACTTCATTTCATGTTACGTTGTGCAGGAGAAGCTTCTTTTTCCCTTGGCCCAGGGCAGTGCTTGTTAAACAACTATGCAGCATTTAAGAACCAGGCAACAGCTTCTGATTTTGTTAGACCAGGCAGCCTCCAAAATAACTTGATATAGGGCAAAGCCTGAACCAGATTGCCAAATAGAATACAGTTTTGGAACAATTGCAGAAGTCTGTTTCTCTCTTGCATAAATTTATTTGTTGTTAGACGGAAAACGTTCCTCTTATTTTTAGCTGAAATACTAAATATGTAGAGGGCTTATTAGACATTTTTCTTTTAGACTGAAAATGAGAAGTGAGCTGTTCAAGGCCACACAATAGACAATTTCAAAATGAGTTCTCAGAGAGCTGGCCGTCAGCCGAATTTCCTGATAAACACAATTTTACAAAACCATTACCAAACCATGCTTTGAGGCCTGGAGAACTGAGTGTTATCACTCATTGTAAACACATTTTCTGCCAGTGCCTTCAGGGGAAACTGTTTCCTTCTCTCTCTTCCACCTTCAGGAAGCTGAAGAAGAAAAGACAGAACAGATGTATGTATTCATCTGCATGGTGGAGAGAAATTTGGAGGTATAGACAACAGTGGGCCTTGGGATGAAGGAACAGTGAAATTCTACAAACCAGCTTTCAGAGAAGAATGTGGAAACCTTCTAGGACAGCAAAAGGTACCCTTGCACATTAATTTCATGTTTTTAAACCCATCTTTTTTTTTGAGTTTTACTCTGTCATAAGCAGTTAGAACACAGCAGTGGAGATGTGCTTAGAGAGATCATTAGAGCTATGATCTGTCAGTAGATAACCAATAGATACCTAGTCCTAACTGCACCTAGGATATTTCTTCTTTAATAGAAGAATAAATAGTTTATGTCCATTAACTCAAATATAAGTTATCAAATTTCCAGCTCCAGCTTTTCTGCACAAGTCCTAGAATGGTATTTCCTCACAGCATACCAAATCCTTCTGGATGATCATCAGCAGCAGATATTGTGAAACTCTTTAGCTGTCATTAGCCAAGCAGTAGATACCTAGTCCTAATTGTATGTAGGATATTTCTTCTTTAATAGGGAATAGGACAAGAACAAACAGTCTATGACCATTAAATTAAATAAAGGCTATCAAATTTCGACTTCTCCTTGGGAATATCCACTCTCTTCGCCCCCTGTAAAATTCTAGACAGCTTTGAAGTGAGCATCCTTTTGGGAAACTGACTTTATCATCTCAAAGAGAGGCTGAAGCAATGGTACTGTTCAGTCTGACATTGAACAGTACCCTTATTTAATAATGGAAAATGAACCTTTTCCTGAGAAAATTAAAAAGGGAAAAATAAGTAATTTTCTGTGGCATAGAAGGACTTTATCACTTAGCCAGAATGTTTAACTGAGGTGACAATGAAAACCCATCCAGTTGTTGGGAGTGATATGCTGTTAAAACTTAGATAATTCGATTTTGTTCCATTTTCACCTTTGAGAAAAAAAAATGGGTAGGGCAGCTTTTGGACAAAGTTGAAGAATGAAATTCGAATGCTTCAATAAAGCTACAAGTACCTGAAAACAACATCAGAATGATAAGTGTTTGCAAAATTAATTGGAGTAGGCATTACACACATCGCTGCAGTTCGGAAATACATTATTTCTAGAACAGGTAATCGAAGAAATCATGTCAAATTTCACAATGCTAGTAGCAATTGCATTTGCCAAGATCATCCCTTGCTACTCAGCCTGTTCAGACAGAAACACTTCCTTCAGGCGTGTGCCAGCAGAACTGCCAGATGGACCGAAACCTGAATATGCTGAGTTTGCAGAGGAAAAAAGGGTCCAGAAAGCTACTGGAAGGAGACTGCAACTGAAGGGCAGCATTGTACCCGAAGAGGGAGAAAGGCAGGGAGGGAGAAAGAGAGAATAAGAGAGAGTAAGAGAGGGGAAGGGAAGGGAAGGGAAGGGAAGGGAAGGGAAGGGAAGGGAAGGGAAGGGAAGGGAAGGGAAGGGAAGGGAAGGGAAGGGAAGGGCCAAAGTCCAGTAATGCATCAGGTGCTCTCAATTTCATTGCTTAGCTCCAGCTCCAATGAATAGGCAGCAAAAAATTTTGGGAACCCTGGTTCTCTCTGGCTAACCTGTTTTAGGGCAATATTTCTGGAGTACGGCGATGCATGTTAGCCAAATGAAGATTTTGCTCTATTGCAATGTTCAGTGCCCTGGGAAGAAAATGCATTTGATTTCAGAAGATCAACATTTTCCTTTTTCCTTCTTCTACATCAGCTGGGGTTTAAAAGTTAATCCTTAAGCCTTTTACTAAGTGTTACCTTGTCTACACTGATCAAATGTTTCCAAACTCCTACTGATACAACCATTTTATTAAAGATTGGATGCTTTTCTTCTCTTTACTGGTCAGATAGTATCTCCATAATCCCTAGTACCCTCTGTGTTGTACAGAGTCCTGCTGATGGCGGCAGAGCTGACTGACTCAGCATCACGTGCCTTTTGATCACACAACACAGGAACTTCAAATGTGATGCCAGGAGAAACGGGGAAAGACATAGTGCAAATGAAAATTAATTTATCCTGTCCAAGTCCACTGTTTCCCTGAGGCGGATCAGCAGGATAATACAGAGGCAAGTTAACTGCCTTTCCCAGAACCACACAAAGCATGAGTAGAGAAAGTCCAATGAAGTCATACAGTCCTCTGACTTATCGCTGTAGAATTGTCCTTTACACTGCAGTTTTGACTGACATAACCATGGAAGCAACCAACATTTCCCTGGGGAATTTATTCTACAGTCTACTAGATCTCATTCTGAGGAAACATTGGGATACTAATTGAAAAGCTTGCCATCTGTCAGATTTTAAAAGTCATATATAAAAATTATGTACAAAGCTACATTAAAAGGTCATGGAGTATAACACTTGGAAAGTATAAAAATACAGAAATTAATGCTAGAGTACTCAACCTTATGTACATCTACATGACAGTATATTCTCCAGTTAAACAATTACATATATATTTTTTTCTCCCACCTGACCCTGCCTCATTCAGAATGGGCAGGCTCACTTAATGAGCTGACAGTGACTGTTTTACCTTCTTCTCATTTTTCTGTTTTTGGATTCAGGCACTACACGTAAAACAAACTCTACTGAAGATTAATCTCCTTAAAAGCTTTTCTCTGGTGCTCTTCACAATACCATTTGGATGTTTCACACACATTCTGCTCAGGGCAACCTTGGGAGCTGCCAGGAGTGGTGTTAATTCCTTCTGACAGCCAAAGAGACCAGGCTTGGAGCCCTCCCAATGTTTGGATGCTCAGTCTGAACCCCCAGAGCCTGAATGTTCAAAATACTCAGACTTATGCACTCCCGTATCCACCCCAAATGCAGCTGCTACTGCATCAATTACAGTGAAGCGCATGTAGTACTCCTGCAAATCAGAGCACATCCTAGGTCAGACTCTAGAATCCAAGGGATGAAAGTGATGAGAATCAGTGTAAAGGGCTGGTTTAATGTTGGATAGACAAACAGCCCAGACTCCACTGGCTGGCCCCAGTCTACTTACAAGCTTCCACAGCCCCATGCTCCTTGTACAATATCTAAAAGCAAGATTTGCAAACTCACTGATTCACAAATCCTCAGGGGAACATATTTCACATTGCACAAAATAAATACGTATTTGCTGAACTAGAGAAACAGAAAATGCTTTAAATTTAGCAGATGGTCATCCATGGACATGCACTTATGGGTAATAGGTGCAAAACCAAGGGACCTGAGTTCTGATTCTACTTCAGGTGAATGATTCAACTAATTTGGTCAAAACAGAGAAAATTCAGCAGAAGCCACTGAGCTTTTTCAGCCAAAGAATGCTGTTCATTAAAATCATTACAGCACTGGCTGTTAAATAATTTAAGCCAAGTTTCCCACACCCAAGTGCATGTTCTAGACACTGGAATTCTGGAAAAATACTGGTGGCATTGCCTTTGACAGTGGCACCCTGTGTTGTGCAAGGCTTAATCTAATAGGTAGGCTCTGAAACAGATTCCTAATAAAAAAAGACAGGCAAAAGAATGGCAATTTGTGAATCTTGACAACATTTAGTTGTAAGATAGTTAGATAGTTATACAGCACTGTCAAGACTTATGAGACTTAGCTAGAGTAGGAAAGTTACTGGCACAGGTGTGGATATCTGAGGACTAAGAGTGAGGTCCCCCACTCAACATGTGTAAAAGAGGCAAAGTTCAACATATTTGCATTGACATTAGCCAATCCCACCACGTTTAGACCTACTGCACAGTATCCTGTTAAATGGTTTATTGTAATCAATATGTTTTTGTATATGTGTTTGTGTTGTTGTTCTTTGTTTTCTTGGAATCAAATTTTTGAACAACTGCATATGTGAGAGCTCTCATCTGGATCAGAACTGGTCCAAACTTTTGGCTTCTGGTGTGGATGTGACCATTTTTTCCTGAGCACTGGGCCTGTCCATCACAGCAAAGCAGTGGGTATCAGCCAGGTATTGTTTTGGAATTTATTCACTGTTTTATGCTGTAACGTATCTGCATTATTTTAACCCTAATGCATATCTGGTGTCAGAGGTCTAAGCATGAATCAGTCCCTTCCCAGGTCTCTGATTAGGTGCAATCACACCCAAAGGAGTTAATATCACCACATCCTCATTATTATCTAGTCTAAATAGACCAAACTGGCCTGGGTAGCATATTCTGCAAATACATACACACACAGCCATCATTGGATCAAGAGGCCCTGGGATCTTGTGTCCAGCACATGGTTCTATAGGAGACTGTGCTTTAGTGGGAACAGACTTTGAAAACAGAAACAGATGTTCCCATCTCCCTCATCCAGAAGTCTTGTTAACTGGTTTCATTTTCCCGTTCTGGTGGCTCAATTATACTTTAATTTTCTTCTACCCTAGGTTTCCAGTTCTCTTGTAAACTCCGTGTCTGTTCCAGTTACCTCCTTCAGCCTCACTCCCCACTCTCACTGTCTGAGATGTTGCTGCCTTCCCAGTGGCACTAAAGCTTCTTTTCAGATCTATTTCTCCTTTTTTTTTTTTCCCCCAATTTCACTGATTCCTAGATCTCTTTCCAAGCTCCTTGGGAGACCAAGAACACTGATTGCTCCCAGCATTTCCTGGTCTTGACCAAAGACATTTAAGTGTCTCTGACAGCAGCTCCAAACTCATGATTTTGCTCCCCAGTCTGACTCACAGTCAAAGTTCCTCACTCTGTTTGCCACCCACCTTTCCAGTGTTTCTGTCCCAGCCCTGCCTTATGCCCTGTACATTTGAAGTGGGTAGTTTAGTCTTGCAAACCATCAGATAAAAGGGTAGGAAGAGAACTGGAGAAACACACAACCTCATCCAGTGTGGGTGTATAGACCACGCACAATCACAGCAGCCCAGAGCTGCAATGTCAGGAAGAAATCCTGCTCTGTTCCACATTCAGAGAAAATGACACTTTCAGGGCATTTATATGCTGGAATTTCAAGATGTGTGAGCTGTCTACATTGACTTATAAAGTGTGTGGGTTTTTTTATGTAAAGAAGTTACTCCTCACTAAATGCCAAATCTGACTCCGAGCCAGGAACTTCTGGAGTTTCTAAGCAAAATGATAGATAACGTATATTCTCTGCAAACTTCCTCTATGCTGATCTCCCTTTTGAAAAAAGTTGTTGGTTTATAAGAGCCTTAAACACTCTTCTCAGCATTCTACAGAACTCATCCACAATAGAACAAATAAGTTAAAGGAAAAAACATACAGTGATGTGTTAATGTCTCCCACAGAGAGTGATATCTGAAGACTGGAACTTGAAAACCAAACCAGAGAATTGGGTATAAGAAAAATTTCCCCTAACGTGCTGCAGGAGTAACCTCTTTTCAATGGACCAGCCAGTATCACGGGTATATAATGAGCACTCAGAACAATGGAAATCAATCCAAAGCACAAACACTATAGAAGTAAAACATTATTGCCTTTGACTTGCCTCACCCCATTCATGTAGATTTAGCACACAAATGACAGCAGATATGAAAGTTCTACTTGAATAGAATGACCTGCATGCAGACGGCAATATGTATGATATCTCACATTCACAGACATGTTTATCTTGAATTTTTCTACCTCTGTGAGGGGTACCAGGCTATTTCAAAACAGTAATTTTGGTTGTTTGCCTTGTAAATGTTGTTTTTTTTTTTTTTCCACAAGTTTTAATTAACTATAACAAGAAAAATAGCAATTGGGTTAAATAACATGTTATGAGAGTAAAACTACCCAGTAGTCAAAAAGAAATAATAATGTAAGACCAAAAATGCTAATGACATGCTATGAATGTAATGATCAGCTGATTAGCCATTTAATTTCTCATTTGAAATCAAATTTGCATACCTAACTTATCAATTCAGATGTGACAGTAACATTAAAATTAAATATGTGGTTTGATATTTCAGTAAATGACAGCCATTGGTTAAATAGCAATAATACTAGCCTTTGGGACAAACATCTAACTCACATTGCCTAATTCATTTCATTTTCAAATGAACAAAGCCTGGCTTTGAATGCCCTGCTTTTCCACAAATATGCCTGGAAGGACTTGTTAACTCTGGAGACTGAAAGATGGTGGCTGCAAAATGAGCTCCATTTATTATGTCAAAACCCAACCTCTCAAGCAGAAGGGCACAGTTCAGACAGCACAGCAGGTCCCCAGAGAGGATGGGTGTTCTGGATGTGGTCTGTACAGAGCTGCTCACCAAGTATGTTAAGCCTCCACAGCTCCGCAGCTACTAATAATTTGTAGGATTACACTCTCAAGAAGAAAATATGAGATTTTTAAGCCTTTTTAAATGAGAAACAACCCCCCTTCCCTGAAAATTAATGGCTTATGTAATATTTAATGCATTATTTTTCAGAAAAAAAATGGCTGCTGTGGATCACACATCCATGAAATTTGGGTTAATGTCTGCTTTGCTGCTGATACTGTTGAGTGACTTCAGGGACACCAAGAGCAAAATTTGGGGAAAAAATAAAGATATCTTTTCTGATGCATTTTTCAGTACTGCTAATTAATGCATCGTTGATTATGACCATGTGTCTGAGATAACTATACTTCATAACAACTTTCCCATTAAAAATTCCTATTTATAAATCTGGGAACAGAGGCACTTTGCAATTCGTCACGGATGGATTATCACTCTGCTTTTAAAATATGGTTGAGAAATAATAAGGAAAAGTAAAAATCTTCTTTTTCTTTTTAACCAAGAGAATAAAATTGGACTTCCCCACAGACAGGTTACCTTTTCTTTCGTTTTCTCTTTGTGACAAAGACACTTGCCTGGAATATTAATTCACAGAGGAGAGAGAAAAGGAAAAGAAAAAGAAAAACCTGGCATATTGGGAATCTATCTCCTATTGCACATTTAGAATGATGGAAACACAGCCTAAGGAGATATAGAAACAAGCCATAGTGCAAGCTGCGTGGCGAAACCTGCATGCGGAAATCAGATGGCTATAAAGACTGTCATATATGGCTGTGGGCTATCACATGATTATCTTTTCTAACAGCATGTGTATATATGCATAGTGCCCAGGTATATGCAAAGATGGAGAAAATATTACTTGCCCTGTGATGTTTAAGGCTTTTAGTCACTTCTGTTGCTACTTACTGTGGTTATTTGTCCCATCTGCACAGCAATATGCTGTGCGTCAACTTGTGAAAACTATAGGAGATCACCACCTACATAAATGAGAACGTAAATGGGAAGATTTATGGCCCGAAAAAATAGTCTGAAATGCTGTGTTAGTTTTGCTTTTATTCTTTACTGAGTTTCACATATCTGTTTTCCCAGAATTTACAGTCATTCAGCATAGAGCACTTTCTGTGTTGTCAGACTCACGAGCAGTCTGCAGTTTCAGAGACGAGGGTTTTTTATTAGCTTATTTCCTTTCACTTCTTATGTTCTTAACAAAACCCCAACTTTTCTTTCTGTCAAACATTGCCATGCCATAAAAATTAGTGTGGTGGATGTAGGCATTAAAGTTCTTCAGTTTTTCTAGCACATATTTATATCAAAATGGTGTATATGCATTTCATTTGCAGTAAAAGAGAAAACCTGGTTTTCCACAAGCATTGAGGATTAAAGGAAATATTGCAGATAGAAAGTGAGGCTGTCCAAAGTGTACAGAGTACCCTGCCTTCTGGGCTCTGCACTACCTCTGCTTGTGGCAGTGATTAGGTGGATAATTTAATGAAGAAAAGTGCTGTCAGAAAAGTGTAAGACTAATATATTTTGAACTACACATTGTTCTTGGAGAATATGGCACAGAACACAGGTTCATCTCCTCGACTCCCCCTCTGAACAAAGTGCTGTGGAAGGAATTCAGATTCTGACCATCAGCCCCTCACCTAACTGCCCCTAGGGACATCAATTAGCAAATCTGAAGGTTATAGTGACAGAATGAATGTTGGTGGCACATGTTTCATCACAAAAGAGAGGTAAATTTGGCAGCTAGGCTGTAATTTCATTGAAGGAGAAGGGAAAAGCATGCACTTTTTTTTTTTCCCCCAAGAATATTCAAACTGTGAAAGTTTGTGGACACTGGTCCATCGGTTAGATTAAAACCCAGTGAGTGCATTCAGACCCCGACAGACAGATGACGAACCTCTGTTTCCAGTTTTTACTGGCTTAATAAGAAACTGAGTTGTCACCACGGCGTAAAAGAGTCACAGTTACTCCTATGCCATGCCTTCACTCCAACGCTAAGCCACCAGAAATTTCTGAAGAGTCACTTCATTCATCCTCCCCTCAACAGCCCTGATGGCACTTTTGGAGCAGGCAGACAGCCTGAGCGACAGCAGCCCTGAAGCTACTTTAATGTGTTTCACAGACATAGACTGGTATTTGTTACCTGAGGTTCAGGGCTATGCGTCAGTGTCTTAGTACTTCTTCCTTCTACTTCAAATGTGCTTTAAGCACCGCTCCACTATTCCAGAAAGTCAAGGCCGAACTGCAAGCTATTAGTTACTGCCTGGAGCAGGAGCTAGCCACAAGCAGCACAGAGGGAAGAGCTTAATCTTGGGATTATCTGCCACAGCTCTGTATTCAAATTATTTTTGCACTGAAAGGGGTTTTTTTTCTATTTGTTAAATAAACTTTTGCTATATAGATCTGCTAATGCGACTTTCATAATAAAAAAAGAGCCTGTGATGAGTTTGAAGACAAAATCAGGTATAATTCTTTCCAAGGGAACTCGTATTTCTTGCAATGACAAAAAAATTACACTTTCAAATTTATTAGTAATAACAGGTAGCATTGCCATTCCTCATCAATGCTATCAGGTGATTTGCAGTGAGATAAACATAACTGTTGATGAATACTCACAACAAACAGAGATAGAAACCAGCACCCTGAATGTGACTGATTTCTTTAAGGTACTGTAATGAATCAATGTCACTGCTTCTGTTAGATTTCTGGATCCCTATCACCCAGGCCTGGAACTGAGCAACCCTTTTATTCCATAACAAGATCTGAAATGTTGCAGTAAACTCTAGTTGAAGGACAGATCAGTTCCTTGGTGCATTAACTGCGAAACTGATAACCAAAGCAGCTGCATCCTTTCATAATACCCAGGATCTTCACACTTCGTAGTATAGCCATATTTGCATCAGTTAAACTCCTCATCAAGGCCGTAGCACTATCTAACCTCTCTCTTGTTTACTTATTTATTTTATATATTCATTCAACAGCAGGGAGGGTAATAATTACTTTCTTGGTCACTGACTTTTCCCCCACCCATCTCTATGACCACAAGATTCTTGTGCTCCCATTTCCTGTTTGAACCCTATTGCATTTTATTTTTATAGCATCCAGCTGGCTGCTCACTTTTTAATTTGCCCTGGGATTCTGACAATTTTTGGCTGTCTTGTGTCGACATCTGTCATTGCTGATACCTCACTGACCACGAGTTAGGGTGGAGGGAGATGCTGCCTCGGACTGAGTTAAAATGGTCAGGGTTGCATTCCTTGAGTGAGCTGATGGTACTGATATAAATGACTTGCAAAGTGATTTCTGTGCTTTTTTGCAAAGTAACTACATCTGCTGCAGGGTCACAGGAGGAGGAAGCAGCTCAGGAGATAACGCTGATGGATTAGTGGAATGAGAAACTTGTTTCACAGACAGCTTTGCTGCTGATCCTGTTTGTCACACTTGAGTGAAAAGGAGGTGGGAAAACGTTATCCTTCATCACAGCTGCTACAGGTGGGCAAATAATACACTAGGTTTGGGGGTTGTTATAAACAAGTCCCTAATCAAATATCACTATAATTCTCTTATCATTATCAGCATGCTCCTTAGTTTCTGTTTCTTCGTTTTACCTAACCCATCTTATCTTTTTATTTTCTCCTGTTTCAGTCACCGTTCCTCTTTATAATTTGCAGCCGTTCTCTTCACTGTTTAAATTATGTGTCAAATGCAAGACTGCAGGAGGAGCCTGCAGGAACCAAAATGTCAGAGAAATGTTGCTTTCCCCCACGCCTTCAGCACTCTGCCACTCCTCGGTTCGGAGGCAATGCCTACAACAACTGCCTTCTTGCACTTGCCTGTGACTCGTGATTTCTTTTGCATAACCACAATAAAGAACACCCACACAGACCCATCCATGAGTTCAGCAATGACAGCAGCAAGCAATTTCTTTACTTCTTATGAAATATTACTTAAAAAAACCAAACTAAACCAAAAAACACCTCAAAACCCCAAACAACTCCTTAACACACGCTTAACCGTTCAGGGTCACATTTTCAAGGACTATTTAAATTTGTTTTGGAGAGAAATTCTCTTGCATAGACTATTAGGCAGATAAGAAGCATTCTGAGAGTCTGCAAAACAATTTGATTTTAAGCAATTACTGAGTCCTTACAGATTTTAGGGAATCAAGTTCATGATAATCTGCTGATGGCAGATTTATACAGAGTAAGGAAGACTGAATATCACAATGGCTAGATAACTGGCACCTCCTCTATGCCAAACGCTTTACTGCCTTCCCTAGCACACATTACCCTATCTCAGATGAAGTTCAAATAAGTTAATAATAATATAATTACTGAAGAAACTCTGATAAATACAGGTATAAATTACCAAGACAACAGCACATGAGTTGCAGAAAGGCTGCAAAAAAGGGAATGACTAGAATTGCTGTTTTGAAAACTTTTGTCTAGGTCTTTTGGGTTTCTAACAGCAGGACATATATGACCATGAACTCTCAGTGACCAAACTGTTTGCTTTTAGAATTTGAGGCACATACTTTCATACTCTACTGAAGTCTCAAACATTAAAACTAAAGGTTTAGATTGCGGTTTCATGAACATATTGCTGTATTCCTTCAAAATTAGCACAGTAAGTAAAGCAGAACTTTATCTTCAGCAGTAGCTCAGAGACAAGTGGCACAGTTAACCTAATTCCTTCTGCATTCATCACTTCAGTTTATTTAAGGAGCCAGTTGATGTACAATGAAAGTGACAAGATTTTAAGAAACTGGAATTTGTTATGATCTTTTTGCTAATTTGCTTTAACTTCTAATCAGCCTTACATAGAGACACAGAATTGCATGATAAAGCACCTAAAATCCAGCATAGACAGCACGCATCACTCCACTTGACTGTTTATTTGAAAATAAAGTCAGTTTTCCTTTCTGTTTAAAAAAAATAAATAAAAACATTTATTCCCTGGTCTGACTGGGACACCAAAGGCTGCAAGTTCCAGTTTAATTTATTTGATAATAAACTTTAGCAGGGCCACAGTATGTAATACTCAAAGAGGAAATTAGCATTTCACTTACTGAACAAGATAATATTCACTGGATGTGTGGGTATCTTTTGTATTCTTCTCATTCCTTGTCTTTTTCACCTCTATTCTCAGTCCTTTATACACAGAGAGAAACATGAATGCTTATCCGCAAACACACCTTTATAGTTCTCATCTCCCGTATAAATCAACAACTTGTAACAAGCAACAGAGCTAGCAATATTTTTTGTGATCCATGCCCTAAATTAACACTATTCCAAGTGGCATCCATGATAGAACGGATTTCTTCCTGGATTTCCCTTAACAGGATCCAGAGTCGTTAACTTGGGATGTACAAAGCCATAAAATGCTCCCCCCACTGCTTTCATCTGGCCTTTTGATGACACTCTCCAAAAATTGCTATCAGCATTTCATATTTGTTATCGCTTGTAGCAATCTCGTCTAAGAGACAGAAGGAAGTTCTTAAAGTTGGGTTGCGGTTTAGAAACAACTAAATCTGTTGAGGATTCCTGGGTTCTGTCAATGTTTACTGGCTTGAAATGTTGCCTTTTCGCAACCCAGCCTGCTGCAGCTTATGCTCTCTGTGTGGATATTCCCCATGCTACCACCGAAGCCAAAGGATCAAGGATGAGCAGTTCAGTGCCTGCATTGCAGGAAGCCTCTGGTGGGCCAAAAGTTTTTCACAGTTGCAGAACTAAAGAAAACAACTGCTGAGGTGGTTTTACAGAATCACAGAATGTTTAGGGTTGGAAGGGACCTCAGGAGACCACCTAGTCCAACTCCCCTGCTAAAGCAGGTTCACCAGAGCAGATTGCACAGGAATGTGTCATCTGGGTTTCGAATGTCTCCAGAGAAGGAGACTCCACAACTTTTCTGGGCAGCCTGAAGTAAGTAAGTTCCTCTTCGTATTCAGATGGAACCTCCTGTGCTTCAGTCTGTGCCTGTTGCCCCTCATGCTATCACTGGGCACCACTGAAAGGAGTCTGGTCCCATCTGCTTGACACCCACCCTTGAGATATTTATAAACATTGATGAGATGAGCCTTCTCTTCTCCAGGCTGAACAGAACCAGCTCTCACAGTCTTTCCTCATAAGAAAGGTGCTCTAGGCCCCTAATCATCTTCGTAGCCTGCCACTGAACTGCTTCCAGTAGTTCCTTGTCTTTCTTAAAATGGGAAGCCCAGAACTGGACGCAGTACTTTTTTTCTGAACAAATATTTTAAAAGGCTCTTGCAGTTTCAGAACTTTGTGGCTCTGTGACTGTTTTCAAATAGAGTCAATTGCTTCGGCTGAAACTTGGGTTATCTTCTTCGCATTGATGTTCAGTAATAATTAGCAAAATCATCTTTAGCATGTGACTTGACCTGTGGAATGGTTTTGCTGGGTTTGTGATTGCTGTTTTAAATAGACAAAATCTTTTTTCTTAAGACAGCCTTAGCTGCAGAGGTCATGTACTGCTCCACACATATGAGGGAACTGAACTGTGTTTTTTCTTATTCCCAAGGATCTCTGAAACCTTTTCAGGCTAAACTGGCAATTGATTTGTTGAACTGAAATTCATTAAGTGTTCAAATTAGAAACACGCCACTGAGTATTAACAGTATATGAATCATATTTTGCTGCTTTATGCAAAAAAATTAATTTCCAGTTGAACTCAGTAGGACGAGTCACACTGCCTGAGGGAGTGATTCCTTAACTCATGGGACTGAGTCAGATTCCTTTAAAACCAATATTCCTTCAAGAGGGCAAAACACTGAGAGTGAAGCTGAGCTAAAATGCTGATTAAACTAGTGAATTCTGAATTATTTACTGGAGAAATTATTATGTACATGTTGACCTGTCCTTTTAATTCAGATGTCTAAATGAGAAGCCTAGAGCTAGTATGACTGCACACAAACAACACAGTCAGCTGGGATAAATACCTGTGCACATATGGGCATGGCCTGGCATGAGATTTACACTGTCTCATCCAGATCTTCAAGTACCAGAAGGAACTCACTGGATGCTGCCAGGACCATGGCATTTTTCCAGGCTTAGACCCTTCTGTCAGAGCAAACCAGTTCCAGGATAGCCTGCCCTTTACAGAGAAAATACATATTTCCCTGGGTTCCACCTGCTTTCCCTGGATGGTTAGCATGTCAGCACTGGGTACCACCTCTAAGAAAGGCAAGAGGAAGGGTCCAGGGACTTACAGGCCAGCCAGTCTCACCTCAGTCCCTGGGAAGATCACACATCCTGTCTTTTTGGGATGCATTTCCAAACAGGTGAAGAACAAAAAGTTTAAGTTGTAATCTGCATGGATTTACCAGGGATAAATAATGTTCGACAAACCTGAGTGCCTCCTACAACAAAATGACAAGGGGAGGCCTGTGGATGTGATGTACCTCAGCTTTAGGAAAGCTTTTAACTCTGTACTCCACAGCATTTTCATTTGGCAGCTGAGGAATTGTGGACTGGAAGAAATGACAATTAGATGGACTGAAAATTGCCTGCATTTCTGTGCTCAAAGAGTGGCAGTGGGTGGCTCAGCATCTGCTCGCTGGCCAGCAATGAGCATAGTATCCCAAGTGCTGAACTCCTGTTCATATTGATCGATGTCTTAAATAATGACCTAGGTGACGACCTAGGATGCATCACCTGCTAATATATAATGATGCTAAATTATAAGGTGAGACTTGCACAATGAATACAGAACTTGAATCCATGGGGACTTTGATAAACTTGAGAAGTGGGCCAACAGAAACCTCATGATGTCCAACAAGGAGAAAAGTAAACTTCTTGTCTTGGGACAGTGTAAACTCACACATGATTAAAGGATGAGTAGCAGTCCTGCTGAAAAGAAGAGTAATGGTGGACTTTAGGTTGAATAAAGTGAATTTTATTCACTGTGAATAAAGTAAACTGCAAATCAGGTTGTGTTGAGAGAAGTTGCCCCAGAGTTATGGAGAAGTTGTTATTCCCCTGTGCCTGGAGCTTGTGAGGCTACATGTGGAAAAGTGAAACAAATTTTGGATGACCTACTGGGAAGGTTCGTAGTCCTGGGCCACAAGGAAATGTTGAGAGATCATTAGTCTGCTTAAGAGTCTAAGCATTGGTCTAACAGCAGGCAACAGCTACTTGAAGGGTAGTGAAGGAAAGGACATAGGGAGGTTAAGATGGTCATTAAGAAAAACTTTTCACTAGGAGGAAAAACTTCATAGTGCAGCTCTGTGTTGAGCTGTGCAGGTAAACTCCGAAATCTCCATCTTTGGAGGTTTTCGAGACGCAGTTACACAAAGCCATGGCTGACCTGACCTAGTGGTGGCAACAGTCCTACCTTTTTGGGGAATAAATTGGACTGAATGACCTCCAAAGGTCGTTTTGAAAACCTTCTGTGATGGGTAGTTTTATGTTTACCCTCCATTGCTCTACACTGACTAGAGATTTTTGAATCTACACCATGAATTCTGTCTGCTCCACAGGATTTGAAGATTAATAGCTTGGAAAATACCTTTTCCATGGTTGTCTGGGAATCCCTAGCTCTGTCTCTTTTGCATGCAGAATGTGTATATTACCAAGACCTGGCTCCTGTGGTGAAAGCATTATGAACTGTACCTGCCCATGCAAATTTGTATGCGAATTAAAATTACACAGACAGCCTAATTACTGGAACATCCTATATTTCAGAAGTTTGGCCTTTCAACTTAAGTATGGCGTATCTTTCTATAGCAAACCCAGTAGTTACTATCAATCAGGAGCGTTTGCACCATGTACCTCCAGAATAGACATCTTGAAGCATACTTGCTCATAAGCAGCTGGTAAAGGAGAGGACTGTTGCTGCAAGGGATGGTGCAAAAGAATCAAATCCAACAAATAGTCATTTTTGGCTTTTCCCACACTTAGCACCCATACACAGAGAAGTGAGGAACGTGGAAATCTCCCCATGATGACTTTTACCATCATCTCACCACAGGAGTGAGGCTGGTCGCAGCTGTGGAGAGCTCTGTACATTTTTCTCCACCCACCAGAATATGAGGGAGTGCAAGGGGTGACCCAGATGAGATGAAATAGTGGCACTGCTGATAAGTTTTGAGTCCGGAGAAATGTAGGACACAGCAGGTTTATTTCTCTCATAATCTCTTCTGTAACAGCCACTTCTGCAAGAAGCAGGCAGGCACTGGTGATGCAGCTGGTGCTAGAGACACTGATCAGGCCAGTGAGCCAGCCTCTGCAGAACATTTCTAGACATTAATTAATTTTAACGCAATGCAGAATCTTCCAAATAAACACACATTACTGAAACCAATTAGTTATTTTAAATAATTCTCACTTCAGCCAAAACTGGTTGCACTGGTCAAGAATAAAATATATCCCTACCTAAGGATTTCCTGCTTTCAAGTTCTAAAAGCCCCTGGGATAAAACAAACAAAACCACAAACAAAAAAAACCCCAACACAAAAAAAAACAACCAACCAAACATACTGGAAAACCTAACCATAACATTACTAAAAAAATTCTTTCTTGAATCAGGTTGTAAACTGATAAATGAAAACAACACATACGATAGAAAAATGCCTTACTCTCAGAAGGCTTTATTTTAAGACAAATTCATTACTGTCAGAAGGTTTTATTTTTAAGACAAGAATTTACAGGGTGGGTTGTTTTTTTGAATTAGAAACAGGTGCTCCCTTCTTATGTTAATTCCAGAAAAATTGCAGAATTTGGCACAAAAATAACAGAAATACAGTCAAAGAGAAAATATGCTTTAATTATTGTACCTCCTTAAAAGCTATATTTCTGAGCCTCCAGGAAGGTCTGCTTACATATTTGTCTGCTTTTATTTGGTGAGCCTTCATCCATTCTGCTTTATTATTCTCACTCTTTAAACCCACGTCTGAGATAACTAGGAAATTAATGGCCTGCATGCCTGTGGGTGTTCACCGCAAGCCTTTGCAACTCGTCTCACACGATTTCTCTGAGTGTTGCAGAGACCACTGTAGAAGTCTCTATTCAGGCTGCAAAGTAAAGCATGAGAAAGTTAGAGGAAAATAGCACTGATAATTTAACAAGAGAGCCAGTCGTGCTGTGTGTGCATGCAGTAGAAGCAAGAGGGAGCGATGAGGGGTTTGAAAGGCTGCAGCCATTAACCCAGTCTGCCTCTTTCCCTCCTTCTTCCAGGACCTTTCTCCCTATCTCTGTCTCTAGACTGCTGTTCCTATCTCCAGTTCTCTCCCCAAGACCACCTTTGTTAATCTATTTGGCCATATCATATAACAGAGAAAATCTGTGTAAACTGTTGACACCTGTAAAAGTTACACGCAACCGTTACCAGCTGGGAATTTTGGATTATGACTCACCTAAAGCCACTTCCCAAGTGTCACTGATGCGGGCTCACCCCACGGTCTGTGGGTGCAGGGCTGTGGATGGTGGCAGCTGCGCTCCTCGTCACCTGTCAAGGCACAGGCAGAAGAATAGGCATTGTCCATCTCTTCCTCTGCTTCTTCTACCATATGCCCTAGACGCTTCCTCAGATCTCTGTTTGTCCCATTTCCCACCTACCCTATGTCATGCTTTACCCAAAGAACAGGTAAAGAGGTTTATTCCCTATACTCAATTGAATCTCTGTGGTTTCCTTCATCTACCCTGCTGATTTGGAAGGCCTCAGACCACCCTTACAACTCTGTTGACCAACCTTGCAATCCTGGTACAGCACTTGTCTCGTAGCCTCCATGGCTGGAATTTCCAACCTCAAAGATACTGAAAGACGACAAACAGAGGCATTGCTGGAATATCAGTATCTTGAGAGTTAATATCACAGTGTAACTGTTGCCAGTTATTTATATATATTGCAATCCATATTGCTAGATAACTAGTCTGAACTTTAACATTCACATCCCTCAAAGGATTTGGCTTAAATGGATACTTCATTTCCCCAACAAAAGGCAAGCTGAGGCTTGATTGTTAAGTCACGTTCTCTTTGGTGAATCCCACAGCAGGAATTATGAATCTTCACTCTCTTTTCTCCTGAACAAAGCTGTTGCAATATCATTTATAGAGTGAGGCTCTGAATAGAACTACAGCTAATAGCTAATACGTTCTCAACACCCCGCACAACTGTGTCAGACTCTCAGGGATAAAATTTCCACTTTTTGATGCTTCTTGGAAGAGCTGGGTTTTATTTTTCCATAGAAATTACAAGCCTAAATTTACTGTTAGTGACTCTAATCATGAACTTTCTATAGACAACCATATTTTTTCTGGAAATTGCACCAGTATCCTCCTCTAGCTCATCCTCTGAGATACTGTAATACTGGTAAGAATGGTTGAAACCTTAATTTTCTGCTTTCTGTGGAAAATGTCTACAGTGACATAATGAATGAATAGTCCTCTCAAAGCATACATTTTGTTTCCTTGTTTACAGCTTGCTGGCCTGTGTAGAGCACAGACAGCTCTATTGAGCAATGTTCTAGCTCTCTTCTGCTGTTTCCATTAACTGCTGGACTCTCTGCCCTTTCCTACCTTATATCTGACAGAGCTTAGGAAAATCTGGCAGGTTCCTTGATGCACAGCTAGGTTTTTAAATTCTTCATTATAGTGTAAAAGTCCCTACTGGGGAATGAATTTTCTGATCACTCAAACTCAAGCAAGTCAAGGAGTCTATTATATTAACGGCATCTTTCATTGCTTTAAAATTCAAAAGTGACAATATATGACACCATTTAAGAAAAACAGAGAGGGAATAAGCCCAGCAGCCAAGGCAGTGAATGGCACACTGCTTTGCACAGAGCCCAGTTTCAACCCTAAGCACTGGAACTTCCTATGGCTAAAACTACTGCCACAGCTCAAAATTCAGTGTCTTAGAAGGAGAACACTTTGTATTTTATTTTATTTTATTTTATTTTATTTTATTTTATTTTATTTTATTTTATTTTATTTTATTTTATTTTTAATTCGTAACTGACAGCATCTGCCTGATAAAAGAAATGACAGATTCTGGGGGTACCTATTTATGATCAGCATTCATTTTATTGCTATTCTGCTATTGCAGAGTTTGCGTAAATTCTCCAGGCATCAGAGGGAAATTATTTGGGCTGTTTCCTAAGCAGAAAAATGTTGGGGGACATTGTCAAGAGACCTCTCCTCCCTCTAAACAAATACTCTCAACAGCAGTGATTATGTCTTTCAATAAGGTAAGTTGCATCAGTCAGAGACTAAACTATGGTCATAATGACTGTAATAAAGCAGTGAATACCATCTGAAATGATTCATAGAACTGCAATAATTTAAATTTTATCCAAATTGTGTAAACATATAGTAGTAGCCAAAAAAAATCTCAACCCCAAATTAAAAAACATACACAGAATAATCCCTAAATTATCTGTGATTTTCCACTGCAATATAGACTGTGAGGAATCTGTCTATGCAATCTTAATTAATTTTGTTTGATTTTATGAACTCTATGTATTACTAGGACCTTTGGTTTCCTTTAAAACTTTCTTTTTATTATAGAAAAAGACAGCATGTTTGAATCTGAAACGGGAACATCAAAGACTGTCATCAAAGAGACAGGCTCTTCAAGGAGAACAAAAAGAGACGAATCACCAACCACATCAGAGGGCTGAGCTGAGCAAGTGAAGGACTGGAAAGACACACTCTCCCTAAGGATGCTGAAAGGCATTCCAGCAATGGTGCTGATACAAGAGGGAGGAGTTTGATGACAGATATTGTTGTTTTCTGTATACATCTGTGAATCTCCTCAGTTACCTGCAAGCAAAGCTTCTGCAAGTTTAAGAAGAGCTTTAGCACAGCAAACTAGTTTTTGTCTTTTATTTGGTCAAAGAATTAAACTAAGAACCCTGCTTCATTAAGTTCTGAGTAGTGCATGCAAGGGGTTTGCAGGTATCCTGCAGTGGTGTCAGGTCCAGCACTAATACTGGGAGCCTGAGAAGTGGTCTGTAGCCTTCAAGAAAGGGGTCAGTGGAAATCAACATCTTTTTTTCCGCTTGAAGGTGTGCCTTGCATGCCAAAACTAGATGTGATGTCTATGCTTCTATCCTCATCATGTGGAATCCACGATGTCCCAGTTGTCCTTTGGCAAAACAAGGTCATATTCCATACTCATACAGCTTCATTTCAGGGTGCTGTTTTCTGTCAGCAACAAAGATATGCTTTGCTTTCTAGCAAAACTGAAAGCTTTTCATAGGCTAGCAAACAATTACCGCTTTAAGTCTTTACTGGCCTGGGATCAATTATGACAGTGTAGTCAGAGAGGGTTCCAAAATCTTGCAGCCTTTCTGATTGTTCTCTCCTCCTCTGTTGTTTCTATTTCAGCTTCTGCCATTATTGGTTTTTTTTAATTAGCTATGGATTTCCTTTTCTCCCCCCAGATAGGTGTCCAGATTTAATATAAGCCGTTCATTGCAACACCAAAAAAAAAAAACGGAAACCCCAAACCAGGCAAAACTTAACAGAAATAGTCACTGTAAATTCTGTCATTTCCTAAAATCTGACTTCATAGCTTAGCTGTCTTACCAAGCTCTTTTAATAAAACATTATTATGCAAGCTTGAGGGGGAGAAAAGCCCTCAAAATCTAAGGGCTGAATTTCTTCTGAGCCGTACCAAGAGTTGCTATTTAAGGGAGTTGGGGAAACAGAGTTTCTTGTGAGAGTTCACAGCTTATTATGTAGTTCTTGTTCAGACTCATGGACATGGCATACAAAAATGCTTTCTCTCTTCTTCCATCTGTTCTGTTATATTCATGTTTATCTCCCCAGTTCTTGAATCTTGCCCACCTCCATTCTTCCTTTCTCTCCAGTGCCTACCTGTGTCAGCACACCTAAAGATGCCTCCTGTTCTCTTTTGTCATTGAACAGAAGCTTCCTCTTTTTTTTTTTCCCTCCTTAATCTCCCCCTTCAAGTAACTTCACACTCTCTTGTCTTCATTCATTTCCAGATCTTCTGTTTCAAATTAATTGTCCTCAGCTCTAGCTCTCACCACTGCCCTCTGCTTTGTCTTCACCTCTGCACATCTCTTAGTCCCAGTTCCTCACCCCTCTTTGTTTTGGCCCAACCGATTCCCACTGGTGAGAAAAAAAAAATGTTTTCTTGCATAGCTTAGAGTTTTTCAAGGGCCAGTAGATGGGAGATGTTCCTTGGACAAGGAGGGAGGGTATCAAGTCCAGGCCATTGGCAGGAAAAGGTCAGGAAGGTGTGAGAATTTTGCTACCAGATTTATGAGTTACTACAGAACATAAACACGTGGAGTTTGGGCCAGCTGTAGGTGATTATTACAAAAATAGCAAGGGAGTCTATACTTCAAAACAGTATAGTACCCTGTTAAATTACAATTTTTGGCTCCAAGGCTTGGAAGGTATAGAGTTTCTCAGTCAAACAGCTGCTACCATTTTAACTTTTTAACATGGGAAAAATATACTTTTGTTCATAATCTCAGTTCTGGAAACACCTTAAACTTTTACAAACAAATACATGATGCACCTGGGCAGGAAAATCACTATTCTGAATCATTCAAGTTGTTAAATGTCACAGGCAGTTAATAACAGGATCTCACAGTACAGGGTGCCGAGCCTTCTTGTTCCTATAGGTGCATGTCTTACAATTATAATGATTACCTGGTATAGTAGGGAGTTGAGTACAGTCTTTGTAAATCTAATACAATATTTCAAATGCATTTTCCAAAAGCACAAGTCCTTGGTGATTGTAGGCTGTGCACCTCACCGCTTCGTGTTCTCATCATGTCAAATCCTTCAAGTTAAGTGACATTACACTCAGCCTGCACTAAACAGTGTTGGTGATTCACTAGACTGCAGTCTTCCTTTTAAGCCTGCTCTGAGCCAACACTCCGATAGGGGTTTATTAAAGAGCACCCTGATGATGCAGGTCTAATCCTTTGATGGGGCCTACTGTTGGGATATGACCCCTTTTTGATCATTTAACACTCACAGCAATTTTTCTGAAAGCCACAGTTTGCCTCTTAACCTGGAAGTCTTGGACAAATTCCAGCTCAGGAACAACATGCTGAAAGCTCAAAACCCGAGATAGTTTCAGTGATGAAAACTAAGTTACAGTTTAAATTGTTTATTATTGATGAAGATTTTAAGCAGCAGTTGGCCTCTACACCAGAGGTGATCACCTCTGGTGGTTTCATCCTTTACAGAGTACTCATTACATATCTGTTCTCTGTATTTTAGAGGTGTTATGAAAAACGATTATTTCGGTCATTGTGAAGGCACTGCAGACTTTTATGTAAGAGGTGCCATGTAAGTGTTAAGTATTATTGCATTGCTTGCAATGTTATTATTACTTTTTTTTTTTTCTTTCCAGTATATCCTCCAGCTCGCTCCACACTGGTTGAAAAATACAGTTCACAGGCACCTAGAAAGAAATCCTTTCCATGGGCTGCGAAAACAGGGTGCTAAAATATTTTTGTTTGTGAACTTGGCACATAAATTCATAACTTGATTAGGCAGAAAGCAGCATTAAAAGAAGCTTGTTACATTTCCTATTTTGTATGCAGTAAACAGTAACTATAAATCACATTTAGAAAATGGAGTTGTAACATACCTTTTGGAAAAAAAAATAAATAAAGAGAACAGAGTTTGCTGGAGTCTTTGAAGGAGACCAGTCTTCCAGAATGAGAATGAGTCATCTATAATCACACATCATATTTTCTAAGCAGCTCTTTGTCAGGTGTATATGTTTAATTTCCTGCTGGGTTTTTAATTCTGCCAGATAGCATGGGAGTATAGGGAAAGATGTTTGAGTCATAAGAATTTTTTTGTTGTCCTCCCTTCCCCCACTCTTCTCTAAAACCGTCATTTGGATGGCTCAAATTTCGGTCTGTTACAGTGCCAAACAGAGTGGCAGCTAACATTTGCAGCAATAGATTCAGGCTACTTACAGTATTTTTGCTTTTTCTCTGCTGGAATTTTAACAGAGTTGGTTTGTGTGTGTGTGTGTGTGTGTGTGTGTGTGTATGTGGGGGGGGTGTATTTTTTTTAAATTCTATTTATTTATTTTTTTTTAACCAGTGTCCCAAAAAGCAATGGGACAATTCTCCTGTGTCAGGGCTCCAGTGCAAGCTACACACCTGCTACGGCCTCTGGCCGTTTTAAAGCTGCAAACCACAGGGCAGGGAACAACTGCAGACAAATGTGTGACTGCCCAGAGGTGGGCACTTCTCCAGCTGTCAGAAAGGCACGGTGGAGAGGTAAGGCTGGAGAGGCTCTGGTGAAAGCCTCTCCACAACAACCAACTAGGGAAAAGTAAGGAAAGGTGAGTTCTCTCCCTTCCACACGCTGCACTATAACGTATTTGTTAATTACACTTCGCATTTTTTACTTAATAATAACAACCTCTCTGAAAAAAGGAACAAATTCAGGTATTTGTGATGCTAATCAATCTTCCTTTGATTCTGCAAAGATTTAGAATATTTTTAACTGTCAGAAATGATTGACTGTATGAAGAGTTGATCTTTTGACCAGCCAGACCCAGACCACGACTGGACTTTTCTATATTTCCTATCTGAATATCAAGGAGTCAGAATGTATCTCTTTAAGGCAACCCTGAATAAAGAGTATTTTCCTTGTAACATCCCTTTCAATAACTTCAACTATGATCTACAAATTGAGGTATTTCTGAATTACTCTGTGTTCTTGGCCCTTAGTTAAGTTTTACAGCTCCAAAAGGGGTGTCTGGAATCTGGACCTCTCTCACAACACTCAAATGGGAGAACACACAGCAGCCTGCATGGATTTAAATCGCTCTTCTAAACACTCCTAAGGCATTCAGCTCCCCTCTAGGTATCTGAACAGGCACCTCTCAGAACATTAGGGTGTATAATCCTCTAGTAAGTGCTAAGTAGGCTGCTATTTTTCCAACCAGAAAGAGCTATTCTTTTCCCTCCCCCATATTGCCCTCCAATAAACATGGTTTCCATAAGAGCAAAATGGAGACTCTATTTCAACTCTCTAGAAAAGCACACACAGAGAATGAAAAAAAAAATCAATATGAACCCCTTTGGCAGCTGAAATTAGATGCTTCATAATGCTGTGCCAATCTCGCTGAGCATCATGTACCTTACCTCTGGGTCTTTTCACTTCATTTTTGTCCCTTTACCTGTGGGAATAAAATTCACCTTTTATTTTTCTTGATTTTTTTTTTTAAATGAATTTTCACATGCCTTAGCATTTTTTAATTAATAATTAAAAAAAGGTCACATCCCACTTCGGAGGTTGGTATCCCTTTTTAATGAAATGCTCCCACATGAGATGTTCCTAGTTCGATTAGGTTTTCAGGAAGCATGTTTTGGTTATATCCTAAACAAACTGAATCAGTAGCTTTCATGAGAGCTCCCTCCTAATAAGATGCACAGAGCAGGCAGAAACAGTATGTGTGATAGGGTGCTCTGAGACTGGCTGAGGGAACATGATTTTGAGATATTCCTGAATATATTAGCATTGTACTGGTGAAATCCATCCAAAAGGACTATTGAATTTGCAGCGGCTGTGTAAGAATACTTTTGGGCGGTCAGCTGGAAAGAACAATGTCAAGCACAACTTAGGAAATGTTTCTTTACTAAAAGGGTGGTCAAACACTGGAACAGGCTTCCTGGAGAGGTGATGGATGCCCAAAGCCTATCAGTGTTTAAAAGACATTCGGACAATGCTCTTAATAACATGCTTTAACTTTCGGTCAACCCTGAAGAAGCCAGGCATTTGAACTAGATAATCGTTGTAGGTCCCTTCCAACTGAAACAGGCTTATTCTGTTCTGTTCTGTTCTGTTCTGTCCTGTCCTGTCCTGTTCTGTTCTAGTCTACCTTTACAATATGCTGTTTAAAACATCCTGTGTAGCAATTATTCAGAGCTGCATGTAAACTGCAGCTTTTTCTAGTGATAACCAGCAAAAGACGATACTGTTGAACATTGCTATGAGACAAGAAGTATATTTTAGTGGTTATCTATGCCCTTTACTGACCTTCGCAATCCTGATTAAATCAAGAGGCCAGGTATGCCGTCTTGTTCAACATGTTGTTTGACTAAAGTAGCATGAAGCAGCAGAAGAAACATGCTTTCTGTTTTTTCTTTTCTTAAAAGAGAGAAAATGACCACTGACATAGATTCAGAAAAGAAGGATGTGATGCTTCTTGTTACTAGGGCTACCAAAGTAAAACCTATATAGAATTTATTTCTAATATGTTAGTATTTTTATTTGTTAATCTCAGCACATTGAACTGTTCAATAACATTTAAGTTTATTAAGTGATGTTACCAACAGCAGTAAAAGTTAAAATTTAGTCCCCATATTTCAGTCAGCTGTTGGGTGACAGGGCTCTGAACAGCGGGCAAGGCAACAGGTGTACTCCCTGCATAGCCTGTACCCCTGCCAAGGGTTACAAAATGTTGAATTCTGCATCTGTGACCTTTATGTAATGAAGAAGGTCATTTTAATGCTAGGACATCTGCACTAAGCCATATGGTGAGCTAGAAATGGTGTGATCACCACTCGAAATATGTTGCAGAGATATTATTCTGGTGCTGCATGCCCTCTGGTATCTTCAGGCAGAGCCTTATTTATCACACAGTAAAAGTACAATCATTAAAAGAAAAATGATCTGGAGTACTTAAAAAAATACGAACTACTTAAACAGAAATATTTGCTATGGGATCTAAAGATCATCTCATGGACATTGCTCCCCTACATGCCCTCTCCTTTGGCTTGGGATGCACATTATATTTGCTGCAATCCATCATAGGACCAGTGAAACTAGGAGCTCTCACAAGTAATGAATTAATGAGGCTAATTAGAGAACTGTGGGTTATTTCTGCTCCTGTTTGCACGACATCATGATTCAAGCCCACAATACGGCCCAAGTGCCAGTCAACTGGATGAGAAGAGCTCAAATGGTGGTCACCCAGAAGAGTTCCTTCAAATAGTTGGTGACCAGTACACTGAACATTGTATGAATATGGAAGAAACTGTCCTAAGTCTTACATTTGTTCATGGATGTTTCCCTGTCTTCATGCAGTAGGAATTGTTCTTTTTAGTGATGCAGTATAAGAAGGCCCCCTACATAGATGGAGTTGTTTTTTAGATTAAATAAGTGCTGGGAAAAGGAGTCAAATCCCAAATACATAATGCTTGTGTAAGAACATAGTCCAAAATAACCAAGAGAGCCAGTTGGCATGTTCTCAAAAGCTGCCCTACTATTGTTAAGCGTATTAAGAGGATTAGAATCAGGATGTGCTGAACACATGTGAAACACCTGTGATAAATGCTTCGAAAATAACTCAGCAGTACAGAGCTCTTACTGGGTCACAAATTACTTGATTAAAGCTGCAAAAGTCACGGTTGTTTTTATTTTTCTTTACCAAAGCCATGATCAGTTTTTCTTCCAGAAAACAATGCTTTAATGTTGAGTTATAGTGGGATTCTTATCATTCAGATGCAGAATATAACATTTTAGTGATTGTCCTGTTTTTTTTTCTAGCACTGTTATTTCACTGTTACTTTTGAAAAGCTGATGAATAGATAAAATGAAAGAAAATGTGAAGTATTCCGTAGAAACAAAAAAAGTCCATTTCCAAGAGGATTCTTTGATTTCAATAAATGTTGCCCTTCCTTATTATAACAATGCAGCTTTCGATTGATCTGTAAAGGTTCTTCAGGTTAAGAGATTGTCAGCTTTGTCTCAGTGAGGCAATTTAAACTTGGCTCTGAAACGGGTGAGAAAAGCTACCATACCTTTTTTTTTTTTTTAAAAATAATCAGAGATAATGAAGGAGATTACAAACAAGGATATGTAGTTATGGTGGGTGGCTTTTCCCAAAAAGCTAATTTCCCGGAAGATAATTAATAATTAAGATTGATTTAGACTTGATGCACAAAAATACGGCTTTCAGCATCATAATGAAAAATCACAAATTGAATATCTTTAGAGGAATAGTTTAGAAACATGAATAAAATACTAGCAAAACTTCTAATCTACTAATGAGGTCCCCAGCGAGCTCTCCAAGGCTTTACCTCTTAACTAGGGACAGGGTTTCGTCCTGCTAGCTTGCGCGTCTGAGGGTAATAAATATACCTGCAGGCTTTCTGCTTGTGATGTGTGCCCTTACAGCAGAGGCACGTGGATGCTACCCACGCAGGCAGGGTTCAAAAACTGGGTTTTAACAATTCTGCCTGAGTCTACAAAAAAACTCCAACAACCCTTCCCGTGGCTATTTTTTCAGCTGAAAAATCCATCTAGAATATCCTGCAGCCACAGCGTGAGCCCAGCAGCCATGGAAGGAAATGGGGAAGGTTGTTACTTCTACCAGCTCCTTCCTTTGCAGAGTGCTTTTTCTCAGTAAACACTAATAATCTCCTGGCAGCCCTTGTAGACTTTTGGACAATAAGAGCATACTGCAGGGAATCTGCACTTCGATATCTCCCCTGAACTCTAAAAGAAGTCTCCCCGCACACTGTTTTAACTACAGGATTGTATTCTCAGTATCTGTGCTGTTAGTCTCCTGTGAAATACTGTATTCAAGAGACCCACTAATTTATTTCTGCTCTTGCCAGCTGACTTACCCTGCATATAAATATTAGCAGCCATGTTGGTACAAATATGTCCATTAATTGCAATTTCATTTCTTTCTCAATTGGTAGTATATGTAAAGAACAATAACCAATACAGCATGATTTTACCCATGTCAGTTATAAGTGGATACGCAATATCATATTTATTTCCCTCTAAAAGCATTGCTTTTAGATGAGCAAAGAATATTACAACAGTGTTATCTTTTCTCCTTCCCCCAATTCGTTGCAAAGCCGTGAGAGGGCTGGGGAAGTAGAAACCATTTAAACTCAGACTGGAGTTTGATGTTGTTGGGGAGCCTAATCCAAAGTCAGATGCCTCCAGGGGGAATGTTTCCTTTTACTTTGTTAGGCTTTTGTATCGGCCCGTAACGAACATTAACAAAGATGCCCTAGAAGACACAGAAAATGTTCTAGAAACTGTGCTTTCACTTGGTCACAATAAACTGTATTTAACCAAGTCATTACGGGAAAAGAATAAATGTATTACAAAGCATGACTGAAAAAATACTGTGAATTTCAACACCACAGAAACCTTAATTCTCAGTCCAAATCTCCTGTGCCAAGAAAAATTAGCAAACATTCTTTTATAAATGAAATTAGGATTATGTTTCAGATTAGGAGCACAGAAGCGGGTCAACTGATAGTTGCAATCGTACTTCAGTGTTAGATTGTACAGCAGGGAAGGCAATCAAGAAAGTTAAAACTACCTTTGGGAAACTCAAGCTCTAACACTTAAGGAAAGAGAACAGAGTAGTACTTGCTCTTGAGTTTTTAATAGGCAAGACCCTGAATAATGAGGAAAAAGACAATTAGATCCTTCCTTACAGGCAAAATACTGTGAAGATCAGATGATCATGTTTCTGTAAGAAAAAAGGACACTTACTGAAGAATTCCTGATGGTATGGCTAGAGTTTCAAAGCTAGGGTCAAATAGATTCCCACATAGAAAATCCCAAGAGAAAAACACTTCAGTGCAACATCAATACTGTCATCTTGCACGGTCAATACCTGCAAGCCAAACACAGCACTTACATCCCGTTGCAGCTGCCCCCATGAATCTGAACTATAAATTGTTTTTCAATTGTATTTGCTAAACACTCTTTATATTTTTAAAACTTTCCCAAGACGGGCAAAAAGCATGGGTTTCTGAAAAGATCTTTTACCACTTTCTCTGGGAAGCATTTTTACTATCTCCTACCAAGTCTGTCCTAAGATCTTCTTACCAGAATGGGATAAAGCATCATAGAGCGTACATCAAAAGAAATTTCCCAGTGGAGTAAGCATCTTCAAACAACTGAGCTGGCCTCAGTGAATGGAAATATCCAGTGGCCCAAAGAGATCCTTTTGGCACCTGCTCCACAAAGCACCATTGCAAAGATAGCTGAAATTAGCTGACATTACTTTGCAGAGATATCTACATAGTTTACTTTTCCATATTTTTTAGTGGTGGTTATTAGATCATTTCTGAGAAACAGATAACATGTAGCTCATAGCTAAAGAGAAAATCTGGTAGTCAGTACCAAAATGTGACCTTCTTTCAAGTTATCCTGGCTTTCTTTCCCTTTAGACTAGGCCACTCTGACAAATGGTGGTCAAACATTAACTCTTAATGAAGTAAGTGCACTGGATGGGAGCAGGTCAAGCCCATTTACCTTCATCTAGAACTTCGAAAATGGAGATAAATACTTGCCATGGTTGTATGGTACAAAGCCCTGGGGGTGGGAGTTCTGCCTGAGGGCACATCCAGTGCTCCACAGGGAGCTGCAAGCTGGCATGCAGTTTCATGGTGAAGTTTTTTATCTGTGATAGCATTGATAGCATTAGGTGCCACTAAGTGTGGTGGGGTTTTTTTGTTTTGTTGTTTGTTTGTGGTTTTTTGTGTGTTTTTTTTTTTTTTTTCCACTCCAACAGGTTCATCTCCCTCACCAACATAAAGATTTAGTTCAGAAAGGTCTATGGGACTTTACTCTGTGAACATCTATCCAAAACCCCAAGTACCCTCCATGTACCTCTCAAGCTCAAAGGCTTACTGTTTAAACAGTAAAAGCACATTATTACAACATGTCACCAAAACAGAGCCGGAGAGATCAAGCAGCTCTGCAATAGGAAGAAATTTGTGAGATCAAATTTGTGGACCATCTGTGGTAATGCTCCATGCAATAGGGCAAGAAAAATAGAAATAAAAGAGGTCTCAACTATCTGCCCTGTGGAAATATTCTTTACTTCCCACAAATCAGTCAGTCTCTTTAAATCTGAGCAAGCTACACTAATGAACTCCCCCAATAAATTTTAGCAACATAGCAGTACTACTGTACCACTCCCAACAACCTGTCTCCAGTCTCTAGTGTTTCAAAAGAAAAGACAACTTACCCTCTTCTCTGTTCCCCATCCTCTGTTTCTCTCCAATCAAATTATGCATCCAGGGAAAAATTTCCCGTGCTGCTTTTTCTTTCTCATTCTGCCTGCTTCACCTTCCTTTTCAGTATCACTTTGTAATAATTCTTCTTGGAAATACTCCTTGCATTTTGATTTAACTTCCAGAACTGAAAAACCACTCTGAGTAAAAACTCTCTTTAGCATAAAGTTGGCAGACTTTCTCCCTTGCTGGTAACAGGCATTTGGGTATGTTGCCAGCAGTTACATTAGTAATAGTCACACTGTCTTACTGACAATTAACATAGCCTTACCTCTTAGACTAGTAATTAGGCCTTCAAAATGTCAGAATCTGGTCCAGGTTGATTATTCTGGATAGTAATTGAAAATAAATAAATCAAAAATTAAAGTTAATGGGAACTGACAATATCTGTGCAACCTGGATCCATGTGCAATTCTGCTCCCTGGTAGGGATCACAGGTTGGTTCGTCCTTGCGGGTGCCAAGGGGTGTCCCCCTCCATATCACCCAGAGAAATCAGTGCTGTTGCTCACTGGCTAAATCAGATATTTTTCACATGAGTAAAGGAAACAAAATCTGTCACTGTCCAAGACAGAGAAAGCTTTTTCTGAAACACAAAGTGCCATTACGGTGGTTTGTCTTTATTAGTAGTCTCGATGAACACTGCAATTGAAACGTCTGGAATAAACCTTATCCTCCAGCTGCATAGTAGTCGATGGCAGAAAGACAAAACCAGGAGTGGGATGGCTCCCAGTTATATTCAGCTATGGAAGAGGACTTGCAACAAATTCCTGCTTACTCAAACCAAAAAAATCAGATAAGGGGCATCTGAAACTGCCCGTTCTTGTTATAGTACGTTTATTCATGACACATGCCACTGAATCAAAATAAATGTAGTTATAAGCTTACTTTCCCTAGTAGGGTTTGGAGACTAAAGCAGCTGCCAGTTGAGGTGTATAGCCTTCATGTGTCTCTGAGTCACCTCTGTTTTCAAAAATACTGATTTGTCAGAAGACAGACATTTAACCAAGTTCTGCTGGCTAAGCTGTAAAACACTGCTGCCCTTTTTGACCCAAGCAGTTAGACAGAGGATTTTGGTTCAAAGGAAAATCTAAGATTAGACAGACATCTCTCCCATGCAACTTGTGTATTTCTGACTAAGTTTCCCCGGCCAAAACAAGAATAAGACTTGGGTATGATGAAGTTCACAGCTCCTTTTTATTTAGTCCTTGCTCCTAAAAAAATATTTCATTTTCTTCTTTTTCTTATACTCTCTAATGTTACTCTTGCCTTTTTTCACAGAGAGGCTAATACACATTTCCCTACAAAAGGAAACATGCTTAATCATATCCCTTTATCCACATGTGCCCTGCAAGTATCCCAGGGACAGCTGTATCTCAGAAGGTGTTGTACCATCTCAGTCTAGAGTACAATGTACCAAATATTATTTTTTAAAATTATCTATTAATAATGAAGGATGTGTAATATTAATGTCATGGTTATTTAATTCAAGTTTTTACTACTGTCTTCCAATTTAATACATTGAAATAAGACAGAGATTCTATTTCAAAGTTGTGTCAAACATAATTTTTCAGTACACATATAAAGGAAATAATAAAATACAGTCACAAACTTTCTCTTCTATTTAGAGGGAAAAAGACTATTCTGTGTTCTTTAATTTAATATAAAATACCTCTCTTTTCAGTAAACTTTACATATTCTACTTTTAAATGAAAAATATGTTCTAGGCATGGAAAAATGATCAGTTTGGCAGCAAACTTATTCTAAAAGACAGAAGAAATATTTATTCTGAAACAGCAGAAACATTGTTTCTATTTCGTGTTAGTTTTCTTTTGAACTGAGCAATCTGGTTATTTAAACAGTAAACCAAGTTTATATTTCAGCCTGCCATATTCTGCAGGCAAAAAAATATCAGAATTGCAAAGTGCTGTAATCGCCTGAAACGGGAAACTGGAGTTGATAAGCTTGGTTTCCCATATAATCATTTCAGGTGAGCTGGTGACAGCTGAAATAAAATTCTGGAGATGAGCAGATGTGTCTTTAAATGGCTGATTTCCTCCTCCCTCTTCCCTCTGTATGCAGATTTAGGGAAAAAAAAAAAGGAAAAAAAAAGAAAGAAAGAAAGAAAGAAAAAAGATATTTCAGGGGTTGGATAATATGGCTTTTAAACCAAACTGTCTTTTCCATCTTTGCTAATGTGTTTGAGAAAGAGAGGGCTTTTGATCGAGAAAATAGTGTAAAATACAGACCACATTTTGAAGGACAGGTTCTTCCTCTCTGCTTCAAATACCATCTCTCTTGCTTTTTATTTACAAATATGTTTATTTGTTGGACTATGTGTGTGTTGGAGTGATAAGAAGGTCCTGGACTTGTCAGTAGGCTAGATGTCTGAATGCTACCACTAGAAAAAAAATTAAAGGAATTATATCTTGTGGGTTTGATCTTAAGTTTCTAAGTTTCAGGTTTTCCAGATTTTTCCACTAGCTTCACTACAGTGACAAGAGAAATTCCAGCTGTTGCAGAGATAGGAATGCATTATTTATGTCTGCTAGCTCTTCATTTTAGGTAGGGTGGGTTAGTAATTTCTGAGGTCAGCAAAAGACCTGTTCTTGGAAGAGAGGGATTGGAAATCATGACTCTGGACATGACAGGGACTTGGGGTGAGGAAGGGGGAGAATTAGAGAAACCTGAAAAGTAAGAATAAAAATTTCCCTCCTGAGAAAGGGATTTTTTTGGTTGTTGTTTTTCAGGTAGAAAAAAAAAAAGAAACCAAAAATGGTTAAAGGAGGTCTGGAGGATGGAAGCTGTGACTCAAGCACCATTAGCAACACAGTAGCTACTCTGAACTAAATCTGCATTTCTCTTATCCTATTAACTGGGAAGGCAAGGTTATATTTACTACCTGCTCCAATTAAAGTGCAGCACAGAGCAGCACCACCTCCAGAAGAGACTGGAGATGAAGCCTTTGCTGCAGACTCTCCATGTGGTTCCTGTTGTCCTCCCCTTGCCCCCATGCCCCCACCTCCAACCAAAGGATCTCCCTCCTCCTCCTCCACCACAGGACCTCACATCCCCTGGGCCTGGCAGGTGAAGGGCAATGCATTTCCTGGCTCTGCTTGCACTTGACTTGCCCTCACTGGCTCTGTGACCATTTTTACAGGAAAAGTGGAAAAAAGCATCTTCTCACTGAACTGTAAACCACAAAATGGCTAGCTAAAGGTGAGGGTCAGAGGATTATCATTCAGAGTATTCTTCTACCGCCTATGATTTAGGATCTTCAAGAAGTAGCAGAAATTTCCAGAGAGAGCTTGACACACCCAAATATCTCCAGTGAATGAAAGGAATAAGATGCAAGCACTGTCATAAATTCCCTTTTCTGCTTTTTTCCTGACAACCACAAAAAAAAAAACCCACAACAACAAACAAACAAAAAAAACCAACCACCACCAAAAAACACTGTAATGAGAGCAAAGATCCTTGAAAAATATCATACCCTCCTAACCAAGAAGGACCTTTCTCATAATTGCCAAAATACAAGGGAACATGCTGGATTTTCAATCGCTAAAAAGCTTCACTTTCTGTGACAAGAGGGCCGACTCTCTCAGGTCCTCTCGAGGGGCTGAGAGCTCCTTGTTCTCTCTTCAGTGTGCCACTGGAGCTGGCAGCCATCCTCACACAGCAGGTTTCTTTTATTCCATTATAACGTTTATTTTACACCTAGGATTAATTAACTAACATTAAAGATTGCCCACTAAAGGTGCATTATTATGCATCAGCGGGGGCAGCCCACGGTGGGATAACTGAGCTTGGTTCTTAGGCATCTGAAGGGACTGTACAAATACACTGAGCAAGGCACAGGGCGATCAAGAGAGCATCTCGTTCTGCAAGTACCAGGTTTAACAGCCTAATGGAGTAGCTACAATGCTGCTCAGTGCCTACGCTGCTGGGAACCACAAGAGTTGTGCTGGTAAGGCAAAGGGAAACAGGATTAGACCCAATGCCAAAGGCTTGCGGACCAAGATTAGCAAACATGGTCTTCTTTTGCAGCTCCTTTAAGAGACAAATTGGCCATCTTACTTATTTCTTCTCCATCTCACTTATTTCTTCTCTAGTCCACCTAGAAGATATTAGAAACCACACGTTTCAAATAAAGTTCAGTAGAAATTCTGACTCACATTTGCAGACGTAATTTCATATGAATGGGCTGTGATCTGGTGGGTGCCTCTAGCAGAAGATGGCTGCTGTGTCAGACTTGGACGAGCAAGCCTGTCCTGATTACCAGAGTCTTATTACGTGAGAATTTGTAGCATATTTCCCCTGAAACAAAGAAACATGGCACATAAGCCAGCCAGAGACTGACACACATTTCTCTCCTGTAGCTACTGGGTGTTATTATCTTGGAAGGCAGCAGTGCCATCTGGGGGATGGAAAACCAATATTTCAGTCACAGTTCAGCTACCGTGTGTGTGTGGAGGGGTGTGTGGAAACACGGAAAAATAAATAGAAGGCTGCAGAAGCTCACAATGATTTTCTTATAGTATACATGAATCAACAATCCCCTCTTGGGTTATTGCTTTCAGATTGGGTAATGTTATTTTTCACTTTAATACAAAGGTTCTACCCTTCCAGAAGCATAAGTGGGGTCTTGCCTTTTTAATGTTTAGATCATTTAACAACTGGCTATGTGGTGCAAACTCTCTGTAATGAATTCCCTGTAATTCCTCGAATTACAGTATTATTCTCTTTTTGCTCATTTATACCAGTAAACAAGGGCAGAGGTGATTTGCTGAGCCCTGCTAATAAACTGTTCCAGAGGCCAGTCTGCAGTCTTTGAAATTTGTAACAAATAATAATGCAGACGTTACCATACCCGTATATTTTGACATCCCACTGAGCCTAGTGTCATGTTCTTTACACACAGCATTTATTCTGACACGTGTGTTTTATTCCTAGAAAAACTGCTGTCCTTTCTTCCCTCTCATCTAGGTCTGCCAGGATTTCCTTCTGTTTCACTAACAGAGAAATTGCTGTGCATACTTACATAGATAATTATTTCTCTGATTCAGCTTAAAGTTGAAGTAGAATACAGAACTAGAAGTCTTAAAAAACCCTAAACAAACACAACCACAAAAACACATGAAAAAAAAAACCAAACCCAAAAGCCAGCAACGTGATTTGTCAGTAGTTATGATATGCTGGCACGTAGCCAGTTGCTTATGATATCCTAAATGGACTGTATGTTTTCTGCATGTATGTATTCATATCAGGTCCCTACATGCATGGGTGACCTAGACGAGAAAGGTGGGGAGGGAGCAGTGTAGGTGCAGTGCTGTGCCCCCCTTGGCATGTCTTTTGAAGCCCCAGTGTCCCTGAAGCTGTAGCCTTTGTAGCAATCAGAACCCTAACACTAAACTTAACTGAAACCAAACGGCAGCTTGGTCCTTGGGCTCAGGTCCCCACGTGCATGGGTGGCCCAGATGAGAAAGACGTGGAGGGAGCAAAGTAGGTGCAGTGCCAAGTTCCCCTTTAGTTGCCATTTGCAGCTCCAGAGCCACCAAGCCTACATTGGGGCTTCAAAAGGCACGACAAGGGGACCATGGCACTGCACCTACATTCCTCAACACCTTTCTTACCTGGGCCACCCGTGCTTGAGGTAACCTCAGCCCATGTCGCTGGGTGTAATTAGGGTTAGTGTTAGGGTTGTGAGAGCCACAAAACCTACATCTCCAGGGACACTGAGGCTGCAAAAGGCATGCCAAGGGGAGCACAGCACTGCATCTATGTTGCTCCCTCCACACCTTTCTCACCCGGGCTACACATGGACGTGGGGACCTGAGCCCAAGGACCAAACTGCCATTAGGGTTAAGGTCATGGTTAGTGTTAAGTCTACCCGAGACCACACAGATGCCAGAACGTGACCCCTGCTCTCGCCCTGCTCTTAGCCTTGTGCTTCCTTCCTTTCGTTCGGTTGGCTCAGCCAAGAAAACTGACCTTTCTGAAATCTTTGTGTTTTAATTTTTTTTTTTCGGTTTTTACAAATAAAGGTTAGCCTTCAGCTAGGTCTGCTCGCTGCTAACACCAGCACAACAGAAAGCTGAGATCCTTCAGTTAAAATGGCTATTTTGAGAGGTAGTACAAGATATGTGTTACCTTATACTGAGCAGGAAACCACATCCTCCCATATGCAGTTGACAAATCTAATAAATAAATATTTGAGGTAGCATGTTTAAGTTCAGAAGATTATTGTATGAGAATTCGATAGTTCATGAGTTTTCTAAAAGAACAAACATTTTTTTTTGTCTAAAGCATACAGAGGGAACATTTGTTATAAGTCCAAAACAGCATAAAACTGAACAAGACTCTTAAGACTGAGTGCAGAGGTTTTTAGGTAGATTCTTATATAAATAAATTATATAAGCAGACCCAAATGGATTACCCTAAACAATATTATTTGAACTGACTCACTACTTACTTTTATTTGCCATTTAACTGCAAATGTTTGTCCTCTGCATGAAGCCACTTTCTTTTTATATCATTTATTATTTTAGTGAGCCCATCTATCCTACCCCTGCTGAAAGGATTCTCTTGCAGTAGACGGAGAACTTTTTAAATTCTGTCTTACAAACCTAAATTTTTACACAGTTTTCACGGAGCAATGTTTCATGATAAATACCAAAGACCCTTTTATGTAGATGTTCATGAAATACAGCTGCCATCAGAAAGACATCACTTACCCACACAATAGAAACGCTTTGGTGCAGCATTTCTGCTCTTGAACTATTTGGCAGCTTGCCTAAGAACAAAGTGACCAGAGGGTGGCTCTTGAGCCTTGTGCAATTCAAATGTGACTCCCCAGCACAACTGGCTGCAGCTCTTCCAGCTGTGAGAGCCTCCAAGCTCTCAGCTGCCAGGAGAAGTGATGCGGGAAGGACAGCTAAGGTCTGAGCATGCAGTTGAAATCCAACCTGCAGGACGAATGGGACCAACTGCCTGCTCTCTTTTCTCATCTCTTCTGTATATATGGAAGGGGTTTTGTTGATGGGATTGTCTGGAGATTTTGGAACCTGACATTAAGGCTGGCCACCCTTGGTCCATAGCATCTTAAAGCTAACTATTGCATATTTGTCATATCAGAGATGACTGCTGCTACTGGCAGCTGCCAGAATTTTATGTACTTTTATGAATACCAAATTTCGCTCTAATGTAAGACATTTAAAATGTGTTTATACCGAACAACAAAAAATATCATTCTAGTCTTTTAGTCAACTATTTTAGGAATAAAAATTAAATATACTTGGTAAGGTACTCAAGAGGTTTGTTCACTCTTAACCAAGCCAACAATGTTCCCTTTAAGGTACAATAAAGCAAGCTTTGGGCACTTTACACAGAAACTAGTGTGTCAAGCGTTAAGACTGCACAGCATCCTGTTATCTCAGGTCATCTTAATGGCTTTTTCTTCCGAAAGTCTCAAAGCACTTATGAACCCAAGAAGATGCAGGTGATGTATTCAAAGCTGCCCAGGGGTTTTGGACACCCAAATCTCATTAATTATAATGGAAAGATGGGCTTTCAACCCCTAGAGGCAAGTCTGAAAACCTCAGCCAGATGGTATTGTTATTAAAGCACAGAACTGGGAGTTAAGAGCTGCTGTGAAGAGCTTCACAAAGAAAACAATGCTGTGCACAAGAACAATTAGCATTACTGGATTTACAAAAATAAAAAAATAAAGGTACATGGGTACATAATTCAATATCACCTGTTCTACATTTAGCAAAAACCTATACGGGTATACAAATGCTTATAGTTTTTAATTTTCTTGTGCCTTGTTACATTCCTCTAAGACAATTTCTTCCTGTCTGCTGAAGTGATTTTGCTACTGAAGTGACATGTATGGAAGTGGCTGATATAAGCCCAGGTTTTATATTAATACTTTAAAAGAAGTCTAACCATCATTATCTATGAAGGGGAATCCAAATAGAAAGAGATTATATATTTTTTTCCCCACTGGTACTTTTCAGTTATTGTTTCAATCCAGTAAGTGCAACTTATTATGAAAGCTCCATGCTGGAGTCACATCAGGATGGACTACAAGCCAGTGTGTATGAAGGCATTTAAGAGCTGGGGAGAAGAAAAAAAAAAAAAAAACCAAAACCCACAACAACACACAAAACCAAAAGAAAACAAGCAAACAAACAAATAAAAACCCAACAAAAACCACCTTAGACCATTTAAAATAGGATAAATCAACTACATATTCAGTAAAACCAAACAGCCTCTATGTTCTGTGCTTTGTGGGAATCAGGGAATCAAAAGGAATAGACACACTGCATATAGACAAAGAAAAAAGCTGGGCAAGGAGGAAATTAGACCTCGCTTTCAAATCTAGGTTTTCCTTTAAATTACATAGGCCTTCCACAAACTACGGTGGAGGAACCAGCCAAGGACAGATGGAGCCATGTCCTAACCCACACTGTAAGAACTGCTTGCTGTAAACGCAGATGTTAAATTTGCTTGTTACAGCATCTATTTTCATTTGACAATGTTCTGGCCCTTTAACCGGAATAAAAGCTTACAGACAGTCAGTGACAGCACAGCTCTTGAGATGCTGTAGCTCTGCAGAGTGGAAGGGTATTTCCTGCTGGAGAGCAAGAACAAACTCTGGGAGCATCAGGGGTTGTTTTATTCACAGTCAATACAACTGTTACTTCCTTATAGCCACGATAAAATAATAACTTGAGTTATGTCTCAGGGATTTGTTAGATGTCTACTTCCGTATCAGGTTAGAGAAGAGAATCTATTTTCTCTGTTGCTCTGTGTTACAGGATATTGCTGGACTCTCAAAATATCACAGCCAGAGGAAGCTATCTATCTGAAAGAAAATTTAGGCATTGCGTTTCAGAAAACTTCTGTTTTGGCTTAGGGTCAAAGCATTTATAATCTACCGGTTCTGTTCATCCTCCACACACTCCAGTCCTTTGCTTTTGCATCCAAGTCCCAGCCTTGGCAGACAGAATTGCATTTGCTCTGAAAATGAGCGACCAGCAAAGGTGGCAAATCACAGGTGGGGTGCAGTGTTTCACCTGTGTTACATGCAACATTGAAACCTTTATTGGGAAAAGTTAAAAGGAATATGTGCAGAGTGTTATCCTCTGGAGCTAAATGGAGCAGTTCACCCTTCCTGGGGAAGCTGAATGGTTGTGGAATAGGCTCAAAACTCTCAGTGGAAGTAGTGAAACCAAGTCACACCTATATAGCTGAACCTGTAAAGAACTCTGACAGCAGCTAGGTTAAAAGCACTGCCAAATTCACGAAACTGCAGTAAAGGGGCTGCTGAAGGACTTTAAGAAAGTAGAAAGCATCACAAAGCAGCAAAAGAGCCTTTTGGACTTTTGGGTCTTTTCTGAGAGTGGCGGAGACTAGAAAGCTGTAGGCTGTATAGAGAAGTATCAGCATCTGACTGGCCACTGACAACTGCCAAAGTCAGAATACGAGGTTAGACAGGCCTTTGGCTTCACCCTCTAAAACTGCTCTTGTGTCATTTACTGTTGTGCCAAGATATGCATACTTGTACTGATTAGTGAGAGCAAAGAGGATGAATCTATGCATCTCTTTACTTCCACCTTGGTGGATCTTTAAAGAATTCAGAGAGCTCTGAGTAATATGGGACTTAAAATATGAAATGAAGGGGCAGTTTCTGAGAAACTCTTAAGATACCATATAAAATAGATGGGATGTTTCACACAGACAGGTTTATAATGGCCACTCTTAGGCTGCCTGAGTTCTAACAAGGTATAGTTATATAGGGGGAAAAAAACCCAAACCAACTCACCGAGGAAAGAAGTCCTTTACCTTTGCCTTATCTTGAAGGCAGCAAGAGAAACTTTTTTCCCCCTTCTCATAAGCAGCCTTGCCTGAGGCCATTCTTCTAGTCACACTGTAGGGGAAGAGCCTGGAGGAGCCATCACATGTCCCAGCCTGCCCTTTCTAATATATCCTTTTTTGTTAAGGAGGCAGCTTTAATTGAAAATATGTCTGCTTGAGAAAGAACAAGGGTCATGAACTTGCTCCACGGTGGGAGCCTGCAGGAAAGAACTGGCCTAGCTTTGTTAAAACGCCTTTTTCCATGAGACAGATGCCGTCTCTGCAGAGTTCAGTCCTGCTCATACGCACATGACCCCTCCACCTTCGGCTCCCAGTGGCTCAATTGTTTTGCAGCTGGTCTGGCAGAAATAAGTCCAAACAGGATCCCTCTTAAAGACATCATTTCAATAAAGGTGAGACAAGGCATGAGGCAGGGCACAGACCCTGCATGCAGAGATGCCCATCATCCTCGGTACACAGCCAGGTCAGTTAATCACAGACACCCTGAACAGTGACGAATCTTGTTGTGCTGTAATTTTACTATTTGTAAAACTGTTCAAACTTGCACTGTTCTAGTAATTCTCAGTTGCATCGTGGCATTTTGCCCAAACAACAACAAAAAATAATCCAACCCACAATGCTGCAAATCATAAGCTAAGGATTAAGCCTTCCTTAGACTATGAAGTTTACTAAATCAGCAGAAGAAAAGAGGAATAAAATTAATGATCCCATTACCCAATCTACTGCTAATTGAACTGGCTACAGCAAAGCTGGAACTTGAAAAAAAAATAGTCTCAGAAAAAGCATCCAGTCGTCCACTGTGTTGACCTCCTCCTTTTTGTTGATTGAGTAAGCTGACCTGTCCCATTTAAAATAATTTAAACCTGAAGCCAACTAAACAAGGCACTTAGATGCTTTTATCCTGAAACCGAAAAGATGTTTTCTTTCCAAAACCTAACCTTTTCTAGACCCTGAAGTGGACGACTCTGCCACGTTACGTGAATATTGCTGCAGAGCCCCACCATCACCGCAGATAGGCTCACCTGCTGCAGGAGACCTTTAAAAAGAGATCTGTGCTCCCGAAATGGCCAGCAAAAGCAGCGGGAGGATTAGTGACACCTCATTTCTCCTGTCTGCTACAATCAGCTAGGGACTTGGAAAGGACAGCTTTATTTGTTTGAAGCTTAAGTTGTGTGGGGTAAATTGATTCTTTTACCCTAAATCTCTCTCCAGTGGTAAGAGCGGAACTGATTTCCTCCAGGTCCCCAGGAGTGTCATAACAGGCTGTCTGTCGTTCCATTACGCTGCTCCCGACACCTCTTGCTGATGGCAGAGGCAGCCCCATTTACCTGCTTTATTTTTTTTTTCCAGCAGAGAAACCACAACAAATATAAGTCAATCACTCTCTTTTGGAGGGTAGCAGCAGGAAGACAGGAACATTGCTGCTGAATTACAGTTATACTAAAGAAATCTATTGTCCCCTTGGGCTTATACTGGAGGGCCAGCTTGTTAGATGGTGTAAATCAGAATAGTCAGGATTTCACCTAAGCTTCTAAAGAAAGCATTTGCTCTGCCGCTCTGAAGAGATGCCTGACCTCTATCATGTGGTTATTTCCATGTATGACTCTTGTAAATCATCGCCAATAGAGAGCACAGTATAAATTTCGATGATGAAGAGCTTCATGTAAACAGAATGACTGGCAACATGGCATCCGCTTTGCTCAGTTAAAAGTGAATGTGATGTATCCAGCATAACCCAAAGTTACTGTGAAAAACAAACACATTCGTAATTAATCTGTTTGAACAGCAACAGAAACAGATTAACTGACTGCTACCATCTGAGAAATAGGATAGAAACATTTTAGTTTGAAGTAAAGTTTGTGTGAGATTTACATCATATTCTGCTTATTCAGTTTTACTGTCTGAATCCTAGAGGTCCTGGTTCAACAGCGAATTCAAATGCATTTTTAGACTTTGCTAGAGCAAACAGAACTCTTGTAAAGCCTTTGGGCTGCTGATTCATAACCCAGTAAGGCAGCCTTTCCACTAAAATTCAGCGGTTATGTCTACCCTGGCCTTTGAGGGCCCCCACTGCCTGCATCTCAAGGTGACGCGCAGTCTGTCCTGACTCTGAATTTACTCCTTTTGAAGCATCTGACACCCCACGTGCCTGAGAGCATCTTGGGCTTAAGTGGCTTAGGATGCTACGAGCTGACTTCTGATGTTGCCAGAGACTCCCACAGAGCCTGCGCAGAGATCACTGCACTCACTGAGAGCTGGGGGAGGCAGAGAGAGGAGGCAAAGGTGGCCTTGGGGGTACCCATCCAGGGCCGTGCAGGCAAAACCAGCCTCACAACAGACCCCTCTTGAAAAGGGCTGGCCTGTAATAATTTAAGCCTAAATTAGGAGAGTAGCTATCAAATTAAATAAAGACATGATTCTAGTTAACCAGAGCTGCGGTTGGTTAAAAATTCAAGGCAGGCGTTTTCCCCCTGTAGTTTTGCAATCTAATTTGAAAGACATTTATTCCCTCCCTGCTCCACTTCACCCAACCGTGACGATCATCAAACAGAAGTTGTTCGGCCTCATTGCATGAGATGAGCTGTCTGGCTCACAAGCAGGCTAACCCTCTCCTCCCCTCCAAACTCTTCTGTAACTGAGCTATTAATCACCCTTTTTATTACAATAGTTTAAAGGTGTAGAACACTAAAACAGTGGCATGGAGCTGTAGCGACGTCCTGGTGATTGTCATGGTGGGGGAATTGATAGGAGTTGGGGGGACACAAATTCTGAAATGGAGATAAATCACAATTGTTACTCTAACAGAAAATTTCCATCTGTGCTTGTACCTAGCTCTCATTTTATGCCACTGTTGTTATCACTCCTTTCAGCTAGGAAAGGAGGAGTCCTGCATTTTGATTCAGGCTTCTAATGAGAGAAGAACAGAAACCTGCTGAAAGAGCAGAAGGTACCCATATGGGTGAGAGCAGTAGCCAGATAAACAGTGGTGTAAATTAAACTGCTACAGCTAATCCTTCAAGGAAACTGGGTCTGGGAGGGCTCCTAGGATACTGTTGTAAGGAACAACTCTAACCACTGAGTTAGAATGTAAAAATTGATGTTGCAGAGATAAATAAAACTTGATGGAAGAAAAAGAGGTGTATCAAATGATACACCCTTTTCAGTAAATAAAGAAATTGAGGTGAAGGTGCTCTTATAACCTGCATTAATGATGTAACAATGTGAGGTAAAAGAAAGAATAACATGGACAAAGCAGATTTTTTTGTTGTTGTTGCAACAATGTCAGGGAAGGATAGTAAGAAGCCTGTACTGAGGTGGGCTTTTTTCCTAAGAGAAACTGCTATTGAGTCATGGAGGGACATCTGGAGGGCAAGGAGGCAAAAGCATCAGGTCTGTGGTAGAAGCTAGGCACCTGAATTAATTACTCAGTGATGATTAATTTAAAAGAAGTCAAAAAAGACAAGCATGGCCCAAGATCTCATATCAACAGTCCTGGTTTTGTCTGGGATAGAGTTAATTTTCTTCCCAGTAGCTGGTATAGTGCTGTGTTTTGGATTTAGTATGAGAAGATTGTTGATAATACGCTGATATTTTAGTTGTTGCCAGGTGATGTTTATAACAAGTCAAAGACTTTTCAGCGAGAAGGCTAGAGATGCACAAGAAGATGGGAAGGGGCATAGATGGAACAGTTAACCCAAACTAGCCAAAGGGATATTTGGTAGTATATAATGTCATGTTCAGTATAAAGCTGGGGGAAGAAGAAGGAAAGGGTGACATTCAGAGGGATGGCGTTTGTCTTCCCAAGTAACTATTACATGTGATGGAGCTCTGCTTTCCTGAAGATGGCTGGACACCTGCCTGCTGATGGGAATCAGTGAACAAATTCCTTGTTTTGCTTTGCTTGAGTGTGCAGCTTTTGCTTTATTTATTGAACTGTCTTTATCTCAAACCATGAGTTTTCTCAATTTTACTCTTTTGATTCTCTCCCCCATCCTACCAGTGGGGAGGGAGTGAGCAGCTGCATGGTGCAGCCATGGCTGGGTGTCACAGAGGGACTCTAAAAGTCAATTTGGGTGGACAACAAGCTCCAAACAGACTTTATTCTAGCCAGAAAAGTATAGCAAATAAACCAACTAGAAATGAGGTTTATCCAAATTATTCAGCATTCTGACAACATAAAACACAGGTTCTGTTGCCACTTGAGGAAATTATTGTTGTACGACCATATAGGAATAATGAGGATCCACAGCATGCATGCATTCACTCACAAAAAAACAAACCTAGAGGCCTTTTTTACTCAAGCGTACCCAATAGAGAATAAACACTTGCCTGGGGTGGTCAAGGGCTTGCTCAAGGTTATATCCAGAAGAGAAAAACATTCAGCAAAAGAAGACGTGAGGGGTACTCAGTCTTGGGAAGTCTCCTTAGATGGGATCCCAACCTAAGGGAAGGGCTCCAGTTCACAGTCCCGCTGCTCCAAGAAGACCAGTCAAAGGGGGTCTTCGGTGGGGACCTTGTTTTATAGCCTGGTCAGATCTGGCTGTGGTCATTATGACACGGTCCAGAAGTTTCTCAGCTTCTCTGGGAACCTCCTTTGTCGAGCACCCTGTCAATTGACTGTAGGCCCCACGCCTCCTGCCCCTCCAGCTGGGTGGAAGTGAAGTCACCCTGTCCCCGTGTTGGAGAGGGTGTGACTCTCAGCACCTTGGCACCATGGGGACAGGCACAGTGGGGTACAAAAGGTGTTAAAGAGCCATCAGCTGCCCTATTGAAGGCTCCAGATCTCATCAGGGGATGTGCAACTTCCACACTGGGTTTAAACCATGACAACATGTGCTAGTCCTCCAGGAGTGCTCCATCATCTCTAGAACCAAAAGACAGGAATTCTGTCCTTGGTATCATTGACTGTTTGTTCTGTATTTACAAAGAGAAGAACCAATAATACTAAAATTGTGATTAAATGAATAGATAACAATCAGCATAGAAAAATTCCCTATTAGAATAAATTTGTCACAATGAGGTCAGAAAATTATAACCTATCACTTACACAGACTCAGAAACCCATTGCAGAAGATAGGCTGGTAAAAAGACAGCAGGACAGAGATATTTTATACATTTTATTTTTTCTGTATGCTTCACATTTTCCTAGCAAGAACTCATCTGCAAGACAGACCTTTCTATTTCCTTATGTTCAAGATACCTGACTTGCAATGGAAATACTGCAAATTGAGCAGATGCAGTATACTTTTCCTAGACTGGCAGAGGCATTGAAAATTTGAGCTATTGGAAGAGACTAGGAGAACTTGGCTTGTTAAGCTAAACTACACGGAGGATGAGGGTGGATAAGACTCCTATCTATTAATACATAGGGTGGGAGAAGAAAGAATAAACGCAGAGACACAGGAACTTTTTAAACTTTTAAACTCAAAGGCAGCACTGGCACAAGAACAAATGAGTATAAAGCAGTCACAAATACATTTAGGCTGGAAACAAGAAAAAGTTTCTAACCATCACAGGAGTGAAGCAGCTTTATAATAGGAAAGAAAGGGGTCAGAAATTTAGCTAGTGTTAAAGACAGAGCTTAAGAGCTATCGTTTAATGAGTGGAATTGAATATGTCACTGATGAGAGGAGAATAAACTCAGTATGAAAGATTCCTTCTGGTTCACTTTTTGCTATAAAAATACCTTTGTTCTTTTTTTTTTTTTTTTTCTGGAGTCCTAGATAGAGATTGAAAGAAAACATTTTATTTAATTATCACACGGAAGTTATTTTCTAAATTACAATAATAGGAACATGAAAGGACACTAATTAAAAAGCAAATGTCATGCTAATAGTCACCTTTCTCTCTTATGCTTTCATTTGCCATAGCTCAGAATTGGTATACATCACACCAAAGACAGAGATCTAATGAGCGTCTGTGAAAGATCCAACAGTTTTATTTGCTTAGTATTTACAGGATAGTAACACAGTGTTCCAAGGGCACATAAATTACATCGTTAGATGAAGAAGGGATAGAGCTTACTTTCAAGATGTGGGATCGTTGCCTAGTTGTAGGGATCATTGTTCCTGGATAACTGACAAATAAGAATCAAGGTGTTCCTTTTTCCTCTTTTTTTTTTTTTTTCTTTTTCCCGCCTTTCCCCTTTGTGAATCACAGCATGAGATACCACAGGGAAGCTTCTAGTAACAAAAGATTTTTGCTTACTCTTACTGCTCTGGTGGACTGATGTTCCATATTACTAGGATAAAACCAGGCAGGGATTTGCCTTAAGTACTTTATACTTAACTGTACTGGCTTATCTATTAGCCTACACATGCACACGCACACAAGACATTAGGCCCTTTCTAGATGCCCTCCCTCACCCTTTGCCTTGTTACTAGATTGCAAGGATGAAACATGTGTTGTAGGAAAGTGCTTATAGGAGAAACCTTCTCTTGATATGCCCAGGCTGTTTCATAGAACCTTCTCTACACATAGCAGAGGTCCTGGGTCAGTACAGAGACTTTCCTTAGAGAGCCAGCATACACACCTGGGCGTGACATAGAAACTTTTGAGAGCCACTGCAAATTGATATATCCTCTGCCCTCTGAAATAAATGGATTTTTAGCTCTTCTATAAGTGTAGAGTCCACCAAGGGCTAATGGAGAATTGTTGACTTCAAACAAAAATTCTGTGTGTAAGTACCACTGAAATCCAGTAAATTTCTTTAATTGTCTTCAGAAAGCAAATTGTCTTATCTTGTTCTGCACATTCAAGTAAGTGTTTGCATTGTATAGCACATTACACAAGTATATAACTGCAATACTCTCTTAAACTATTTTAAACTATATTGAGAATCTATTTATGTTGCTTGATGCAAAAAGCTGGTAACTATGTAAGATGATGTTTTGAGCAAGCTCCATCAAATCCTAGGAGGCATATTAGAGAGTTAAGTGTAGAGCCTAACAAAATATTGTAACAAGAAAAACAATCACTTTATCCATAATGTCTATACTACTTTCATAGTGCTTAGTTTAAGTGCTTTAACAACTTTTGTTATTACCTTCTCGTTATATTAGAATCTCAATGTTCACTAGACCATTTTTGCTAACATATCAGTGGAACCACTGAGGATACAGTTGTTTCTGTCATTAATAAATAAAACTGTGAATCTCAAGCAGATGGAAAATCTTGGTATTAAGAAAATCAGGAAATATTAAAGGAGCCTTCCACCATCTCTTGAAAGAAGCATGACACAGTCACCATGATCTTCAGGGAACTAAAGAACTCCTATACAAAACAATATTTAAGAACAGGCAGATTCAAAACCTGGTGCTACTTACGAAGCGTGAAAAGCATGCAGAAAGGAGGAAGACTTTAAAACAGAAGCATTGCAAGACCTAGAGCAGAATAGCAGATTAGATGGCTAGGTTTTAAACAAAACACTGCCTAACCTCCTTTTCAGCTCTTCCATCACGCATCAGAAAGTGGCTGGAAGAAATACTGAAAGTCAGGAAAGAATTCCAGAAAGATTGATAAGCAGACCATAGAGGAAAGTATCAGCGGACATAGCGTAGTAGACAATGTTACATAGTTGATGAATGAAGAAAGGGTTTAAGAAACTGCTGACTCCAGAGAGAACTGGAAGAGTCCCTCAGCCTCCAAGTCACTGGAGGCTAGTAGTGGGGAGGGAAGTCAGGCAACCGCTTAAAGGGAGTTGCTAGAACAAGGAGTGAGCTCTGCTGCAACCACCCTGAGCAGTGCATTGGGCCATAGGTACCAGGAAGATGATTGCTGTAGCTGAGACAAGGACCTAGGATCAGCTATGCTGGGACTCAGAGGTTAACAAGGTTGCATCAGGCCACATTAAGTTCCCTCTTCTGGGGTGGAGAAAGTTTAGTGCTGTATCTTTATGGAAATGTTAACCTTTATTCTCATTGCCAGGGCCTTCACCACCACTACTACTTCCACACAAAAAAGGGGCTAATGGCATAAACTTGGCTTACCTGATCTGTGGGAAGCAACTTTTGTTTTTGTCTGTATGTGTTATAGCTTTGCAGCCTGTTTCTGCTTCTTTGGTTATTGTCTTCTCAAATAGTACCATTGACTGTCCTCTCCCAGGACAGTACTGAAGTGCTCATCCCTCCTCTTCATTCAGACACTTTTGGTTGGGTTTTATCTTCCTGTGCTACTCTAAATGTGTTTGGTTTGATTTTTAATTTGTCTCTTGCATCCGCTCTGCAAGAGGAATATTTTGAATAAGCTGCCCATTAGTTGTCTGACCCCTCATCACAGGGCCGTGCAAACCTCTGCTTTGATTTGCATACAGCAGATTTGCAGATTTAGTGATGTGTTTCCCTGCTAGAGTGGACAAAAATCAAGCAACTGCTTTCATGTAGATGCTACTGTTAATGGTACAGTTTACTAGAGTACAGCAGTCAGAACAGTTGTTCAGATGACTAATGATTTGCTGTACAGCCAAAACAGTCTTCCAGGGCATCCACATCAGCACTTTTGTATGATGATCATAGAAATTGCTTTCTTTCTTTTCCTGAGCTCCTTTTATACTCTTACAAGGTCATTAAGAGGGGTCCCTTTGGTAATGAAGTGGCAATGTGATTCAAGTCAAACCTGAACCATAACCACGACAGAAATCTATTGCTGTCCTGAAGTAACACTTTTCAGAAATATAACTGAAAACTGCATACAGCAAAGGGATAAAGAAATAAAATTAGATAGCAATTTATTGTTTTTTGCTAATCTGTTTTACTGAAGTAAAAAATAGAGAATTCGCCTAAATGAAACCTTGGCAGTTCTCCTTGGGCCAATAAATTTCCTGATGAGACAAGATATAAATGAAGAGATGCCATCAGAATTTCCTGAAAGAAATAGACATGATGATTCCATTTGGCCTTCCTTCTAAATGAAATCTATTCATAAGATCAAACTGATGCTTTAAACATAAACCTTGCCTTGAGGGAAGAACCAGAACCTACAAATTGCTTCACAACAGTTCAAGCATTCAAAATACAGGCTTTCTGATGAGAGGCTTCTTGGGAAATGAATCCCATCCAACATGCTTTCTGTGCTAACTCCAAGAGTTCCTTCTGTCTACCACAGCATTGTTCTATAGTTTCTCTGCTTCTGTACCTATACTCCAATTCTCTAAAGTATTGCCCTCAAAGTCCCCAGGTCTGACAATATGTCATTGTACAAGGGTATTACCTTGAAAATGAGAAAGTGTTTGACAAGGCAAGAACTGTTTCCTAAGAAGGCGTAGAACCGGTAGAAAACAAATTAAATGAAAAATAACACTAGTAATGCCAAACCAGACCCAAGGTAAATAAAACTCCCTGAAATACTAATAAATAGTGTATTAAATATATTTTGTAATAAGATAATACTTATTTAGGTGCGTTTTTGTTTGATTTATTCACTGTTACAGGGTTATCTCTTCTACAATCCCTTTTGCATCTGCCAGAAGAGATCATCTACAATTCATTCCCATCTGCAAGGAACACAGGCTGTTTTCTGGTTGCAGAAAATATCCACTTTACACATAGGAAAATAGATTTCCAGTCTAAATAATACTAATGAACCTGAACAGGGAGACAGCCACATTCAACGCAATGCCCCTTCCAGGAAAATATCAGCTTCTTGAAATTCCAGCTCTCAGGCTGATGTGTGGCTAACTTTATGTAAAATTCTGAGCATATCACTATCAGTCTACCTTGGTTCGCTCAGTTACGAAAGACTGAGACATAATTGCTGCCTCTTCTCAAATGTCACAAAGACTGTGAGGTAGTCAGGGCTTCTGTCTTCTGTCTAATGAACATATCCATCTAGTATCAGAACCCTAGCCTGTTCCCAATATGAATATCCTAATTATTAGGCTGCAAATTAGATTGGCTTTTAATTGCTTATATCTCAATTCTTATAATTTCCAAGCTTGGTTGAAGAGCAGCACAATCCCGATATGGATTTCAGCATGGCAGGAAGAGAATTCCTTTACCCTGGTACTCTGCAACCTCTGTCCATAGACGAATGCACACAACAGTAAGAGAAAATTCCCTGTCTGTGCTGCTTGCTCCTTTGGACAAGCAGCAGGGGATGATCAGGATTTGGGAAGGATACAGGTGTTTCAGATTCCTAGGAAAATGTTATTTCTTCTAGATTCATGAAATAAAACGGTATTTACTATGTACCTTCAGCTGTGACCTTTCAGGAATTATTCTGATGTAGCTGAAATATCTACTCAGAAAAGAACAGGTGTTATTTCTTTATGTGGTAGGGTGCTTAAATGTTTTAAGAGAAACAGTGTGGACATATGGGAAAGAGTCCCATCCAGTTCTCTCTGGAAGTCTAGGCGTGGTGCGTGAGAGATGGAGAAATAAGCAAATGGGCAGGGGTGGGAAGAAGGAGAATGAAAGAGAATTGATGATAATTGGAAAGGTCATCTTGAGGGATATTAAAAAAAATTCCCTCCCACACAGGGAACAGAGTCATTTTACTCTAACGGAAACCAGCACAGAGCAAAGAGATTCATCTCTGCAGACTGTCTCTGCTTAGACAAGAAATGGGATCAGCAGAAAGCCTTGTTAATAAAAAAAAAGCAGGAGAGAATGTTCCAGTAAAAGGTTCATCCCCTTCTCCCAGGTCCCAACACTACTTACTAATATTTCCAATGCAGAACAGCACTCTCAAAAAACAGAATATTGTAGATGCAGCTTTAGTTAGCTGAGAGTAATTTCAGTGTTGCCAGCAAGATTTTTATGGGAAAGTCAGGGCACGGCACTAATATCTGAAGTGCTCTCCCACCTTGTCTCTTCGACAGGACATCCTTATGAATGTGGCTGGTTTTTCCACATCTGTTAGCTTAGAATCTGCAGGCAGACAATGACTTTTGTCATCCAGCAAATACTTCATATTGAGCTTCCCACTAAAAATGATGCAATGAAGTAGTGATGAGTGAAAGGATTAAAACTCAGCACCTCCTCATGGTAATTTCAGTTTAATCTTTTTTGTCACAGTGGTGTGATTTCTGCCTTTCAGTTTCCCATCTTTACATCCCTTTGATTTGATCCTGTATCTTGCTTTTTGTTATATGATTACATGTACCTTTGAAGATTAAATGGTGGAAAATAGAAAAGTGGCTGTATTGTTCCTCCCCTCACCTCTGTTTCTTTGCATGTTTGCAGATGCCTGGAGCTTTGTCTTTCAAAAGTGCTACACAACACAGAGCTCTGTAAGCATTTCCTGATTTATGTTATAAATAAGACGTTAATTATAATATTTATTTAAATTAAACCATTTGTATGCACATAGGGTACTTTCAAAACCATTTTGTTCACAGAATTGCTGCTCCCATTTATTACTACATGAATATTAATAGTTTTAATTAAATTGCAGTAACATGAACATTACAAGCCATAAGGAATAATACACAATACATTCATCAGTAAATTGCAGGGGGGTGGGGGGGAATCAAGACTGTGCTATAGCCAATGGGAAGACAGTTATTCAAAGGGTTGAGGACTGTGTGTACCTGTCAGATATGGAAACAGCTCATGCCTTCAATAGACTGTGTAAGTCTAGGTTCAACTTGACAAATATACACTCAGAAGTGTATACTATTGTATTAATATTTTAATGATTTAAAATAAATAAATCAAAATTTCCAAACAAGTAGTGTTAAGGAGCATGCAAATCCAGAATGACAAGAAAAAATATCCCTATTCTAAGCAGGCCATAGTTCTGTGAAGACAAAATGCCTGAAGTAGGACAGGCAGCTCCTGGCTGGGCTCAAAGCTCCCTGAAATTCCTGGGGAGCAGTATTTTAAGGCTCGACATTTTAAGGAGATGAACATTTCCCTCAGCCCACCCTCTCCTCCTTTTCCCCAGTCCTCACGTATATCGTTTTAAAATACCCATTACTTGGATGCCGTGGTCACACAGCATCGATATCAAAGCTTTGCTTCCACGCACATAGCTGAGCAGCCACAGGAACAGGACTTTGAAGGAAGAGACAAACAGCTGAGTTCATACAGCCTTGAAACACTGAGCAGCAAGAAAGGACAAGTAAAGGGGAAACTCGAGTCTGATGTCAGAACCAGCATTACTGACACCTGCTATAAAGTCCCCTGCTTTTCTTCAGGGAGTGAGAGATAGGCCTGAGCTCTGGGTCCAGTCCTGGGATCCTTGGTCTGGGTGTGCTTAGAGCTTGCACAAGGCTTCTCTTCAGAGAGGGGGAATGGCCCAGCATCCTCTATGACAGGTGGGATGCTTAACCTGAAACAGGCATCTTAAGATTTGCTGCAGTGCACCTGTGGGGTTTCTTCCTAAACAGGATTCAGAAGTGAGTTACTAATAGTCCACTCTTTTCTTAACTAATTTGCCAGCATCGTTCAGCCCACTGAAGTCGTTATGAGCTCCAAAGTGAAATCACCCCAGCCCTCTTCATCTCAACACCAATTTGACATTCAAGACATATCATTATTTTTAAGTACTCGTCAATATCAAGTTCCTCAGCAATCATAATCACACAGACACTCTATAGCTCTTATAATAACCTCCTGTTCAGAAATAAAGCAATTTTTAACTGATCTTTTCATCTGATCATCAGGGATACCAAGGTGGTTTGGGATGGGAGCACTTGCCCTGTGAGGAGCAGTTGAAGGAATTGTTCAGCCTGGAGAAAAGATGGCCTCAGGGGGACCTGATAGCACCCTTGTACTACCTAAAAGGTGGTTACCAGAAAGATGAAACCAAACACTTTTTGGAGGTGCATGATGACAGAATGGCAACAATGGTCATAAATTAAAATGATAATTTCTGACTTGAAGTATAGGAAAACAAAAAAGCTCAATAAGGAAAACTAAGCATTGGAACAAGTTTCCCAGAGGGTTGTGGAAAAAGCCCTGGGCAACCTGCTCTGAATTCAGTGCTAACCCCACTTTACCCAGGAAGTTTGGTTAGGAAACATCCGACACCCTAGCCAGCCCAAATGAATCTGTGACGCTGTGTGGATCTTATGACTACAGCTACACCAAGGGAGTAAAGCCTCAGGATGTGTGCCATAACGCAAATCTCAGTCTTACTCTGGAAAATCCCTGAAGTCTCAAGAGCTGATTTATAACTTTTCATGGCACTGTGAAATAATATGAGTAAGATAAACTCAGGCTGTGTGTATTCTGTATGTGCTGTTCTAGATAAGAACTTAAAAAGATAAAGCCCTATCTATCCTCTAGTCAGTAATGATCTTATGGCAACATTTATTGCTTCAGAGTTTTGCTGCAAGTCCTTGCCAAGACTCCTATTTTTGTGAACCTAGTTATGGCCTTCTAACTCAGCTCTTCAAAACTAGTTTGAATGAAGACACAAATGAATTTTATTCATGTTTTGAATGACCTATAATCCAGAAATATTGAGAGATTTATTTTCAGCCAGCCATGTATGTCAGAATAGTCATTTAAAAACCCTAACTTTAAGCCTAAGGTTCATACCATGCCATACTGAGGTTTCATTTTATATTATTGACGCCTCGTATGATGCTCTGCATAGACTGCATAAGGATTTGTTCATTAGTATCTACTGGCTAACATGAAGCCATGTTTGTTCACATGTATCAGGAGTTCTGTTCTTGATAATATTTATTTGCATTTGTTTCCACACACAGTGACACTACAACGTAAGAGACAAAAATTCTAAAGAGGTGATGAAGATATAATTGCAGAAGAAGTTAATTCTACTTTGTGATGTATACAACAAAGGTATAATTGGGAACAGAGTGGATCAGGAGCTATGGATCTTATGCAAGTTCTTCCTGTGGACCTCATATGGCACCCTGTGACCACCTCTGGTCTGCCTTCCCTCTTCTTCAGGACAGATGAATTCAAATGGGAAAAGATGCAGAAAAAAACCACTAGATCAATCAAGAAAAGGCAGGCTCTAGAGACTAAGAGCTTGGCTCAAGATAGAGGTTGAGATTAGATATGTTTTTTCTCTCTGAATACATTAGAGAGTGACAGCAGGAAGAGAGAAGACCTATTAAAGCTGAAGAACAACACTAACACAGGAACAAATGGGTACATGGTATGACTCAGTTTAGGCTGGAAGTTAGAGGAATATTTACAAGAATGGCCTTTCAGTAGGAGTGATGAAGAGATGAACAACCTGTATGTCTTTAAGATAAAGCTTTATTAACTTTATGACACAATTTCTGGTGATGGCATATATCCAGGAGTTCCCTTCAGTCTTATGAAATGTGTTAACAAGACACATCTACTTAGACAATGTTCCTCCTCCATGATTGCTATCTCAGGATAAATTTAGGATGGGGAGACATTCTCTTCCATGTGACTAGCAGAGCAATCTTGCATCTTAGATCAAGAGAGAACATTACATAATTTGTTCATGCCTCCTCTGCTCAAAACAGAACATCTTTTTACTTTAAAATCTTGGCTCCCCAGCCTATAGGAATTTTTTTCACTTGATCACAGTAAAAGGCAACTACATTTTTATATATTACAATCCATGTGTTGTATGGCTAATGCTATGGCTACTCAACATTAAATAAAGAGAAACACTGGAAAAGTCAACCTCCCAAAATCAGAGGTAACTGTTAGAGAAAAAACATGAAAACCTCTACTTCTTGTTACTCCTTGCTGACTTCTGGCCAGGCTTTGGGGCACGAAAGAAACAGAAAACCACCCATAGCTGTATGGCAATCCGCAGTGCTTGGGGTAAAGGATATTTCACTCAAGGAAACAGTGTCTAGACACCTATAAATCTAGGATAACATGCAGTGATAACATTAAATCTAAAAAATAATCTTTACTCAAAACCACATACTTCTTAAAAGGAGAGTTGAATTTGCTATTACAAAACGAATAGGTGACCAAACACCCAGATATCTCATAAAAGTATATTATAAACTAACATGAAATCAGATTAATAAAAACTTCATGGTGAAATGAACAACAAACAAATCCTTAATGAAAAGAACATCTCACACACGAATGAGGCTTAAAAAACCACGAAAAGCAGGACAAACTGAAAAGACATATGCAGGTTGTGAAGTAGCCAGGAACTGTGTACTGTGTATGCTATAGCTGCAGCTGCAGTATAGAAACCCTTTGCACTCTGAAGATAATCTTTTTAAATTATGGATTTGAAACCCTAAGATTTTCTGTTGCCATGACAGCATGAAACAGTTGTTGCCCATCATTATGGATCATGTGTTTTAGAAATTTGATTATATTGCTGTAGTATTTAGGTTACTTGGAAAACACCCTGCTGCTTTTCAATGTATAGCATTTTTAGGGAGATGGGGCTTATTAATTCTTTCAAAAGGCCCTCTTATGAAGAGTGAAATATCAGAAATATAGGAGGTTCTGCTCTCAACAAAATTAACCTTTCTCTGAGTAGAAATACTGTACTGAACATTTAATTAACATATACTATAGTGCTATAAAATTCTGTAAATCTACACTAGAGATCAGGGTCTGTTAAAATGGAATGGTGGTTCTGTGACTAATGGAAATATGATACATTGACAATACATATAACCCTTTTGATTCCTGAATGGTATAGTACTAATTACTAAGTGTACCACATATAGTACACAACACTTATTTAAGGTAGCAATTATGCTTGGCCAGGGATGGGCTTATGGTTGCGTCAGGGCATCCCCATGCTGTGAAAGTTCTTGTTCTTCTTTATTTTGGTGGGGATGTTTTTTTCTTCCTGACTTTCATGGTATAGCAGAGGACAAGCAAGTGGGAACATCTGGGTCTTATTGAATTCCTTACTGTCTGCAAAGATTCTGTCCTCTAAGCCCCAGGTATGGTAAATCAGAGGTAACAACACCTCTGGCAAGCAGATGGACAGACAGAATCTCCTCTAGTCACAATTTTAGAGCAACATTTCTTCACTTCTGCTTGAGCTTTTAAAATGTATTAATATATAATGAAAGTGTAGGTGTTTTATACTGGAACAATACAAGCAAATACATCCCCAGCTTTGCAGAGGTTTACCACTGGCAGTGTTCATGCCCAGACTGGAGCACAAGAAAAGTCCCTGCAAGGTCTCCAAGGGCAGGCAGCCACTGGAGCACTGATGGGACCAATGAAGCCAGCTAGCTCTCACACGAGCAAGTTGACCCTGCTGTTGTCTCCTATAACAAAATAATATTTTTTCTTTGCTTTCCCTCCACCCCATGCAGCATGTAAAATCATACTACCATTCTGAGATGCATCACAGCAATGCCGTCTATATCTCATAAAACGAATTTTCATGATTAGCCATTTACCAAATAGGAAAATGAACATGAGATTCTCTGTTAGGGTACCATCAGTAAGATAATGAACTTGGGCAAATACATCATGATCTGGTGCCACAGCATCAGCTAACAGGATTAACTGGCTGATTTTATCCCGTTTGGTCTTCCTTCAGACTCCTACGTGTGATTATTGTAAATAGCTTAGTGGTTTTTTAAGCAGAGTGAAACAGCTATATTTGTGTACACATAAGCCTCAATCTCTCTATCAGATAAGGGATGGACAAGCTCTTTTTCAGGCAGCACAGATTTTTCTGTATTGAAGAGGCGTAGTAGAGAAGAAAATATAAGCAACATTTAGTTCTTAATTTTTTCTACCATTAAACATGGCATAAAACTGAAAAGGTAATAAACATGATAATGAGTCTGGCAAATTCAAGAAATTACCTCTAAATTTGAGGTGAATCGCTGAATTAACATGAAGAAGTGAGCAGTGTATTCAGATACTATATAGCATCTAACTGCCTCTGCTAAAGATTATCAAATATATTTATGATGCGTTGAAAGCAAAGTTAAGCCTCACAGCAAAGCGCAGCTGAAGGTATATTAGTAAATCAGAGTATTCTGGAACATTCGACAATTCAGTTGCCTACCTTAGTAAACTGTTACCATGCATCCTTGCGTTGCTTTGGCCTGTAACAATTAGCACTATCCCCAGTAATTCCCCAGCCTGGCTTGGATGCTGCATGCTCCAGGGAACACCCCCACAGGCAGCAGCCTCACAGACACTTCATTTCCCAGGCTGGGCACAGAGCGTGCTGTGCCACTGCTTTCGGGCCCACGGATGTTCCTGGGCACGTTTAATTGACCCCTATATGGAGTCTACAGCATCTGAGACACATGGAGTGACACAGGGATTATAAATAATGATGTTGTCACGACAGGAAACTGGAAGCTGGCCTCAAAAGCGTTTTCTGTCAAGTGCTAAGCTCTAGTATTATTTGATAGAATTTGGATGATTTAAAGATCGCTATGTTGTTAAATACCTCTGCATATGCTTTTACAGTTTATTATGTGTGCACTTTTTACTGTTTATTGTAACTGCTCCATGCAAAGGGCCCCTTATTTTACCATCTTCTGCTGTATATTGTATCATCCTGCATTCTTGTGAACACACCCGGTGTCACAATCACAATCTTGGTTTTCTTTCTTTTTTTTTTTTTTGTGTGTGTGTAGGATTGGTAAGGCGGTTTTTATGCCTTATTAAGTCAGACCCTATTTCAGCATATCCCTTCACCTCTCTTAACACATAGCTGCTTTGTGAATAGTCCCGTGAAGCTTGTATGAAGCAGAGTTACAAGAAGTTGTGTAAGGAGTCTCTGCAGATATGTGAAGATTATGGTTAGGACAAACTTTAAAAGCTGCTGACAGCAGAATTGGTCAGCACAGTTGCCTAGACTTGGGGAAACTGAGTCAAGGTTACTGATGATGCTTTTTCAGGCTTCCCTGTGGACTGGTAACAGCAGCCTATATCCTCTAGAAACCTCATTTATCTGCTTCTGGTCAGCTGGAAAAGATCCTGGAAAACTCCTTGCTATATAGTGCTTTATATCTAGCAAGTCACTGTTTTTCCTGGTCTGAGCCCGAATTGATCATCTAGAGCTGGATATCAAGCCACTGACATAGGTAAGTACAAAACTGCCTGAGAGAAGAATCCCCCTTCCTAACAAGCTGACTCGTAATGTTACCTGCCCTTCCTATCTTTCATTAAACTTGCCAATTTATTAATGTTCAAAAAGCTTTATTTTTTCTTCCTCAGTCAACAATTTCATTTCAGGTTGTTAACACAACTGTAATCTTGTGGTCCAGGTTTGCATACTGTAGTAGCATGGAAATTACTTTGCTTTAACAAGTCCCCCCTGAATTATGCTTGAAGCAAATACATTTCTTAGCTTCCCCAGAACCCTTAACAGAGTTTCCAATAAACATGATGAGACTTGCTGACAGAAAAAGCTATTCAGAGGGAACGCTCAGAGCAAATGCATTCAGCAAAACATCTAACACATCCAAAAGGAATTATAGCACAGAGGGCACCTCAGCATGTTTATCCTTTCATGGAGTGCTAGTAATTTGATTTTTCTTACTTCAGTAGTCTAACAGTTCTTTGCAAGTGTGCAAGGACAAGTCAGATCTCTATTATGTGGCATATATAATCCACATTAAATCTAAAAAAGTTAGACATAACCTTTCGTAAAATCCTTCATTTATACCATTTGTCAGAGTCTATATATGGACTTAACAGAAAAAGAAATTCAACTTATAGGCATACAAGACGGTATTTATATTTTACTTACAGTATAAAATGCAAACCAGTCATGTTTATTCTACCATAAATATGGTTTTGCTTCCTTGACTGGAATGAGCTACTCAAGGAAGTTTTACATACTTTATTAGCAATTACACAGGACACATGGCATAGTACGCATCAGAACAATAGATGTTCAAGAATACGGTGGGATTCAGCCACACCTGAAATGAAAAATGACAGTATAAGCCTGGCTTTCCCAGGTAATGGAGCTGGCAGGAAAAGATGTCTATAAGCCACTTTGGGGTTATGAATACCAAGAAAGTCTATGAGCAGGAATGATTACTCTCATTCATCCCTTGCAAAGAATCAGACCTTAGGTACCGCCCCAGAGTATTTGTATACTTGTTCAACCAGAACAGCTAAAGCAAGACAGAGGGAGAGGTCAGGATTTGGCCTACAATTTGGTAGTTACCCTCATAGTTCAAAGATGCCTCGTAGCTCAAAGATGCCTCTTAGCTTTACAGCATTTACAAAGCAAGACCAAATAAAATAGCTCCATTCATACAATCAGGAGATTCTGTACATTTTCCAGTGAGATTCAAACTACCAAAGTTTTGTGTCTTCAAAGTCTGAAATGTCTGTAAGAAATGTAGGGATTAAATTTTTCAGATTTGCAATGTAGTCATACAATTCTGCTTTTTTCCTGTCTAGACTCTTATGATTTTGTCCATGTAATGATGTTTTAGAACTCACGCTATTTTTACAGTACTTGCATGTCAGAAAAAAAGATTTACAGCTCTTTCTTTTGATAAGTACCAACTGAGTCAGTAGTATCTGTCTGCTGAAAAACAAGGAAGAAAACCATGCAGTCTGTGGTGGAGCCTGGGTGTTTTCAGCAGAATTTTAAAGGAACGTTTTCCCATCCCATCCCAGAATTGATGCCAGCCCTACACTTAAAGAAATAGGTCAGCAAGAGATGCGTTGCCTGGGGTCCTTATTATCCTTCCGTTGCAGTGAAAGAGAAGCTTTCTCCAAAAGATGAAAAAGAAGACAGAAAAATGTGTTCAAATAGATCTAAGTTTAAAAGCTAACATTACAGATCTTGGTACAGCACAGACGGGAAGCTGACTCGCAGCTGACCTCTCTCAGTCCCAGGCTCCCCTTTACTCTGGGGCTTTTGGTATCAGTGTCAGTACACACCATCACAGATAAACACAGGCATAGGCAGATAAATTTGAATAATTTGTCAAAAAGTTCAAATAACTGGCCTGTTTCCTGGGGAACAGCAGCAGTCTGGTGCCGATACTACTTTGCATTACCTTTTGTACTCGATGCTGATGAGTCTGTACCTCAAATCTTGTGTTCAGTTTTGGGTCCCTCACTACAAGACACTGAGGTACTGGAGAGAGTTCAAAGAAGAGCAACAAAGCTGGTGAGGGGTCTGGAGCACAAGTCTGATGAGGAGCAGCTGAGGGAACTGGGGCTGTTTAGCCTGGAGAAAAGGAGGCTGAGGGGAGACCTTATTGCTGTCTACAACTACCTGAAAGGAGGTTGGAGCATGGAGGGTGTCAGTTCCTTTTCCTACATGACAAGCAACAGGATGAGAGGAAATGGCCTCAAGTTGTGCCAGGAGCGGCTTAGATTGGAAATTAGGAAAAAGTTATTCATAGAAGGGGTTGTCAGGCATTGGAATATGCTGCCCAGGGAAGTGGAGCTTGGAAGTGGTCACCACCATCCCTGGAGGTGTTTAAAAGGTATTTAGATGAGGTTTCTAGGGACATGGTTTAGTGACAGTGTTAGGTTAACAGTTGGATTCAGTGATCTTGATGGTCTCTTCCAACCAAAATGATTCTGTGATTACTGTGCTCTGGACTTTTCTGTCCATCTATAAGTTTTGACTCTTGATGGGATGATTTTATTTTTTTTTTCAGCATGAATAACACTGGTGTAAAGTGAGGGGCGAAGAGCTGAATTGCCAAGCAGAGATGATGCTGGTTTCACAAATATATGGCAATAAGACACAAGATAAAAGGTTCTTAAAAAGGCCTCAGGCAAGAGAGAGGTAAGAGGAAATTCTGTTGGGGCAGAGTCCTGTAAACAAGGAGAAAATGGAAGAAGAGCTGTTACCACTAGCAGGAGCAGAGAGATGCAGCCAACAACAACCAGTTTGCTACCTCCTGAATGGTCTGGCAGTAACACAGCAACACACTTGTAGGATGCTAATTGAAGGACATGGTTATGACATTGAGAGGAGCTCAGTCTGGGGGCTTACAAAACTGGTAAAGCTTCTGGAACACAAACCTAGACATGCTTTGCCCATTCAAATTCCACACTACTGCATAAATTGCAGAGGTATAAAGTTAAGGTTGAGAAAGTAAAAGTAAAATCAAAAATTGCTTTAGTCTCCAGGTCCAGAAGAACTGTAATATACTTTAGCTTATACTTTAGCACACTTTTCCCTGATTTGGGCATTAGATTAATGAATTCTTGTCACTGGATGTTGTGTTGAACTAGCTGACAGGCCACTTCTCTCATTTACTTCACTGGCAGGGCCAGAGCTGGATGGAGTTTATGAAGTCAGACATCTGTATGCTTGGCTGTTAAATTTACAGGCTCTTACTCCTAACTATAGCCCAGAAAAGGATGACAGAATGACCTACTAAAAAAATCAATCAATCAATCAATCAATCAAACAGGCAATTTGTAGTTATTCTCATACAGGTTGGGGAGAAAAAAAAATAAAGAAAACCTGAAAAAGCAAAGAGACTTTCCCTCAGAAAGAAACTTTCACTGCCTGCACAGGAAAATCCCTTGGTATGGTTATGCAGTTTCAGATTTCACCTAGGTGTAGAAAAGGAGTGAGCTTATTTCTCAGCTCAACTGGACCGAAAAACTCACAGTATCAAGCTACAAATGAAAAGGACTGTATGTCTGCTGGAGTGGTGCAGGTAGCTCTCCACTTAGATTCAGTCTCTGGGGTCCTACACGTGTTCTCCTGTGTTCTGCTGTTGTGGAATCTATCTGAAAGCAGGGTGCTGGGGCTCTAAGCAATACTCCGCAGAACCCATTTCTAAACGGGGTATGGAAACAGTGATTTCTTGGAAAGATCACATTTCTGTCACTCATGTGCCACATCTAGTAGAACAATGCTTCCATTGATTTATAGCAACAAAGCCACTGCTTTTTCAGAGCATGACATTTTCTATTATCTCTTTGCAAAGCACGACAATCTCAGGGCAACAGAAAGAAGACTTGGATATCGATTAAAACAAACTTGATTCATTAAAAATACTGCTGACATTTCCACTGATCTGTGGTACTCTTTTCGTTCACATTAAACAATGTAGTCATTTAAAGCTCTTAAGGTCATTGTTCTATAAACGCGCTGTGTTTAAGGTACATGCCATTTACTCATTCCTTGGACTAAAGAAAAGAAAGATAAAGAAAAAAAAGAAAGAAAAAAAAAAGAAAAAAACCCAACAGAAAGGGGAAAAAAAAGGGAAGAGGAAGGACACAGGTTGGGTGCCACAAGTTGCACTGTTTCCCCAGCTCCAGAGAGGAACTTTCCCTCTGAGGAGGAGAAAAATATTTACCAGTTAGACACACGCAAGTACTTCACATGCAGAATCCCTCATTAAGCAAAGTAATGACAAGACTTCACACTGTTAGGAGTATTTGTTTGTTCTTCCCTGGTGTCACTTTAGGATTGCCATTAGAGAAGAAGGTCCAGCAAAGCACAGGCAGCACCTGAACACTTCAGAACAAAACCTTGAAGCAGAGCTCCTATGACTCCACCTTCCAGCACCCATCAGCAGCTTCATCTGCCAGTGGTTCAGCTCTCCAGCAACATATGACTACACCCTGTTCCCTGCCGAAAATAATATTTAAGAGTTTTATGACTTAAGAGTACAGTTCCTACAGTTTTGTTGCATAGCATGGCACTGTAATTCGCCGTTTGTTTTACAATTAAAGGGAAAGAACACAGTTCTAGAGAATTTCCCATACCCAGCAGCATCACTGCCTCCGGAAATGTTCATAACAGCCCAAATGTGGCACCCTTTGCCATGAGCATTACTCATGGTCTAAAAGGCCAGAGCTGTATCAATTGTTTGACTTTATGTCTAATGGAGTGATGGTATTGTCTCCCCAGAGGAAGACAAATACCTCCATTAGGCAGAGGTCCTGGAGAGTGAGAGAAGCTGTTTTTTCACTAGGGAAGCTGCCTTAAATCTCACAAGCCTACTTTCACAAAGGGCTGAAAGGTAGGTATATTCTTGTAACAACTGAAAGAAAACATGATCTCTGGAAATTTTTGGCCCTGGAAAAATCAATAGTTAAGGATTCAGCTGCCTGTAGAAGAATTTTACCATCTTACCTGCCTAAAACTTTCTCTCTCTCTCTTTTTTTTTTTTCTGTATGTGTACGTTTTTCTTTCCTGTTTGTATGAGTAAGACAACAGTAGCTTAGTGTCAAAACATACACCTGTGGTTTTGTTAGGATTTGTCCATGAGCCTTCATCTGACTTCTTGGGGACAACTGGATATTCTAAAGCCTTGCAGAAGAATCCATCTGTTTTTGAAAGGTCAGGGAAAAGTTATTGAAATCCTCTGCTTTTTCATTTGTCTGTATATTGACTAATGTAAATCTCCTGAATACCAAGATAAAATGCTCTCAAAGAGTCCTTAACAAGGCGTGAATGAAGTAAGTTCTGTCTTGATCATTCTGCAAACAAGAGGCCAGATTCTAATTTCCTCATAAGTCTTTGCAAAATAATAAAATGTAAAAGACCAGGAGCATTATTTTTATGCTGTGATGGGCTGATAAAAGGCTAGAATTGGGAATAAAAGAGAAAATCTAATCATGATGGAATTTGCTCTGATGACACCAAATGATGTTTGCCTTTTGACGTGTATGTGATTTTCATCTGCTTGTTGATCAAACCCTCATGTGCCCAAGTGTGCACTTTGGAAGGAGAACCAGTACCGCTCACCAGTCACTATAACATGCAACCCAGGTTATTTCTGACTAAGTGCATGACCTGTCTCACAAACGTCTGATGAATTGGCACTGTGCAAACTCCTGTGAGCAATTTCAGAATTTACAGCATCTAAACGTAAGGGGAATTGCTGCACAAAAAGTTTAATGGACAAATCAGGTTACCTTTCTATACAGAAAGCACACTTTGAAACCGTCATCTGTGAGCTGATATCTGAGAAGCACATTGACACTGAAGAAAGTAGCATGGAACTTTTGACGTAATTATGTTTTATTATCATTATTAACAGAAATTTTGAGGCTATGAGTTTATATTATTGGCATTACTAAAAGCATCCATTAACTCCATCCATTAACTCTATTCCTGGTTCTTCCAATAACGAAGTCTGCCTTAACATCACCTATCAGTGATTTTTTATTATAATCCCACTGTTGCAGACAAATAATACGTCATGTTAATGACCGTAGTTATAATCCAAGCATGAATTCAAAGCATTTATGTACACACAGATTTGATAATACCAATGTTGCACACTTGAACGATCTGAAAAATAAATAAATTATAAATAGAAGACTATCTTGGTGAGTTACTTCTGAAACAGAGATTTGATCCTCCTAGGGGCATTTTAGACTGCCCGCAAGAACACAAGAACTACAAAAGATTTTTACAACTGTGTTGTAGTTGAAATTAGGAATGGAACTGGAATGATTTCAAAAATCTCAGAATACTCAGAGTAATTCTTTATCTGGTCTGTTCCCAACCAGACTTCCTTCATGGTATATGGATTAGGACCTACTGCTGTAAGGTACTGGACCCAGACTAAATGTGAGGTGAAGATATATGACAATTCCCAAAAGTAATTTTTCCTTCCTTTAAGAAACTCAAGATCTTGCCATTTGATTTTAGGGTTGTATGGGATTTTATTTTATATTTATCTCTTTATAATATATTTATTTCTTTATACTATATTTATTATATCTATTTATATTATATTTCTCTCTTTCCTACAGTATGATATTGCAATCCACAATCATCACGTAATTTCTGATGTTTCTAGGGATGTTCTTAGAGATTGAAGAGATATTCTTAGAGATTCAAGAGACAATCTTAGAGACTGAAGAAACTTCAGAGAAAATAATAGCTACTAAATGCAAATGTGAATGGAATATTGACCTATTGCTAGAGAAAAAAAAATCACATCTTAAAATGCTTAATCATATAGCTGTATAGTCATACTAAATTTCCAGAAGTGAACACTGCGTATCATGAAGCAGGACAACTAATTTCAATCAAGACGTATGTATGGCATTATGCTCCTAAAATATCTAAGAAGGAAGCAAACCTGCAGAGCACAGAAAAGGAATCAGTTTAGTTTCTGAAACTTTTTCAAGCTGCAAATATGTGACTGCTGAATTCTGCAGCATCAGATAAAATAAGTATTGATTTAAAGAGAAAAAAAAAAACAAACACAACACAACAAAAATTTGGTCTTGCAGCAACTACAGTTATGAAGACATCTGTCTTGGCGATTCAGTTATTTATGCACAAACAGCATCCTTCCTTCACTTTCTTGCTGCTGTGCATTTCCAGCTGTGTCAAAACTACAAATTAAGATGCATGTTCTTCAGCTAAGAAGTCTGCCTTTCATCTGAAGCACTAACATCAGTAGATGTAGCCAGGTAAATACAAATTCCATAAAGAACTGCCTGCTACCAAAGGTACTGATGAGAGGCATAGGCACTTATACACAAACCTGTTAAAAAGCTGTAATGACAGAAAAGCCACCAAGATTCTGCAAAGTCATATTTTGCAAATAAAAGAGAGAGTTTATTGCCAGTGTGTTGTCCCCTGAAACACAGTTCAGATTTGAATGTGTCAGTGTAAAAGGCAATCTATCTGCAAACCAGACTGGGGTAACATTGTAAGGAAGGAGGCCAATCTGGACTTCTGAAAACATCACAAGTTTGGACAGATCATGTTGGTCATGACTACTAGCTGAGACGCAAAATTATGGAGATAGAGTTAGTTCAGTTAGTTCACTCGTGCTTCTTTTTCACCTTAAAACTACTTTGACCTTAGTGTTCTCATATGCCAGGTAGCACATTTTCTTTGCAAACTTCTGGTTCATCAAATAAATAACAACAAATAGGGTTTGCGATGCTAATTCTTATACTTGCTTGTTATCTCATTTCTTTCAGAACATTGCTGGACTAGATAGTAACCTCTTAAGCCAAAGACCTCAATAATTTTGCTACTAGAAGCGTGCAGATTAGAAGTCTGTGAGGTTAATGATGAGAAAAATGGGTAGCAGGAAGTTTGACTATGTGAAATATGTTGATTATTGAAATAAATAACGGAAATAGCAAGTGGTATCAGTGAAAATGAGAAGAGATTCTGGACAAATCTTCCTGAATGTTAAATTGAGGTTAATTATGTACAGTCTGACTCTGCCCTGTCCCTAGCAAGCTTTAGGAAATTAAGCGATCTGGCAAATTGGTGTTCTACCAATCTCTTCATTATTATACTGCTTTTAAAGGTGTGCTATATGCATTTACTAAAAGCATGGAGCACTGTGTCTCATGGCAGAAGAAGCAACTGTATTTCCGTGACATACCAGTCACGGAAGGTGCCTTTGAGGTTACAATGTCTTTAGATTGGCTGCCGTTGCTCCTTTGGTGCCTGTCAGAAGGACAAAGGATCGACTTGTGCACCATAACGGTGGGAGGACCTCGCTCTGCAGCTAATTATCCGTGCAATTAGCCTTGGCTTCCTTGATGCCATGAAAGAGGCTGTCTTTTAAGTCCAGTTTATACAGGCCAAGAAATCCTACACAGTCAAAAGCTTTAATTAATACTAAGTCTGTGATAAAGCTTTGAAAAACAAGGAAAAAAGACAAGTGGCTAATGCAAACACAATTAATATGCAGTGCTCTGAAATATAAATTCTGTTCAGTTTAGCCTTGCTGGAAGAGCAAATAACAGAGGTGCTATCATTGTTACTGATTGGCTTTATACACTGAGGAATTGTGGAGATAGAAATTAGAGTCTGTTTTTCATGCCTATCTAGACCTTTTCATGTCCTCCCTGTTCTTTTCTTTCCCTCAGTTGCTGTTTCTTATCTCTACAGTTTTAGGTCCTTTGCTTCGGGGACTTTCTTTTAATGCATACCCCTCCAGTACAGTGGGGCCCTGACCTAGTTAAGGTTGTAAAAGCTAATGTGGTGCAAATAAGCAATAAGAGATGGTTGTTTGTTTGTAGCAAATAACGAAACTATGTTATGCATGAAACACTTCCCCTATTTCAACATCTTCCAGTACGACTTCTACTAATAAGCAGAATTAATGTCACTGAACAATGACAAAGAAAAAAATAAACTAATAGACTGGGGAATAACAGAGAAAGCAAAAGTTGAAAATGATAAAAAGGTTGCTGCCACTACAACAAGTGATTTATGGCTCCTTAATGCCAGTCTTAAATACAAGAAGATTCGTTTACAGTGAACTCTCGAGATTCAGTGAGACCTCAGACCTAATCCTCAGGCTGCGTGAGTTTGTGAAGCTTGATGGTGGTCAATGAAATTATAGCAATTTATACACCAGAAGGATCTGTCTCTCTCGTGCCTATATTATCTCTTAGGAAGCAGCGTCAATTAAAACTTAATACAACTATTATCTATTTAATATCTCCAAGGACTTATAAAGAGCACTTCTACAAATGTATTACAGGGAACATAAGACCTTTTCTCTCTCATTCTCTTTTTTTCTGCTGTTCCAGAGTGATAATGCTGCATTCCATTTTGTTCTAAATATGGGACTCTGGTAAGGGTGATGAATAGGTTAAGCCAAAGAATATCAATTAGAATACCGTTAGTCACTCAAGATATTAGAAGAGATTACCTTAAAAATAAGAGGGATGACCTTGAAGAAGATATTCCCATGATCTGTGCCATGAATGTTCAGAACCCATGATCCAAGTGGAATGGGTGTTCCAGTAGGCGCAGTGGCTCCTAAATGAACTTGCAAGTGAAATTACAAACAGGTTTCACTACCTAAAACTCCTTCAAATAAGCTGTTATAGTGAAAGAGAAATACCAGCCCTGAGTAGTGCCTGCTTAAAAAGTCCCTGGTCTGAAAAAAGCCATGCCTGCAGCAGTCCCTGTTGTCTCCCTGCTTAACACACTTCGCTTCTCCCTGATTCAGAGTGGGCTCTGCCAGTTCCCCAGGCAGCCGCTTCCATCTGCAGAAGCAGGAAGCTGGTGCTGTTCTCTTTGGCATAAAAATAGGATTAAACAAACCAAAATCAGACGAGGAACGAAAGAAGCCAGTCTCTCATACAGGAGCACTGCCAGCGATGCCAAGGATAACCCACAGTGCTCAGACCTCCAGATCCTTCTCTGTACAATTGTATCTCCTTAAAGCTCTTCAGAATGGCACGATGTGTGAGCTCCTGCAGCTCTATGTTAGACACCTACAGGGTTCCTCTCGCTTCTTGTCTGTGAGAGAGGTCGAGAGAAAGTGATGGTCAGGAGAAATCTAATAAAGGAAGACTGAAGGAGAGGGAAAACCAATAACTGTTAGGTAGGAAAGGAAGAGATCATCCAAGAACACCAAGGGAAGAAATATGGGCACCATAAAGCCAGAGAGACAGGAACTTAGTATTAAGGAGTTATTAACATGTAAAAAAATAACATAAAATACATATTAATTGCATATACACTGAGCATTTACACTGATGAGATTTGTCTCCTGCTGAGGTTTATCACACTTCTCTGTCACAGACCTGTCCTGGTTTCAGCTGGGATATGGCTCCTTTTCTTCCTAGTAGCTGCTATAGTCCTGTGTTTCGGATTTGGTATGATGTTGATGACACACTGATGTTTTAGTTGTTGCTGAGTAGTGCTTATAATAAATCCAAGACTTTTCAGCTTCCCATGCTCTCTCAGTGAGGAGGTGCACAAGAAGCTGTGAGGGGACACAGCCAGGACAGCTGACCCAAACTGGCCAAAGGGATATTCCATACCATATGATGTCATTCTCTGTATATAAACTGCTGGGGGAGAGTTGGACAGTCAGTAGGGTGGACTGCTGCTCAGGAGCTGGCTGGGTGTTGGTCAAAGGGTGCTGAGCAATTGCATTGTGCATCACTTGTTTATTATTATCATTATCATTGTTAATTATTATATATTTATTATATTACAACAATAACAACAACAACAACAACAACAACAATAATAATAATAATAATAATCCCTTTATGTCTTATTAAACTGCATTTACCTTTTCTCTGATACGTCCCATGGAGGGTGTGGGGGGTGAGCAAACATCTGTGTGTGGTGTTTAACTGCTGCCGGGTTAAACCACAGCAGGCGCTTTCTCTGGCTCACTGTTCCAAGAGAGATCTGTCTCCCCCTGGCTTAGATGTTTCACTTTCAGGCACTTGAGTTACCCATCCCAAGCTCCCTTTACAGTCAAGGAAGAAAAATAGATGCCTCTAAAGAGCAATTCATTTGACCCACCTTAGATGTCTTTCTTCAGAGAAGATGAATCGCTCTCTAGAAAAACCTGTTTCTGTAAAAGGAGCCAACAGTAGCTAGCTTAATGTCAGATATCAGAACTTTAATGACCTATGATTGGAAGAAAGTTACTTTATATGGCTTTCTACATTAGGACGAAGCAAATGCCTTCCATTTTCAAAAAAGTATACTCAAAGAAGACTGGTCCTGGTGCTTTGCTGCAGTGAAGGAAATGCTACCCTAATGCCCTTTAAGGGATGGATCGGGAGCCTAATAAGACCCGGTACCCTCAGCATCCTGTCAGGGTACCAAGCTACTGTGCCAGACATTGTCATAATTGCGAAAAGTGACAAATTTGCCTTACCCTATGGTCTTCTAAATCCTTCTGCCGAGCAAACCAGGCACTGCTTGTATTTACACAAGCTTAGTGGCAAATTGGTACAGATTTACTTTGGCATTTGGACCAGCTGATTAAAGTAGTCTTAAAAAGATACTGGACTGCCCTTCTCCACTGTGTTGTGGAGTTATCAGGAGGCTGTTACAAAGAGCTGCAACTTGTTTGGCTCTTGAATTTCATGTCTCAATTTGTCAAACACACTGTATGTCCTGTCCTCTTCCATGCTACATGCTTCCTAGAAAACCACTCAGAGACTCTGGGGAAAGAATTCTAGAACACCAGGTTGGAAGGGACCTCAAGGATCATCTGGTCCAACCCTTCTTGGCAACAGCACAGTCTGGACAAGATGGCCAAGATGGCCCAGCACTCTGTAAGGCTGAATCTTTAAAGCGTCCAGTGTTGCAGAATCATCCAGTTCCCTGGAGAGATTACTCCAACGGCTGTTCTCATCATGAAAAATTTCCCTCTTATGTCCAATTGAAATCTCCCCAGGAGTAACTTGTACCCACTACCCCATATCTTTTCCATGTGATTCCTTGTAAAAAGGTAGTCTCCATCTTCTCTGTAACCACCCTTTAAATACTGGAACATGGTGACAAGGTCTCCCCTAAGCCTTCTTTTTCTCAAGGCTGAACAAATCCAGTTCTCTCAGCCTTTCCTCATATGGTAGTTTCCCTGTCCTTTGATCACCTTTGTGGACCTCCTCTGGTAGACTGTACTCCTCCATCACAATTATAAATAGCAGCAGACCAGTGAGAAGAAGAAAAAACATTTTAGTTCCTTATTTGCTTGCATAGTCCCCTAACCTGGAAGAAAACTACTATTTATTTTCTTCTTCCCCTCCCTGCATTCTTAATAGGGAAATCCCACTTTAATAAGAATAACAAAGACAAATTAATAAACGTTTCTCTTCCAGAAGAAAATAAATACATGTCTAGCACAACTACTTGTGCCAGATACTAGAAAACAGACATCTCGGAGCAAAACTCATTTCTAAGTCCCAACAGCGTGCACAACAGTAAAGACAATGCTAGAAATTTCCTATTATTTTCTTTGTAACCCTTGTAAAATGGACAAACTCACTGCCTTAATAAACACTAGACAATCTCCAGAAGCTGTGTAGCAGTATCAGTTGGCAGGAATACAGCAATTATCTAACAAAGTGGCTGCCAACAGAGGAGGAAAAAAAAACTCTTGAAAACCTGTTATTTGCTGTAGGAGTCAGGAACTTCTATCTTAATATACATCTTCTTTCTTTAAAGACTTCCAGCTATTTTTTATTTTTTTTCTCCACACACATTAAGACTTTCTTTACTACCTTTGCATATATATTTATATCTACTGGAGGTGGATGGTAGCTGCAGCCTTACATTGCTGACAATGGCAATTACCGTGTTAGCCACAGAGCACAAGATCTCATTTAGCCCATAATGTACCCCAGAGCCAGGGACTGAAACTCCCTCGCTCTGGGTCTGTGATGACTGCCAAGATCCAATATCTGCAGGTTACTTGAGCTATGCGGGATTTGGATATGAGTAATAGTTTTCCATAGGTCTGGGACAAGCAGGGGTGGCTGAAGGGGTGGACTCAGCATCAGGGAGCCAGAGTTCTGCTCTGGCTGGCACACACCATCCTGGACTCCTGGCACAGGCATGCCAAGGACACCTCGACTTCAGTGTCCAGATACCCATCAGCCACAGGGAAGCAACCTCAGATTCCCCAAATCCTCACTACTTTTTTCTCTCTTCTAGTATTTGGAGCACTTTTTTTTTTTTTTTTTTCCTCCTGATAGTTTGGACAGAATTGCAGGAATATTTAAGTTTGGAAAACAATACATTTGACTGAACCATATATTCCACAATTTTTACACATTATTTAAGTGTAGTCTGTCTTATTCCCTCTCTCTTTGCTTCCCTGACAAAAAATTCATTTTACAAAGATAAAAGTTCTCACATCATCTAAGAAACCCTTGATTATTTAACCTGTTTTTTGTAAAATACTTTCTGTTCAAATTGCAGAAGAATGTTCCCTTTTAACTAAGCATCATACGACTGTAATATTAGGCAGACTGAAGGTGAGAAGCTGTTCAGAAAAATTGCAGTCTGCCTGCAGAAAACGGGTCTTGCAATAACCTATAATATGGATCTGCATTGTGCACAGACTACAGTTCCCAACATTCAACTTCACATCTTACAAGCTGTGTTCTTCCCTGCGGCACTGTGAAACACTGCAGAGTGGGACTTGTAGTCTATAAAAGGCACAAAATGAGGGTAAGTGCTGTTGGATCAATCTTTTATGTTGAATATTGGCACCATTTGTACCAGAGTCAGTAGTCAACCTCCTTTGACCGCAAATTTTACAGTAGACAATATTCTCTCAGCTACATACTTGTCTAAATCTTTTCCTGCTCACTGCAGCTGCTCAGAAGTTTCTAATATTTATTTTTGTAATTGTAGGCAAGCCTAGTGGAAAAGACTAAGTCGCTGTTGCAAGACATTGTTTGCTGAAAATCCTTTTCTTTAATGCAGCAAGATGCTCTCTGTGTGGAAAAGACCATCAATGGAGGGAAAGCAGTGCGATTTGAAACTCATATTTAAAAATATCTCAAATCCCAGTGACTTAGTTTTTATTAGAATCTGAATCCACATTCAGTAATTAAAGCTGAAATTCATTTCCATGTTGTATATGACTCCTTTTCCTCAGATAACAGCCTAAGCCATAAGCTTCAAATGGGAACATTTGAAGAGACTCTTTCATAAACCTTGATTTCAGTGAATCTAGCTGGCATTAGTCACGGCATGAAAAACAGCCAGCATGCTTATCTGTCTAGGCTTTATAAAAACTCAGGAAAAGATGAAGTTCAGCACCAGCCTACTCTGGCAAAGAGCAAGTATATTTTTTTTCGTAAATGAAAATCAACAGGTGTGACTAGTAGCAGGTCTCCATCTGAGACTAGATCACTCTATAAAGATACTGTATGGGATAGAAGTTGCTTGATCTTTTATAATAAGGCAGACACATCTCTGAACTATATGATGTCTAGAGCCTGTTTTCAAGCTGGGTTTGTTTTCACGTAAACACTTCTTCATCTCCACCCACCTTCATCTGTGCACGAGCCAAGGTGGCCCCAGCAGCACTGTCCCCTCTTCAGTCTACCTGTTCTTTTCCCTCTTCTGGATAGCTGATGAACAAACTGATTTGACTATGACAAGTGCAAAAGTTAGCAGCTATAAAACATAATGAGCCACTGACAGGCAGGGCCAGACCTAGTTCCTGATGTGGTCTTCACTTTTGGAGCTGTCATGAATATTATTCTCCAGCTACTTGCAAAGCCACCAGTAAAACCTCAAGTTAGAAGTCTGGATTATTTAAAGGTGATCCTTATGACTGTATCTAAAAGCACATAAATTCCCTACGTGCTTCAGAAGTGTTGCAGCGTCTTTGCTGGATCAATATGTCTCTCCAAACTATGGCACAATGCCAAGGAGCATTACTTCATAATTTCAAGGACCTTCTTAATGAACCTTCTTATCTGGCTGCTGTAGAACATCCCTTTCCTGCCTTCCAACCTGAAAGCCTTTCTCCTTTCCTCAGCTTATAGGACCTCAGCTTCACTAAGAGAGGATCCTTGCCATCATCTACTGGCTTTTCTGAAGATGTCTTTCTAAGGCACTGGCCTCATTCATTGCAAGGAGTGGTCCCCTCCTAAGGGAGGTGGTTCCTGATAATAAGCAAAGCAGACATCACCCCAGGTCAGCAAGCCCTACTGCTCGCTGCTGGGGCTTGCCTGTGCAGGGGCCCAGAAGTCCAGGAATGTGAGCAGCAGCTGACATGGGGTGCCCCATGGCAGCGAATCTCCCTGTTCCTAATCACCCCCTTTGAGCTCTGCCTCTTTCCCAAGTCAGGAGAAGACCAGCCTGTCATCCTCAAGGTAGCCGTGAGCCAGGGTTGCGAGCTCCAAAGCTTTATCTGTAGCTAAAGCCAGGTCAGCAGAGGGCCAGTGCTCCAGAGCTACCCAATAACTGAGGGTGCCACCACATGGAGTTTGTCTGTGAAGTGGTCCCCAGGGCTGGTGGCTTCCCAACATTCGTGGCTGCTCTGTGGACAGGTTTGAGATCTGCACCTCACTCTACAGACAAAGGCTCGCAGAAGCATCAGGAAGAAGCTTTGCTCTACTGATTACTTCAGGATTAGCCTAGAAGTCCATAAATGGAGGCTAAGTGGCACCAGAGCTGATTGCTGGCTTTTTGATAAATCCCTGACATAATATGCCGCTTTCACAAAATGCTCAGAAAAGAATGTATCCTTCAACAAATAAAAGTCTTCATAATTTTGTGGTTTGTCTCATTTAATTCAGAAAAGGATGGCAGTCATTTCACGGAGATCTCACAGTACCTATTCCGCTTTTGAGGCATTTTTCACCCATTTAAAAAGCAGGAATGTTTTCAGTCTTCGTAACAGGGATCGAACAGATGGGTGGGCAGACGGTGGGTATAAAATAGTGCTGCAGGAAACAACCAGGGAAGCAGCTTGCTCCCATCCATTCCTGCTTGTTTGTTAGAGGAAAGATGCTATTTGAGGTGTGGACTATAACGGGGCAATGCCTCAAAAGCATAAGGCCTAATCTCATCGTGGTACCATTGCTCAACAGCACCCACTGACTTCAGTGGGAACGGGGCCATGCTCAATGAACAGTGCGATTTAAATGCTGCCTGATATAAAAAGGGCATTTTGTGCAACTGTTCTGCCTTCCATGCCACCTGGCACATTAGAAAAAAAAAAAAAAAAAGGTTTTTATGTAATGCCTTTATATGAAGAGCAGTGCATATAGTTTTAGGATGCTGAAAGCTGCAGGACAGAAAGAGAAAGGCAGGCCCTCTTAGAGAAGCAGTGAATTGATACCAAACCCAAGAATTTACATCTTGGCTGACCTTTTCTAGGACTGATGCAGTCTTGCTGTCTGCCAACAGACTTCTCATGCACTCACAAGCCTCTGGCAAATGCCATCCTCTCAGACATGAACTTCATTCTTCCTTTCCCTTCCATCTTCTCTGCTGGCAGGCATGTTCTTGGTGGGACCAAGTTTTCCCCTGGCATTTGACCACTTCCACCTGCATCTTTGGTGATGATCTGTGCTTTATCAGCTGCTTTGCCCTTCCCAATTTCCTCACAAGTGTCCCTGCTTCTTTCTGACTTTCATTCTTCTGGTTCTCCTTCTCTGTCTTGTCTTTCAACATTGCCTCCTGTATTATCTCCACATTGACGTGGGACCTCCCTCTAAAATAAAAAAAGAAATCACCTTTTCCTCGTCATTGTCCTCACTGCTATGACTGGTTTTCTAATCTCTTACTTCTGAATTAAAGCTATGCAGATGTGTATATCAGAAAGCTATGATAGGGCTAAAATATCACCCTAAAGAACCATGAATATACATATATTATGAAGGACAGGGCTAAGAAATTATCCTAAAGAGCTTCTGTTTTCAAAAGCACAAGTCCTTCAAGTGCAATTTACGTGGAATACATGAATAATTGAAGCAGAGGCTGGTTTAGGGTACTAAAATAGGACTCTGGCTTTAATAGCAACACGTCTGTACTTCAAAAGGGGACCTGGCAGGAATCAGTTTTTGTGAAGATCAGTGTCATGAGCAGCCTCTCTTCCCCCAGTTAAGATATATTGAAAGCCCAGATTTTTACAGTGTCTCTTGATTAATTCTAGAGTGAGCATGTGTATTTTCTTCTTGCTCATTGTAGTCCAGATGCACTTCTGCATTTTGAGCCTTTACTCCACAAAGACTGTTTGTAATTTTACAGCCAAGCTCTTTATCTCTGAAAAACGGCATGTTATAAAGGTTATTAAAATTTTATGAGTGGTTGATCCTCAGAGCTAGTAAGCCTGGGCAGTGCTGTTCCACATCAGTGCTATCACGTTTTTTTGCAATACAAGGAGGTGCAACAGGGAGTTGAAATCCTGACTGCTATTTACTTCCCTCGTCTTATTCTTCCTGTAGTTCTACTGATTTGAATGCTTAACTATGTCACATTCTTTCATTAATATCCTTACAATGTTTTTTCTTGTCTTCAAAGTTTTATTCTTATCCCATGAAATATATACTTATTAAGGAGTATTTTCTGCTTCATCTGATTAGTAATTCCAAGTTCTAATAGAATAATAAACTTATGTAAACTGGAAAGAATGTAAAAAACATTTATGACAACATGAAATTAGCTGATTACTTCTATCTAGCTGTCTATATCATTACAATATTTTCCACAGTTACCATTACTTGTTACTGCTGTAGATAAAGTGAAAGAATATCATTTATAATACATACTTTATATTCAACTCATTTGGAAATCCCTTCAAAATATTTTGGGTTATAATGACTTGTCAAGGTTATGGAATTTCACACAGAGCTTAGAAATTTCCTTACTTTACAATTCAATGATATCTAAACCAGTAATTTTTCCTCTTAAAGTGGCCACTGACTAATTTTAGATACTGCATCTGATGAATTATAAAATCAGAACAACCAGGGGAAGAGATTCTTCACAACACCAGGTAGGTCCTTGGTTTCTGTGCAAAAGCGTGCAGATTTATTACACATTTTCAAATATTTCCTTTACAAATATAGTTAGCAGCTAGATTCAACAGAGAGTTCAGAAATCAAAAACCACAGTGGTTATTTCTCATAATGGATAAGCTGTGGGTTTTTTCCTACTACAAGCCAATAGAACTTTCCTGTATATAAAATGCAAAATCATGGCTGTTCCAGAAGAATGATAAATTAGCACAAGAAGCAGAGATAAGATATAGTTTAATATAAGACAAAGTTTCCAAGGAGAAAGAGCTGGCCACTGAGGAATGACAGAGAGGTTTGTGAGTCATAGCCAATGGAAATGAGAAAACCAGAACAGGGAGGTAGAGAAGAATGGTTGCACTCTGGTCAACAAAGAAGAAAATAGAATGATTTAATATATTAGATCATTAGGTGACTGACAGGGAAACTGCAGCTGATGTTGTAGAGTGCAGTTGGCCAAAGAGGAAAAAAAGTTGCTGTAAAGAAATGGGAAACTAAGACACATTTGCACAGTTCTGATCTATAGGAAAACTAAGCACGCCCATAAAAGAGACCTCCAACTATCCAAACAACTCAGTCTTGTTCAAAACAGCCTGTTTCAAAGTTAGCTGTGACTGAAGGTTTACTGTTTTGGGTATTTTTTTTTTTCCCAGGTTATGTTCAACAGACTTCCCAAAAAACAAGCAAGAATCAAGAAAGAATATTCAATTTGACAGTGTTTGGTTAAAACAAATATTTCAAATAATAGTTTGGATTTCTTTCTGTTTCAAAGATGTTTAAAACAAGTTTGCAGATCTGAATGTAGTTTGGTGTGATGCCTTCTCCCCTAAACTGAATTGAGAGAACATCCTGTAAAGGACAAGGAGAGAGCAGATGGTGTGCTGTCTCCCTGAGGCAGAGACACTGTAGTCTCTGAGTACAGCTACTGGCAGGTCTGCAGTGAGGTATTGCAGTATCAGTACCAGTTCTCAGAATTGATAGAAAAAAAAGAAGAAGAAAAAAAAAAAAAGGTCAGGCTTGCTTGAGTCTTGGTAGCAGGAGAGCAAACAACAAAGAAGTCAAAGCAAAGTAATTGTCTCCTTCTCCAGTAAACTACACTTCTAGGGCTATGGTCATTCCAGACTGTCATACCAAGTGAGTTCATTTAAGGCTGGCTGGGTATCTCTACTTTATGTTGTAGCCTGTACTGTACTGGGAGATTCAATAGGCTTGTGAGATCAGTAATGAGGATATGCTGAAGACAGTGTCCTAATGATGCTGCACTATAGCATCTTCGTGGTTTATAGACTGTGTTAAAGAAACTCATAAGTGGGCCAAAGAAAGAGCACAAACAGGTAGTAATCATGGAATTAACTTTTCTTTCACTATCATCTGAAGAGAGAGACTGGGTTTTTTTTTTGTCTGCTTGTTTTTTGCCTAGGTAATTGTTGTAAGACTAATGGTCTCCATTTTGCTGTCTCATTTGGCTAGCCTTCCAGAAGGTAAAGAGGTTATGTGGTTTGGCTGGAATTTATTTCAATGTAATGAAAACTTACCTCTGAGGGGACAGTCCAGCTAAACAAATCTGAATGTATTTAACAAGAAAAGGAAAATATGGAAAGAGAATCTGAGTGCCAAAATATGATTTGTGAACAAAATCAATCAAGACATCAAAGCACATGAGGAGCAAAAAAACCCCAAAACCTGTAATTGCCTATAGAGCAATATCAGAGACCTGATTAATGAACAAAAGGAACCAGAATTGTTTATTAAAGGACATACATTTCAGCTAGCAGGTATTATTGAGATACTGTGGGAACATTTGCATGGCCAGCATTGTAAAACTATTGGGTAGACCCAGTTTCACGTGAATTAAGTGGGCTGAAGGGCAGAGGTTTGGCAGGGTCAAAAATTATTGATGTCGTATCTGGGAAACAGTGTCTCTTGGATTCTTAGGTATCAACTATTCCAAGACCCAGAGCTGTAATTGATGTTCACTTCTGATTTAAAAAAAAAAAAAACAGACTAGGGAATAGGTCATACGCCATCTTACACATCCACTGATAACTTAGGTTCACGAGGGAATAAAGCATTATCATGAGGGCTTTTGTTCTGCATGACATTGCCAATACTTACCTATCTGTGTATATTCACCTCTTAAGTCAGATGTGTTCATCCAACACAAACGAATTTTGTATTAGGCCTCATCCTGACAGATAATTAGGGTACAGATCACAGAGCCAGAAACTTGCAATAACATGTGATGTGTTGGTATCACAGAAAGGGCCTCGCTGTGATCTGTGTCATCATGTGGAAGTGAACATACAGTACAGAGGTAATAATGACTTTTTACATTGACTCCGTGGAAACAGAATGAGAAATAAAAATATTACTGGTAATGAAAAACGTTATTGAAACTGAAATAAAGTAGAAGAAATGAATCATATGGAAAAAGTAATCTGACAGAACTATGTGAACATGACTGGAAACTTAAATTCAACACCAGAAACTGTAATCCCTCTACTTAGATGAAACCAATAGCAGAACAAAATCAGTTAAGAGACAAAAGGGAAAAAGATGCAAATCAAATAATATATATAAAAACATCATGTATGTGTCTGTTTTGTGTATACATGTTTATATATCTATATATTAATTAGAAATACGTGTCTTACAATATGTATAGCATAGGCGTATTCACAAGATAAGACTTTTCTGTTATTTTGACTGGTAGGAATCAGAAGCAAGGAATGGAGGAACACTGAAAAGCAAGGCAGAAGGAGGAGCAGCCTATTTCAGGAAAGTTGGAGTTAACTGTAAGTTCACAAAACAGAGTTCGAACAAAGAAAATTCTAGGAATTAACAGAAGTGATAGAATTGTCAATAATCATAGATACAAGGCAGAACACAGAAGTATATTTATCTGCAGTAGGAAAAGATTACAAATTGTATAATTATATCATATGGTGATAAAATACTTTCTCTCTCTGAGTAATTTAGGATTTTGTTAAACAGCAGGGATTCCATAGGAACAATTTACAAAACACAGAATTCTTGTATGCAAGAATTTTTCAAAAGATTTGTGTGAACACTGATTATAGCAATTTTTGGCAAGCTTAGACTGTTTGAGAAACTCTCGTAACTTTAACAGGAGTAAATGGGGTAAAGTGAATAACTCCAGACCCTTCTACAGGATCTCAGCCTACAATTGCACGTTTAAAAACAGGTGAACAAGGTTTGCACACACAAGGCAATACTGACCAGGGTAAATTGTATGGATTTAGAAGGTGACACTGATGCCATTGCCCAGAATAGTTTGTCCAGTTCTGAAGCTCAGATGTCAAGATGGAGGTTTGTAAAACCAGAAGTGGCTCAGAGGAAGAACCACAAGATTGTTTAAAGGAATTAAAAACCAAACCAAAAAACCCACACAAACAAACAAACCAAACCCCAAACCCAACAGCTCTTGAAAAAGATCCTAGGAATTTATGCAATGAGCAAGATAAGAGATGACATAGTTGCAGTTTATATGTATATGCTTGAGGAAGAGTTTTTTTGAGTAGTGAAAGCTCTTCTGCAGAGTTTAGGCAGAATGCCTAAATAGGTCTAGTAACCGATAACTGTTCTTCAAAGTCATGAGCTTGTGTCAGGCACAAGTAAATGTCCACCACAGTTTTGTTGTTATCACTTATTTGTGAAACTTTTAACAAGCCAGAGTCAGCATGCAGTCAGTTCTGCTTGCACCGACTGTTCATCCCCACACTGAACAAATGGGTAGAAGAAAATCTCAAATAATTAGCATGGACACAAGACTTTTGGCTGATCTTGCTATCCAGAAGGACAACAGGGAGTCCAAAGTTAGTTTCCGTGTCTAATTAAGGTGAACTGCTGTGATATTACATGCACAAAGTCATAGCAAATCTGATTTTCTGTGATAACAGCTAAACGAAGTTGAAGACTGTGGTTAAAACCACCTGCTGTGTCAAGGAATGTGCATTTCTGCTGCCAAAGTCTACCCAGTCGAGCACTACACAAAGGCACCAGGGGAAAACAGGTGGTGTGAGTCCTGGCTGCCTTTGTGTTATAAATGTTTGACTTAATTTTTTTCCCCCCTTTAAATCAATTATGCCACAAAAGCAAAAATATCATGTCACAGCAGCAGAAGATTTTTATCATTTTTAGTTGTCTTCTGGTGAGCTCATGGCAGGGCTGAAGAGAGGAGGAGATCATCTCCACTGAGACAACAGGAGCACACGGTCCAGGAGCAGCAGGTGAAGACACATGAAGCCTTAATGTGCCAGGCAGCATCCCAGGGCTGCATAAGAGCTGTGTTTTGCCATGCTTATATAGCTTTCCAGAGTAACAGTAAAAAATATAGTTTTCATGTCTGGCTTTGCCCTTTTTGCCATGGGTAGGAGAGTAATTTTCAGTCAGAAACAATAAAAGAACACAGAGACCAATAGTCTGCTAAATCTCTAATGCTGGTGTTCATGTTGTAGAGACTGTGACTTTCATGTTTCAGTAGTTCACCTCATAATTACTATATGTGGGTCAACTTCAACCAGGAACCTCCTTTTTTCAGACACACTGTTGTTTCTTTAGCCTGATTCCTGGATGCTTGTGGTTGAGTTCCTTTGTCCAGCTGTGTTTGTGTAATGCATCCTGCCTATCAATGTCAAGTTGTCAACTCATAATTTGATTCACTGTTTGTCCTCCTCCTTCCCTACATGTAGCATGGAAAAAAGGAAATTAAAAGCATTAAATTTTTGTTCTCTATTATTGTTCATGGCTTATGATATGCCTATACCCTTTTACTGATATTTTCTCCCCCAAGAATTCCCTGGCTATGTCACCTCCACTCACATGCTGTTAACCGTTTTCTTCTTCTACTACTCTTTTTGAATTGGGATCATTATTATACCAGCTGAATGCAAAGTATTGATTCATGTAATATCCCGAGTGTTATTCTCAATTCCATCCTTCAGAGCTTCCAACAATCCATATGCCTTTTGAATCACCACTGTGAAGTAAGCAGAGGCTTTTCACAGATGGCCAAGTGTTTGCAATTAATTGAGCACCTAGCAAGTGTATGAATAATTCCACATGCTTATTAAAAGCTGAATTACTTACATTTGCTAATGCATTTTTTATTTGCCATTATGTGCCCTTTTTTGTTTTAAACTCTCCAAAGATCTTCTCACCTCCAGACATTATAATCCAAGTAATGCTATTACTTGCTATTATTGACATCTCAAAGTTCAACCTGTTTCCAGGTCATTAATAAACATAATAAACAGTGATAGCCCTAGATGCTGCCCCTCCTAAAAGCAGAGTGTTACTAGAGCACATGAGTCTATAAAGCTGTCAGGCTCTCATTTATCGTAGTTAGTAAATTGAACTGTAAACACTTAATGGTGAATATTTCTGTTAGATGCTCACTTATCTGTCTCATACACCTTTAAATAATAAAGCAGTATCAACAGCTCTGGCTTTGGAGAGCAATTAATACCTCTTGCAATATAGCTGAAAATTTGGTAAAGAAAGTGAGAACGCCTAAGCAGTTGGAGCAGGTTGTTCATGGTCTTATCCTTTCAAGTTTTGAACATTTCCCAGGATGGAAATCCCACAGCATCTCTTGGCAAGATCTTCCAGTGCTTCACCATCCTCATATTGATCCCTACTCAGCTTTCTCATCCTACAATTCACCACTTTAGGTGGGAAGAGGACCCCTGAAAACATCGTTTTGTTCCCTTGCTCAGTTTTCACTTCCAAAGACAGAAAATAATCTAAAATACCCCGATAACTGAGTGCAGATAGAAAGTACTTCAGATTTTTCTGAACTCTTCTCTCAAAACCCTTCCTCTTCTACAAATAATCTGTTTCTCAGCTGTAGTAAGAGAACTAGACCTAGACAGGCTCCAGCTGTGCCACCTGGGAACAACAAAGCAGACACCGTTCACCTCTCCACACCATTACCCATTTGAAATCAGAAGGGTGTGATGGGAAAGGCAGTACAGAAACACTCCCTAGTTTTTAGATAAGGACTGCCTCTCCCACACACTACCTCTGCTTCTGTAGGCTCTTCTGTTCCTTCTGCCCCACACACAATTGCTATCACACTCCTGGCTATGGCCTTTTTAAATGATACTTCCTCAGCTATCACATAAACATCATGGTGTCAAGTCTAGCCCTTGACACGCCTGCTTCAGACAGGGCTAAAATATGTCATTTTAGAAAACATATTTATGTTATATCCTCAAAAGTCACCTACCTTGACCTTCCAAGGAGCTGTACTGGGAAGAATGGAAGAAGTACTTTTCTGAAGAAACACAGTTTTTCTTCCTTATTCAGCTACATGTTATCCCAAGCACACAAATAAATAGCTTAGACACTGTCGAAGTTTCTCCACATTAAGGCAGATGTGGTTTGTCTGCAACTCCTTTCTCCTCCTACTAGGTGGTGGGGTTTCCTGTTTGTTTCTTAAGGACACAGGTGTACCTAAAATCTACAGGTTTCCTGCTGAGGGCTGGACAAAACCTGCGTCTTTCCTTCCTCTGTAAGCATGAGGCAGAAGAGGGCTCTGTAGCCTCCCTTGGAATGTGTTAGCTTTCTTGAACGGGGAAGAGGAAACAATGGCAAAAGCTTGTGTTAAATATCTAACCCTCGCACTCGAGCAGCCCCAAGGGTAGCTCAGTATCTGGGCACTGCTCTTGGTTCAGAGCAACCTACAGCCTACTCAAGACAGCAGAAATGGGTGGAGGGACTGCCTATGGGTCTGAGACAAGATATCTCTGTGTAAGAAAACTTGTTTCCCTAGGTAGGATTCCTACCAGGGTAGATGAACTGAGTAGGAAAAAAGCACAACACTATTGTCTTTTCTGTTTAGTTTTTTTTGTTTGTTTGTTGGTTTGGTTGTTTGGTTTTTTTGGGGTTTTTTTGGTTGTTTTTGGTTTGGTTTTTGGTTTTTGTTTTCTTTTTTTTCCACCAGCCATTACATTAATGATCAGAGATCTGGGCAAAGGTTATTCGTGCTTTTGTCACTTGTCAGCTGAACTAAGGCCCTGTGATATAATTAAGCATGAAGTCCACAGGTCCAGAAATCCCCAGATAATGCGGAGCACTATTGCTACCTTTATCAGCAGGCCAGGATGCTGCATATGTAGCAAACCTCTCTCAGCTACGTACAGGTTTTCCATAGCATTTAGAAGGAATCTAAACACACTGATATAATCAAAATGCTTGAGAAGCTGTGTCCGAGCTACGTTAAAACAAACAAACAACACTCTGTACATCTGAGAGGGAGACAGTCCTCAACATGTCTGTGCATTTGGGGCACAGGACCTCTGTGAGCAGGGTGGGTCCTGCCCATGCAAGCCCCAGTAGGACCCTCGCACTGGAGTGCCTCACCTACTGCTGCCTGAGACTCACCTCTCAACTCTTCAGTCTCAGAGCAGCCCATGTCCTTAAAGAAAGACAAATGAAAACGTCTTCAGAAAACAAAATGTTCTTCTGCCCCTGGATTACGGTACAAACAGGATATAACAGGTGTTTATCATTATACATAAGTGCTCAGGTGCTCCCAATAACATCAGAAGAACACACAGACTAAAACATAAAATAGCCTTCTCTACTCCCTGCATGTTTCTGCCATATTATTGTCCCTCTGCTCTTTCCTTCCCCATCTCCCTTGCATCTCCCATGGCAAAGCAAAATCCTGCTTGCCACCCAAGTGCAGACACTGTCAGCCTGCTCTCACCTTTCCTCTTCAGACCTTCCCTTTGCCTACAGAGGGGGCGTTTGTAGGCAAGTTAGTAGCATTGACCTGCAGTGGTACTATCCTGCCACAGCGTTGCTTAAAGTGCCCTTGTTCAGCTGACTCAAATGGAAACACTTGCTTGGAGTTACCTGTGAAATGTTCAGGTAAGGCCTCACTAACTAATATTTCTTTAGCTGCACCACTTCAACCATCACTCACAGTGTGTGAAACACTTATAGGTCTGTTTTTCTGAGCATAGCACTCCACATGGCTGCAGGGAGGATTTTTCAGGGGGAAGGAGGAGGCGCTTCCCACCCAACTATTGCTTTGCACTTCATGCCCCCCAAAGTAAAAGGAAATTATTGCAGCCATCTCTGGAATGCTGCTGCTGCCATCTCCTGAGAAAAGCTAGGCTGAGCATGTTTAATGGAGTTACAGAAGCTGCTGCTGCTGCCAGAACGTCTGCCTAACCATGTCCTAATAAAATGGAGTCTTTCGGCTAGGCTAGACTAGTCTGTAAATGAGTTACATCTAAGATTACTATTATCAAACTAAAAATACAGGATGCAAAAACATATGTCTAGCAGTTTTCTGGAAATCTCATTTGGAGACATAACATTAGATCACAGTATATGAGGTGATTAATTTCTGTTTCCCAAAGGGACACAGGAAATTCTTGCTCTGCCAAGCCATGGAGGCCTCCAAGTCCAGCTGACTAGGAGAGCTGAAAGTCGGGGTTCAGAGACATGAATTCAGTTGGGACTCTGAGCTGAAATGCCTGTCTTTGTCATGATTAACCTCAAGTACAGAGATTTTGAGGAAAACTGTCACAAACTACCACAGACTTAAAGACTATAAGAAATAATTATGAAGTCTACTCAAGTAGTCTTAAATCACTGTTGAGAATACAATTCAAGCTCCTTAGTCACTCAGATAACATGAACAACGCTGTGAAATCCACTTTTCTAAAATCCCCAAATCCAATTATTTTTTTTCTCTCCCTGCCTCAATATGTGAATATACGTTTACATATGCTCTTACAGAAAACAAAATATTTAAACTTTTCTGGGAGCAATTATGTGGTTCTAAAAGGCTTTCCCAACATCTACTTTTTCAATTATTGAAAGAAGTATCTAACATGACAACAGTTCAAAAATGTTTTGAGGCTACATATAATATATATCCTCCTCCCAAAGAAAAGGTGATAGATCATAGAAATCTCAATCACTTCTAGGGCTTTCTTCATTAGTATCTTCTTGAGACACAGGTCTATGCATGAAGCTGTGTTATATTGTCATCTGCATCCTGTTGCTGTTGATGAGATTTCTGTCCCATTCATTCCTTAACAATAATGCTTGTCCTGACCTTCGTAAAGTACTTTGAGACAATGCTTCAAAAGTACTAAGCAAGTGCTAAATAATATTAGGTGATTATTGTAACTCCAGTGACAGCTATGGAAAAATGTTTTCTGTGTTTGCCCAGAGCTAATGACTACTTAACAAATATCACTATAGTAACATGACTATTTCTAATTTTCTTCCAAATTGCCAATGAGACTCTGGTTCACTTTCAAGATGAAACTTCACCTTTCTTGGTCACAGAAGTGGCAGTGCAGAGATCTTTCTTTTATCTGTCAAGCAATAAAGAAAGAGGATAAAACTCCTTTGAAAAGACTCATTCTGAGAGCTGAAGAAGTTTTAAGCCTCTGTTCCCACTTTCCTTTATCCTAGTTGACTGTGTGTCTCCCATCTTACGTCCCACAGTCTTCCTCTAGGCTACAAAATATGAGCTACTTAGTTTTGACAGAGTACTGAAAAACAGCAAAAGGTTCTTTTTTAGCTTAATATTTCTTGGTCAGCAGAGGGGGTGGTAAATGGAATGGACAGGAGCACCAGGGAGCCATGACCTTGCAAGTCATTTGACTTTTCCACTGCTAACATATTGCCACGGGTAAGGCCGGGGACTTGTTCCCAGAGCCTGCTGTCCCCTCCTGCTGCTGCAATGGGTCTTACCATGGTGCTGGCAGAACAGCCAGAGTTCGGGCAGCGAGTGGGATGGGGGATGTCGCTGCCCGGTTCGCTATCGCTGCTCAGCTGTGGCAGCATATGCTCAGCCTTCAGAGCCAGAAAGGGACACGATGCTGCCCTTGCACACTCTGAACAGCAAGCAGCCTTCTGGGGAGTGAAGAGATGGACAAGTGAAATGTGCCAGGGGGAGAAGGGGAGCCAAACCGAGTGTCAACAGGAACCATAGTGATAAGAGGAACACGTACAAGAAAGGCAAAAGGGAAAGATGGAATGTGATAAATAACTAAGGGGCAGAGAGAGACAAAAGGCCTGTGATGGTGCCAGGAGCTGTTTTCTTATATAAAAAGGACCCCACCAATAAAAAATAATTAAAAAAAAAAAAACCAAAACTAAAACCCAAGTGTTTGGGGTTCCCTGAGCATGTGCCTTCCTGTCTTTGGGAAAGGCAGTTCCCAGAGGAAGCTGCAATGTCTGCCTCAGCAAAGCAAATCCGACCCCACTCTGCAGCTAACATTGGCACTGCAGCCTAAACAAACTGTTAAGGAACTTGTGCTAACACCAAAAAGCTGGTTTCATATAGAAATGACCTTTACAGTAAATTCCTCTGTGTGTATCCCTCTGTGTGTTTGGAATAATTTCAGTAAAAGCTTATCTGAAAAATTCCACTAGAAAGAAATGCTCCATGCTTTAATTCCAGAACGTATACGGGGTTTTGCTCCTATCATCTGGAACAGATCAGAGCAACCATCTGCTTTGTGCTCTGCCCATTCCTCACATCCTAACAGTTTCTAGGCCATCTTCAGCTTTAGGAGATGGTTACTCCATGGGAGTTGAGGGTAGCGTAGGTATTTCCCCAGCACCAGAGAAGCAGGCTGGGATGCCAAGAAATTCTACCCATCCTGGCTTCAGTGGGAGCACTGAGGGCTGCCAGGGGAGCTGAAGCCCTGCAATGACTCTCTTTGGCTCTGCAGCAAGAAGCTTCATGCTGTGGATCCTGAACAAAACTTTGCCAGAGCTGCAGACCTTCATAATCCTGCTTCTGAAGCAGCTGCCTGGTGAGCTGGCAGGAAGCAAGGCCAAAAATATCCTCTGCTCGTCGTACAGCCAAAGTTTATTTACTCTGATATTCTTTGGTGCATCATTTTGGCTTCAAAGGACAGCCTTGTTAGTTGGAAACTTCCTGACCAGCTGTGGTTTGATATTCAGCAGGTCTTCTAACAAAACAAGGGAGAGAATCAGCAGCAAGGGGATTTTTTGTGAACGTGAATAGGCAAATGAACCAGAAAACCCTTTTTCTCTTTATTCTGCTCCCTCAGAGGAAGGACAAGAAAAGTACTCAACATTCTTGAGCAAGCATGGAGGTTTCTGTGGATATAGGTGTAATTTCTGCCCACCATAGAATGTCCTTGATCATTAAGCAGTTTCAATATAGCATGTCCTTTAAATTGTAGATATTTGTTCTGAGGTTCATGTTGAGTTTCACTCCTATATTTTATATTTTGATTACTGCATAGTTTAGAAAATCCACAAATATCTTTACACTTGGTAAGATAATGTTATGATTAACTATGAAAGTTACCTGTCTGATTCTGATATACAGCAAGGGCTGGTAACAGCTAAATGATACTGATATTTTTCCACTATGAACATTTTCTTCCAGTATGCCCTCTAGCATATGCTACAGCTTTTCTGTCTTCCTCTAGGTGGAGTAACTAACCTCTCTATTGGTCTGCAGCTACAAACGGGCACTTTGGATTTATTGCTAGCAGCTGGTCCACTCCAGAAAAGGAGGAGGTCTCCCTCCATTCTGATTAGCAACACAGTCTGAAGGTTTTATTCAACTTCACAGAACATTACAACAGGCAATATGGCATCCTACTAAATGCTGTGTCTAAGCGTGCAATTAAATTATAATTCTTGAGTGTAATATTCTGCACAGTTGCTACAAACAATGTTCAGCTGAATATTGCAGCTGTTCATTGACCATATTATCCTCCAAAGACAGTGGTTTAGAGAAGAATTAATTGCAGGCACTGAAGTCTAAATTAGGAAAGCACTTTACCTGCTTATCATTATATTCAGGACAGAAATTAAGGAACATCACTTGCTTGGAACACAGAGTAAGACTAAATATGTTCTTTACTATCAGAGACCCTTAAGCTAGAGATTAAATTTAGCGTGTGTGGATGTAGCTTGTTAAATAGGCTGGTAGTCTGAAACAAGGTACTAACCCACTCTCAAACAAGGAGCATGATTTTACACTTAGAAAGATAATTTGTTTTTACAGAAAAACTATCAAGTATTTGAGACGCATTTGCACTGTAAAAGCAGTAATACAGAGACATTAAGTAATAATGAGATTAATCATAGTAATTACTAGTAAGACAATAAAGTTTCCTTAGATAGCTTTTAGATTTCTTATTTTCTCTAGGTTAAAAATACATTTGCTATGCGATGTTAGTTCAGTTAAGATGTAAGATTTTGCCTCCAGTGTGACTTTCCTCAGCCACAATCAAGAGTCAATACAATCCGCACCCAGTACAAGAATCAGTACCAGTCCAATACAGAGCCATCAGATTGACCTGGATAAGAAGGGACAGGATACACCAAAGATCATGACAGTTATATGAAGAATGTGGTAATGATGGACCTAAATTGTTAATCCTGCCACCCAATTCTTTCTTGTAGCTCAGGGGCTGATGTACAGAAGCTGTATGTCTTTATTATATTTAGGGTACATGAGTGGAACATCTTACCTGCATTGACAGTCGCACTGAAGAGTTTTTTTCCGGTCTGTGTATGTCTTTTCATTCCACTTGTAGAGTGCAGAACATGGGATTAGCTAGATTTATTTACAGTGTCTTTAATTATCAGTGCTAAAATAGAGCTCACTAGCTTAAATTACTTAGTTCGCTTGGTCCTTGTGGTTTGGTCGTACAGATAATGTGTGTTTCATCTGTTTCTTCTTTCAGAGCCATCCATTTACGGTGTGATAAAATCATTAGCGTTGGTTATGTGTCACCATGTAAATGCTTTACTTTGCTGCACAGTAGTTACCATGTGCCGCCTCTTTCAGCTTTGGCATTTAATTGTCAAGATGTATGTTAGTTTTTTAAACTATGTAATCTGACTTAATAAGAACTGCTTATAACACAAGTAAATACACTGACAAAGGCAAAACATTATTTCACTTATGGAATTTTTTACTAAAACCAGGATGTTATTGCGTTCAGTGTGCTCACTCCGCTATTTACCAATGTTCATTTAAGGTTGCAGTTGAACAAAGAACAGTAAATGCAATTTAGTGCAGAAAGGCAAGGTCACATGGCCTGGGTCTTAGTTAATTTATCTTTCATGACAGATTCTATTTTCTGCTACTGGTATTATTACCAAGCAATACATTTCTCCTATGATAGTGCCTCTGTAGCTCTTGCATTGCCAAACTTAGTGGTAGCATTTAATTTGCGTGGCATTATTCAGTTATCAAGAAAATGTAGTGCACGTTGAGAAGCACAGTGCCTATTTAATGATGGGCATAAAGAATGAGTTCTTGTAAGCAAGAACATTGTCTTGAGTACTTTGCTAAAAACACTTCTCTTTCCGAGGCTGCGCTATCATGTTCCTGTCCAGGGAACCTGGGCATTCTCCAGGTAGGTCTCCAGATGAAGGCTAACAGGTAGATATGCTGAGACAGTAGACACGGAATGAGCTCGACCACTAAATTTCATGTCTTTTCCCTTGAGTAATGGCAGCTTGATAATGTGCAAGGACCGCAACACTTTATTACGGGAAAGCCACACTGAGATCGCTAAATTCTATTCCCCTCTCTGTGTAGATCAGCTCTACATATGCTATTTTCAACAGAAACTAATCTAATCCATCTTTAGAGACCTACAGTGATGGAGAGGTCATGTAACTCATAATATATTTCCTATAATATTATACACACATGGTTTTATACGACATTCTGATATTCATACGCATGCTAAGTGGAATACAAACATACCCATGACATAAGTGACCCAACAATGTAGTTTTAAAACAGAAAGCTTCAGGGAAGGTCCTAGCAGGATTCAGCAGGTGTTTTGTTTTGTTTTGTTTTTCTTGACAAAACGTTCCTTACTACTTTTACCTACAAACAGAAAGGTGAAGAAATATGATGATCAGCAGCTTCTGGATGTCAAGGAAGCTGGTGGTGTAGTAAATCAGCCAGATACCAGTTGTAGAGAATTACCTGAATCATTTGGTAGTGTGGGCTGGTTTGGATATCCTGTTTTAACACAGATAAATTTGCAGTCATACATCTAAGGAACAAAGAGCATAGTTTATTCAAACAGCGTTGGACAAAGTATTTCAAAATGATGCAACATGAAAAGAAGTCAGGGTCTTGGTAGATAATTAACTGAACATGAGCCTGCAGTAGGATGATGCAATTAAGAGTGTGAATGTCAGCTCTGAAGCCTCAGCAAGGAAAATATGAAGTAGGAGTAGGAAGGTGATATTAGTTCTGTTTATAGCAAAAGTAAAATCATCACAGGAATGCCGTGTGCAGTTATTACACCCACACTTCAGAAAGGACTCTGACAAATCAAAAAATAGTCAGAAAGTCCTCCAAAAAATGCGTTGAGGTCTGAAAGGCGCGCCTTATCATGAAAAGCTAAGAATGAGCAAGCTGCTTTTCTTATCAAAAAGAAAAGCAAGGAATACTATCACTTAAATGTAAAACATAATTTTGATTGTGGTTGGCTTTTTAGTATAGGAAGAAAAGGCATAACAAAAGACAGCTTGAGGTATTTTTCTCTTGAAAAGAAAGAGATATGTAAGATCTAATTGCAAATAAAGACCTTAAAAAACAAACTCACTCAACGAATAATTAGCCACATTGTGTTACATCTTCTACTCCGTGCTGTTATGTCTAAAGGTCTTTCCAGGGATACGACTGTTTCAGGAGAAATTACAGACCTGCTGCTGAGACTTATAGCTGAGGTGCTACAACTTACAGGATCATAATGATCTCTTCCAGCCTCAAAGTCTGTGATTACCTGACTAAAATAATTCTACTTTATTGCTTTGAATTCTATCAAATTATATCGATGTATACCTGTTGAGGAAGTAGTTCTGACTCCTTCAAGTTTGAAAAGAAGGCATAATAATGCACCAGTTTTGTACAAATTTACCATCACTGAAATCAATAGCCTTGTATTTTAAGATAATCTTGAGAACAGGGAGACTGTAAAGTTGTTTCTGAACTGCACAACCTGTTCCCACCGTGGAAACAGCCATCCAAAAGTCATACTGAATCACTGGAACCAGAAACAGTACTTAATTTTGTTTCTAAAGGGATTAGTTCCGCTGAATACAGAAAATGACATCCTTGAATTTGTAATTTTGTTTATATGTTTTTATATTTGATATAATATCTAACCGTTAAGTGGTCCTGACTGCAAAAACACCAGACTGTGTTTTCAATAAATAATTCCACTTTAATGGCAAAGTAATAATTTAGACAGATACAGTGCGCACACCTGCAAAAAAATATACGCAAGCTGGTTTACAAGCTAGAGGAACAATAAACCAATAGAAAATACATCATCCAGTTAAGTCCGATGACACCAAATACTTATTATTAGGGCTTTACAAAGACTACAAAACTTTTCAGATGATTTATTTCACTGTTTCTGTCTATTTACATGATATGTTACATCAAAAATGTACAAAATATAAAATGTGTACAGACAAATGTTTCACAAACAATTTCTGAGTTGTAAACTAGGTGGACTCGCTGAGATGTATTGCAGGAAGTTTTGTATGTGTGATATTGTGTGTTTGCATGTTAAGTATGGCAGGAAAAGCTTTGCAGGTTTGCTCAGAGCACAGGTACAGGAAAGAGCAGCTTTCCTTTAGTTCTTTGAGTCAGTCAAGGTGTGTGCTGACTTTTTGCATCAGAAATGGATCCAGATTTGGGGGGTATGATGTTGGTCTGACTGAATCCTACATGCATAAAATCAGTTAGAGTTTTATTAGGGCAATAGCACCGTGTAGGAACCTCTAGATTCAGTGATGCAGCTCAGTGCCATTTGGAACCTGCATTGATTTATCTTTGTTTTATAGCAAGTGACCACAGGTGGCCACAAAGAGTTAATAGCACCAAATACACATCCCGAAGGTAACATCCATGGAGGTGTACAGTAAATGTCTACACAATGCCAGAGCCCTTAGATACCTTCTTGTTTATATGCACCTATTTTAACCAGATGTCTCTTGTGGTAAAAGAGCGTTTCTGATTATTCTGAGCAGTTTGGATGCAATCTGGTTGTAGACTGCTGTGACATATGCACTTAAAAGATTTGCAGATTTTTTCCCCCCAAATGTATTGGCTTTGTATAGATATTGAAACATGCTCACTGTAGCATTGATAGCTCCTGCATAGTCATAACAACTGTAAGTACAGGACAAACACACCAGGTAATAACAGCTTGTAAGGTTTGCATTCTGTATTTGTTTGCAACACACAGGAAATCTCAGCAAGTGAAACATCTCTTAACACCAACAGAATAAAATACATTTTTTTTGTTTGTTTTCAATTTGATTTGTGCAAGGTTTTTTTATTTTTCTTTTTTTTCTTTCTTTTTTTTTTTTTTTAATATTTACAGTACCCACCCAGTAGACTGTGCAAAACCAACCCACTTTTACAGTATAAACTCTTCTTCTTCCACAGTGGACATCACTGCTTCAGTGTACTTTTATGCTGAAGTCTTCATGTACAACAATAGCAATCAAAACAACATGCTAAAACTAGAAAAAGGAAAAAAAAACAACAACCAAACAAACATATATTTGTGCTCATGCTGCATCAAGTGCATCCAGCTCTGCTGGATAAGAATGCAAAACATCTGTCCTCCAAAAACTCCATTCCATGGGACCAAATGTATTTGAGCTGATTTTCTCAGCATTTAGGTGGCAGTGGAAGTGGGTTTGGGTTCCTTGTGTATTTTTGAGGGTAGGCAGAGAAATCTATTCACAAGATAAAAATATTATATAGCAACTGTTCTTTCTCCTATCCATTTCTTTAAAAAATCATGATATACAGATATGAGGCTACTGTGTTAACTGACATTTTCTCATTAGTAAATGAAGAAAAAAACAGTGTAAATTACCAATGGTTTAGGAATTAAACCAACTGTAAAACTGTTCTAGAAATCTGTTTTAAGGCAGTGAGACAGCACCATAAGAAATGTTCCTTCTTTCACTGAAAAGGCTCAAACATACGAAGCCCTAAAAAGCCTTTAATCAGTGTTGGTTAGTAATTGGTATAAAACTGTTGTTAAGGAGTGGGCAGGTGGTTAAAAAAGACCATTGTGGTAAAAACAACTTTATAAAATCTGTGACTCGTATACTAAAAACTAGATGGAGCGCATCACCGTGACCATGGCAGTTAGAATTAAATTGGCACTTATCCAGCATATCACAGTCATGTTTTCTGGTGATTGCACAATACTGTTTGTGCTTTCTGAGTTACTATCGTCATCTTTGATTCGTTTTGGAATGGGCAGTAGTGTACAACACAAACACCACTGCAGTCCTGTGAACAGCACCATGTGGCACAACAGAGGTTAGAAGAGAATTAGAAGACTGCATTGTTCATGCAGCACCTCAGGGTAAACCAAAGGAAAAAACAAAACAAAACAACAAAACAAAACCAAAACTCAAAAACCAACCAAACAAAAAAACCCAAACACAAAAGAAGTTGCACTGTAAACTTGTACAGAGAAAGAGAGAGAGACAGAGTGAGAGAGAAAGACGAAAAGGGAAAAAACGTATTCCAGTTTGGCTAACACGTGTGCAATCTGCTTAGATGCCCTTGGTCTAGGGCCCTTTCCAGTTGACAATTGGAGTCTCACTTGGCTCCATAGGTATTGAAATGCCTTGAAATTAAACTAATTCAAGCTTTCCACTTCAATTTTTCTTCCTGACTTTGCAGTTAGGTCTCCTGCCTACCTACAACACACCGTTCTTACTCAGCGACCTCGGCGTGCTGCTTTAATACTGGCAGTGGTCTAGTGGAAACAGGTTTTACCATAATCCTCCACCAAGCTTTGTCCCTTTCATAGAGTTGATTCAAGGGATGGATCCAAAATGTCATCATGGTGGCTGGTGCTATCACTGTCACAGCTTTGTGCGCTCGAATAGTTGGCTGCCTCTTGAAGCCTCATTAGCATATTCATCTGAAAGAAGAAAGAAATGTTTACATAATCTCGTCTCATGTAATGCTGCAGTGACCGTGTTAAAATTTAATTAAGCTCCCTTGCTGAATGAGGTGTGCTGGTATCTAGCTGAGGGGACCATACAAAAGGATTTCACGAAGGGCAAGGTGTCAGCGGCTCCTCCTGGCACCCTTTTCATTGCCGTCTGGTCTTTAAATAGAAGTTTAAAGGTCCAAAGAGCCAGAGGTATACAATGGAGCTGCCTGATAACTCTCTTTAATTCAGGGGTGAGGCTGGCTGCAGCTGCAAGACTGGCAGAGGAAGGAAGCCATATCACAGCTGGACATCTGGGCCCATATTTGGAGGCAGTCAAGCTTCCAGATAATTTTTGGATGGCATAGACACACTACATTGGAAAAGCAACTGAAAACATAATCACACTAACGTACCCCGTCTGCAAGAGAGAGACGGGGAGGGAGCGAGAGAGGGGTGGACTGAGGCCAGTTGCTTCATGAAAGAGTCCCATCTGCTGTCGGGGGGCTGACCTCAGCAGGGGAGCAGCAACAGATCCTCCTACCCAGGAGAGGAGAGCCCCCACATAATTTGAGGATTATTAGAACCTGAAGCCCATCTGAAAAACCATCAAAAAGCAGCATTAAGCCCCAGAAAATTACTTGGATCTTTGATGCCTAACTCTGTGTAATGATCAGGATTTTATTTATAAAACATCCGCTTCTGCCAGCATGCTCAGGGCTGCAAGCAATGTTGACGTTGTTTTAATGTTTTTCAAGGAACAAATACACTGCCATTGCAAAAATCAGTCAATGAAAAAACAAAGAGAAAGATGTGCATTTGTGTGTTAAACCCCTTTTTCCCTTTTGCTCAGGAATCCTTCAATCTGAAGAGGTCGCAAAGTTTTCTCTAGGTATTGAACAACGTTTAATACTCTATAATGCTATTAGGGAGATTTTGCAGAAGGTTTAATAGGTATCCATGTTTGTGAATACAGGATACATGCAGTGGGTGTGCAGTACAGCCTTCATGTGAAATGTCCTGTTTCCCAAGCATGATGTCTCTCTCTCCCTTTGAGCTCCACCATAGCCAGGGACAAGCCCTCCCATTCACAAGTTTCAAACACCTAATAATTAATCAGGTACAGGTACTACTCGCAGTATGAAGAAGCAAGGGCAACAGGATGCTAAACTTGAGCTGCCCAAGTATTTTCACCTTAGTGGAGGGGACACGTATATGCTGTAAGCCTGGCCAATGCAGTCACTGCCAGGCCAAATCACTGGGTCAAACAATCACCCCAAAGCTTACGGACTGGAGACAGGGGATCAAACGAGGTGATTTTCTATACTTCCTCAGGATGCCAGGTCTGGTCTTGGATACTAAACACCTCAGTGAAGCTGAGGAGTCATTTTCTTAGCACTGATAAGAGTTAAATGCAGTTTCCTCTGAGAAATTCCCTTTTCTAAGGGCTGCCTGTATTGCAGAAGTAAAGTTCTCTAAAATGATATTTAGAATTGTGATAAAAGCAATCTATAGAGGAAGCACTATACAATAATAGAAGTTCAATATATGCAATTTAATAGTTCATTATCAGAGGAAGCAATGGCAAACCCAAATGTCTGGGATCATATTTAAATAAAACAATGCATGGCACTGAGGGAAATCAACCTCTTATCTTTTAATGCCACCACGCTTCCATTCCTTTTACATTAAGACTGTATAACAGTCATTAGTTATCTTGAAATGTTCTCAGGAATGGGAGGATAGCTGTCTGATTTGCATTTCCACTAAATTCTGTATGACAGACAAGCTAGATAATGTGAGTTCTTAGTCCTCCATTTATAGAATGTAGATGAAGGACTGTCCAACCTGGGAAGGTGTTTTCAGAATGAACTGATTAAAAAGTTGCTGAAGAGTGATACTCAAATATTATAATGATAAAGACCAGATACATTTCTGGGCAGATAGGAGATGCAAACAATTTAGGGACATATTAACATGATAGTGACAACCACCCTCTTGCTAGATTTACCTTTTATTTTCTACCTTTTTAACAAATTATAGTAGGATTCGTTTTAAAAGCCCATTTTGGGATGGGTATACACTTTTTTTTTTAATTGTACAGTGTACAATTTCACATGTGGTGGTGAAATACCTACTGAAAAGCCTTTTCCCCAAAGTTTAAATCTTACCAAGGGATCCCCTTCTGTATCAGTCTGTGGAACATGCTTAGAGGTTGTTCCTTCCTTTGCTGATGCATAGCCTTCATAACCAACATCTTCTGGTCTTAACTGAAGTAGCGATGGCCACTCATGCTGTAGAGATGCAGAGCTCCATGGGTAGGTATCAGCTACCCACTTGGAGGGATCCTCCCAGGGTGCTCTCTTACCGTACATCTATATTGTGGACATAACACAGGTAAGTATCCTACAGAGTTTCCAGTACCATTTGTAACAGCAGCAAAAGTCATCAAAAACATCTAAACCATTTTAGTAAGTGGTTTGCTTTCAGAATTTGCTCAGCACTCAGATATGATAAGACATTCAAAAGACGTCATCTCCATTAATGCTCCTTCAATACACAGGGGGCCTGCAAGTTGAAAAGCAATCAACTAGTGATACTTGTAGGGAAAGCTGGAGCCACGAGTTTTTGATATGATGTGAAACGAGACCTTTAGGTAATTTACTTAAGGCGTATCAGTGAATTTAACTCAGACCAATCTAAAACATTTAAGTTAATTGCATTTTGTTTGAAGTGAGTTAGGAAGTGCCAGTAGAGCTTGTTCTCTTCTCCCAGCAAAATAGGATGCAGAAACAGACCACACCTTAAGTTTGAGATCTTTTACAAGGTTAAGAGAAGAAATTCACAAAGGATAGGTTTTCCCTACTGCCAAGCGCAAAAACGCTCTGGAAAGAGGAAAGAGGGAGGAAGAATATTATAAGTTTAGGAGGTCTGGTAGCTTCCTCATTAAAACGCACCCTTCTTGACCTTGCTGTTCACAAGCAACATGTTAATTGAGAACCCCTGATGGCTGCTTTAGAGACTTCCTTTAGCTGTGGCAATGACACATTGGGTGGGGCAGCCAGTCACCAGGGCCTTCTGTGATTTCTCCTAGCTCAAAGAGCCTCACACAATCCAAGGAGCAGCATAATATTGGCAGGGCATAGACCCATGGAGCATTTAGATGGGCTGCACTCCCAAAGGGAGTAAAACAGTGAAGGACTTTAGTGCTAAAGCCAGAGAGACAAGTTGTGCTTATCACTGCAACACCTGCTCCCAGTCACTTGCTGAATCCAGACCTCCAGGATGGGCAGCCAAGTTCCCTATATTATTATGCGCAGAGATAATCAGACTCCTTCTGCCCTACACAGAGACTGGGCTGCTAAAATAAGCCTAACTAAGCCAAGAGGAAATGTTTCCAAGGAAGGTAGCAGGCTCACTCCAAGCTGTGGACAGCATTTCCCCTCATCTGAGACTAACAGCGATTAAGTATTTTCTGGAATCTGGTGCAAGGCTTGTAAATTCAGTGTCTGACAAATGAGTTTGTAAAGTACCAGGCTAGAAAGCCATTTGCTACCCACCCTTGGTTCCAGGAACATCTAATTATATCATTAAAAAGATTTCTGTTTATTATTAGTAATGTTATTTTATGGAAGCCATCCAAAGCAGCTACAAATTAGAATGGTTCATGAAACAGTATATTTTCTTCTGTATGCTGCCATCTTCTGCTCCAGAATTGAAGTTCGCCTTTAAGTAGGCACCCTGTATACTTGGGAAACTATGAGCATGGAGGATATCACTTCATTTTTATAGCTGATCTAAACAAGCACTGTTAATCTCACCATGGCTGTTCTACCAGATCTTTGGCAGTTTTTTGCACAAGGCATAAGCACTCTGTAATTCCCAGAGAGATAAGCAGTTTTAGGAAAGTTTGAGATATTCAACAGGCAAGATTCTAAACCTCCATAGCATCAGAATGTCACTATGTCAATACAAGGTGATAAAGAAATGACAGCTGCTTACAAAATTCTTTCGCTAGACCATAACATTCCCCTCTGTACTGTGCAGTAATTTCTTTCAGTGCCATGTGTGGCAAAAAACTGACTTTCCACAAAATGTCTTTCCAGAGAACATACAGTAGCAGTGCATAAAAGAAAACGGAAAAAAAAACAAATTAAAAAAAAAAAAAGAGAGAATTAATTTTGAGATTTAAGTTTGCTCCAAAGGTGTGGAATGGTGTGAAATCTTAACCTACATGGGACTGCTTACAGCACTGTCTACAACACATCCATTTGTAGTCCTCTTCCTATTAAAGCAGAAGAAATGTTAATAGTTTATTAAACTGCTCTGCGCCTAAACACTTAGCTCTGGAGGTAACTGTGAAGCTCTCTGATTTGGTGGTACTGTTACCCAAAATGAGGATTAGAATCAGGAGGAAATCTTAGCACATACAGAGAAAGCAAAAAGGAGAAAAAAACCTATGGGAAATACAAGCAGGGTTGCAGGATAAAATGACGAAAAGGGACAGACACTCATGTTCAGTAGGGCCAAATGGTAAATTACCTCAATTTGGTTAGATAAGGCCAGTAATTTTTTAAAATTATTATTATTATTATTATTTCTGAATGGTGAAAATATCCCTGTTCACAAGCTTTCCCCCACAAGCCTGGGTGCCTACATGTGTATATAGGTGGGAGATGATTAGGCAGACCAAAGCTATTTTCTTGCACCAGTGTAAGGGTTATTAACTCTTCCATGTAGGGGTAGGCTGATACTGCCTTGACTCAGGGAGGCCATCCGAGCTATATTTAGTATTACTGTGTACTCTTTAAACAGTGGAAAAAGAAGAATCTTCCTCCAGTCACAGAGGAGAAACCCTCTTCATAAAGTGCAAGATATGCTAGCACTGGAGCAGACAAAGCCAAATCATATATGAGTAAAAGCAGGTCAAAAGGAGTTCAAGGCTGATTTCTATAATCCCTCCACAAATTTTCTTCTTACAAACACAACAGCATTTATGCTTGGATGCATTGGTTGAAAGTAGCTTCAAGAAAGCCTATGAAACTAATTAAAAAAAAAATTCTGGGAAAAAATTACATACCTGAAGTCCTTCTCTCACAGCTTCCAGAAGATACGGCACCAGGGAATAGTTCCAGAGGTCTGTGAACCACACTCTGGAGCCATCAACATCCATGGGACAAGGCAGGAAGAGGCGGGGGCCTGAAAAGCCAAGTGGTATATTCAAAAAGTAGAACTAGGGAGCACACTAAAAATGATTTTCACAAATTGAAAAAGCAGTATTAGATCAAACTCAAGTGAAGAGAATGTTAATACAGGACTAAAGAGTTATCAATCTCTTGTTATTAATAATAAACTAGTGTCACGTTATCCAATTCTAGGGCCTGATGAACTCAAGTTGTACAGACAAAACTATGTAAAAGGATGACTTATTTTCCAACATAACTATTCCACTATAAGACCCCCAGCTACATGTATACCTCCCATCTGCAAGTGCTGAACTGTTCAAGTGTTTTTATTGCTGTAATTATACTGCAGTGTGAAAGCAGAGAAGAAAAAAAAAAAAAAAAAAGCTTAGGAAAGTTGCTATTGAGGTAATTTTTTCTAAATTTAACTTTCTAAAATTATGGTCATTTACTTGAAAGTCTTCAGCAACCAAGGCAGAAATATCACTAAATACATTCTTTCTCATTAAACTTTCCATTTTCATCTCAGTCTTGCTGGCAACTAGACAAATTCCCCACACTAGCTGTACTTCCCATTGAGAGATGACAACTTTTAAAAAGATAATATATACTTCACAAATGTCTAAAATTCTCAGCTTGCTTCCCCATTTCAAACAGTTTGACTCACCAATGGTTACATCTGATGAGCTGTGTGTTTCTAGGAAGCTGTTGAGATGATGCCATGTTTTAGGGATCCAGTCAATGATTTTCATGAGCTCATTATTGCGGATGTTCCTTTCTATTTCAGTCTCAATCAGTTTCCTTCTCAGATATCTGCCCAAGAAACCTTTAACAGGCTCTGTATGATTAGCACACAGCACCCACCTGGGTAGAAAGGATAAATGCAATAGTAGCAATGAATAGGAAAGACATCATTTCCTCTTGAACATATAGATGAAGGTAATGTCACAAGCTCCTGAGTCTCACTGGTCAACAAGTACAAAATGGCTCCAACACACCACATTATTGCTCACTGCTACAACACAACCATCACAGGCTTCAGCAGGAATTCAAGACATTGCTGAAGACAAATGGAATGCGAGAATGCAATCATCTTCAGCAACTTGCTAGAGTTGCCAGATAGTATCTGATTTCTTTCATCATTGCCCACCACCATTCAGAGACCCATCAATAAAGAAGAGACACAGAACGTAAAACACTTTGCTGTGACAAGACGCAAGATCAATGCTTGCCAAAGAACTGGGCTGAGAAGCTGCGAGCTGTGCAAATGCAGACACAGTAAACACAGAGTGAATGTACCTGAAATTGTGATGCAGCTCCAGATTTGGTGAAGAAGAAACTCCCTGGTTCATGGTTCCAATAATATAGGGACTGAAAAGAGAAAAGTAGTAGTTTTTGTTGAGTGAGAATCCATTCAGATGATTCAGAGAATATTCTTTCTTCTTATCTGGACTAGGTGAATTTTTAAAAGATTTTTTTGATGTATTGTAGTCTTAGATTTAAAATATTTCTGAGGTGCACTATTTTTTAAAAATGTTTATTCTTGTATGATTTCCCACTCTTCACATTTGTAGTTTACTAGTACTCATTTGTAATAAAGAAATAAATGAGGCAACCTTGTCCTCGTGTACCTCATAATTTTGCGGTAGGCTTAGACTTTGAATTTCAGAAGCCAGTGAATCTCACAAGTAACACATAGCATGCAGTGATTTTATGAAAGGGAGTCCCTATGATGGCTCTTTAACTGCAGAAATAGCCAATGTTGTATGTCAGTAAAAGTTCTAGAAAACATTATTTTTATTCTTCCTTGGCAATAAAGGACAGACAGCAAATTTCTGCTCTACTATAGGAAAGCTGTAGGAAGTACAAGTTTTCCATATGTACAGCCGCTCCTGCATGGCATGGTTCATGGGTTTACATGTATCCCAAATTCTACTATTGTAAAGTGCCTTTCTTCTTACTAACACATAAGCTGGCCTCATGGTACTAATGAGCTTGTGTGATCTGGCAGGGTAAAGGGGATAAGAGCCTAAACCATTCAAGTGTTTAAGTACATTCTTAAATTCTATGGTATATTTACATCTCACTGGGATGCATGGGAGTCTTAAAACTAAAGTGAAGTGGACACCTAAGCATTTGGCTAAAGAGGGTCAAAATTATTCAAGCACATAAGGACTTTGCTGACAGCCTAGTCTATATTTCCACTGGGACATTTTATTTTGCAAAGTAACAAACAGTTTTTACTCTTTTAACTGCAAAAGGTGTATGAAAGGGGAGAGAAGAGCTATTACCTACCATTTATTATATTTACAATTGAGGAAACCGTTGAAGATGTCACTTAGTGAACTGATGTGGTGGAGGTTATCAAGGATTACGACCACAGGGAGGTCAGCACCATTGTTGTCAGCACTGCATTGTTCAGCTAGGTTTGCTAGGTATTGTCTCAGATCCTTTAGCAGAATTAACGAGAAAAGAAGACAAGACGAACTCAATTAGACCATAGATGAAATTTCAGTGGAAAAGATTTTCCTAAAGATAAAAGAGGCTGCTATAGAGTTTCCCCACTGTGGATCATTGAGCTGGATCAGCACATGCAGGAAGAACAGCTTCTTCGATAGGTGAACATTGAAGCCACATGATAAGGAAAAGACACTAAACATAAGGCAGATACTGAAGCGCACACATTTCTGTTTAGTTGATACATTCCTTAGAAACCTGCTGATAAAATATCTTCTCTTCAGTGGAAAACAGGTTGTAATAAAACATGCCATTTCCAATGGGCTAAGATACACTAATTGCTGGACCTCTATTCTTAAGAACGCCATATTTATACACCAAAAAGCCCCACCAATATAAGCATCTTGAACTGCTCCTTCAGATATCTCCTTTAACCGCTCTCACTGAGTATTTGTTTGACCCTTAGAGGTTACTATATCACACCTCATAACAATTTTTGCTGTGTAAATTCTTTTTTTTCTGTAAGCTATCTCTCTGGCTGCCGTTTAGTGCTGGAGTAAAAGAGAGCTTTCTATGATCAAAACATTTCATATTTTTCTCAAAACTTTTTTTGCCCTTGAGGGTCTGGGCTAGTCAAGTGTTACAGCTGTATCTCTAGAGGTATCTAATTTTGTCAGCGTTAAAAATGCTCAGTATTATAGACAGAGTTCCTATTGCCATTTTACTTTCTGCATCTGGGAATGGGAACATGCAACCTTTTTTTTTGTTTCAAGAAAGATTTTTGTTTGGCTTTTTATGATCAGGTATCTCTAGAGAAACATCATGAGCTTCTTCCATGGAATAACACCATCTGTATTTTTCAAATATACTTGGTATTTGAAAATGTTGATTTTTCTTTTTTTATTAAAAATTCAAAAGTTCTATATAAATCTTAATAGAAACAAAAGAAAAGGAAAACAAACAAACAGAAACTATAACAACCAACCAACAAAACCTCCCATAACAAAACCACATACAACGAGCAATTCACCAGAAATCCGAAAGCTTGCTCTTTTGTGAGACAATTTTAATTATAAATATATATGATATAACAATAAAATATATGTCCCCTGCCAAAGTAAATGGTATCACAAATCCTCTGTATGAAGAAAGTGAAAAGTGGAGGTTTTTTACTGTAATTGTCCTCTTGACCCTTTGGGATCTCTGTGGTCTTCTTTATTGTGTTATGCTAACGTTCATTATGTTCTGTGCAAATCAGTAAGCTCTGGGCAAAATCTTACATTTTCTTTTCCCTAGGTACTAAGTTAGGAGTATGCCCAATCTAGGACAGGAAGTAAAAAGCATTATTTGTGACTAGCACAGTCGTCATGATAGAAGCTTGATAATCTGAGCTCTGTAAACCACTGTGAATGTGACATGACATGAGGTCATTTTAGTATGGCCAGCTTCTTGACCAACGCATGCCAGAAACCATGGCAGCAGTTGTATTTATCCAGTGCTGATTAAGAAGCTGAACCCAAGAGAGCAATTCAAAATCCCCATTCTGAAATCTTTGGTAACAATAGGCTGCTATTGTCACTATAAAAAGCAAGTTGGGTTTGTGTTACTATATATCCAACCTTTCTGACAAAGGAATTACAGACACTCTAAGAATTGAATTTACGTAAGAATTTGGCTCTGCATCTATCTTTAAGGTGTGTTTCCTCAAGTGGAAGGAAAATTCTGACTTCCTTCACAGCGCGTCAGTGGTTAGTTTAGAACAGAAAAGTGTGGTCCCTGTTCCTCACTGGGACAGGAGACTGAATTCTTGTAGGAAAAAATGCTAACTGAGCAACAAAGTAGTATGCCAATTAATAGGACATGTACTGCATCATTACTACAAATTGGACAACAAGTTATCTTTTCATTTGTGACTTACCTTACTTGACTTGTGATCTATGTTAAAAGTTGCAATTGCATCCTCAGTTTTTTTTCTGCCAGATTTAGTTATAATATATTCAGCCAACCTGTTAGCTAAATAGGTTTTTCCTGTGCCACTAGGTCCCGACAGAATAATTCTGCGATGCTCCATCAGTAAATTAAAGTACCTCTGGGTAATTGGCTTAGGAATTAATGTGTCAAACACAAAACTGTCCAAACTGTTTTCTTCCACTCCTGGGGAAAAAAAAAAAAGCAAAATGGTCTGTCTTCATCCTTGCTAAGGTATGTATAGGTTTGGCCCAGCATCTGATGGTATCAGTGCCATGCTCAGAGCAAAGTAAGGTATTTCTGCCTAAATCAAACTCCTATCAAGGGATTCCTTATCATGGAAATGCTTATATTCTTCTACAGGGCCAAAAAATTAAACAGCAGTAGTGGGATGAGATGGATGGGAGAGATGAAATTAAAATAAGTGTGAAGAGAAGGCTCAGTGAAGCAAAGATGTATGTTTCAGATACTACAGGCAACCATTCAAAAAAAAGGTCGAAGTGACAGTCACAAGGGTTAGCAGTTGTCACATCAGTGTATGGGTAGTTCTTCTGAATGCCCCTCCAATAGCAAATACTACAGCTCCTGAAATGGATCGATTTTTTCCAGCAGAACTGGGTAAGGCATAGATATTACTCGTCATAATCTCTGTTTTGGGGTTGGTGATTTTGTCACTATTCAGAAATTCGTACTTTGCTGTGATTTGGCAGTCAGGCAGAGAAGGACAGAGATATTCTTAGATTTACCTCAAAATGCCCCACTGTGTTTGGTATTGTACAATGTCATACAGAGAGTTTATGTCATAAATGAGTCCTTGAACTGGAGACAAAATAGAGAAAGGTCAGGCGCAAGAAAAAAAAAAAAAAAGGAGAGATGGTGGAATGCAGTGAAGAACCCTACAATATCTGCAAAATATTCTTGGAGTTTTACCTTTCAGGTTCACAGTGATGACGTTATTGTCTCCAACCAGATATCCACAAGGCAGCAGTTCAGGCACTTCTAGGGTATGGGCTCTAGTTACATCCCCTATACAATAGCTAGCAATGCAGTCAGAACTTAAACCCAGGCTAGTAGTTGGATCCACTCGGAAAATATATTCCTGAAATTATATGAAAACAGCATAAGACAGAAAAATATAAATAAAAATTGTTATTGAATTAAAGCAGTTTGGAAAATATTTTGATACAGGTGAAGTCATTTGACAAAGAGATTCTTGCAGTCACATTCAAAAAGATCAAACTACAATCACAAAAAAAGAGCAGGAACATTAGGAATAACATTTAATATCAGTGTTAGCTATGTGTCAAAAACCAAACCAAAGGAAAAGCTTGGCAAGAAAACCCAATGAATATAGGAGTTTTCTTAAGTGAAAAAGAAAACTGAACTAATACTTGAGTTTCTTTTTCACTGTCTTACCTTAAAGAGACGTCTAATTACACCATCTAAAATGTCCCACTTTGTTTTTCCGCTGACTCCAATTGATCCTATCAGATATGCACGTGATTTTTGATCCTGCAAAAGGAGATTTTTGGAAACTGGACTAAAAATGGTCATAATTATTTTTCTATGAAGATTCGTAGTTTTCCCAATTAAGAAAAATAATAGCATTTAGAATGCGATGTTACAACTTTGTTAATAATCTCTGTGCCAGAAATAGGTAAGGGTGATATTACTTCAGTACATCTTTGTAAGGAAATACAGTATTTTATTCTGTTCTTAGATTGCATCTGTATTTAGAAAGAGCTGGATACAAATAAAAGCTAAATTGTATTTATAATTTTTTGTAAAGAGAATATGAAAAAATAACCATGCAATTCCAAATTGATTACCTCAGCAGCATATTCATAGTTGCACCCTCAGGGGTCCAAAGCATAGATTTAATTTATAACAACTTTTAAATGGAGATAGTAAGTCCCAGAACTACTTACTACTAATAAAACTGAGAATTGGTAGTGTCTGAGCTACCACAAAGGCAGAAGGAGGCCATATGATGTTAGTCTACAGGGAGTGCCTAGCTACATTGAGCATGGATGACAAAGAGCTGCTGTCTTTAGGATATTTCCCTTCATTTCCTGGCTGAAAATACTGAAACAAGTTGAGCTACTCTACTGTAAGATTTGTTGGAGCTATAATTCTGCATCCAGACCTTTGAGTAATGAACTTACCTTGGCTCGACTATAGCCTTTGTTTATAGTGACTAAAATTTTCACGCTATGACCTTCCTTGTGAAGTGCTCCATCACTGACATCATCCAACAAAATATCTGCAATAAAAGAAGGGAAGGATCAACCTGGCAAATCACATCAGTTATGTTCACATCATCAGTTCAATATTGTTCAAAGGGATTTTCATTTAAAAATAAAGGCTTCCATCACAACAACTTGCAATCATTTTAATCTGTGCTTACTAATAATTCACCTTTTCTGTTGGAGATGAAGAAAAGTTACAATTTGTCGATTTTTGAAACCATATTAGGAGCTTTCATCATGTACAAATTACTTGGGAAACCATAAATAAATAAATTCTTGCATTATAGTCTTGCTTCTGCTTTTATTCTTGAAACTTGCTCAAAATTACATCCACAAGGTAATGTTGTTTAGAACCTAAATTAAGTTTATATCTTTGAGCACTCATTGTGCCCTTTAGAATACTCTAAGGATAAAAGCAACAAATCCTTGTGCTACTGCTTGCCGCTAAGTAAAACAGCATTTTAATTTATTTTTCCAGATGATTTCTTTACCTTCTGTACACATGGCATAGATAGTCTTTTTTTAGCCCCACAATACAGGCTTACAAAGAGTAGCCATTAGGAAAATCACTCTGCAGTCGTCCAGAATGTGGGACTCTGTATTCACCTATTCCCCTAAGATAAAGTTTCGTTTTTCTTGGAGGTGAAGAGTGATTCTGATCTGCTCTGTGCCTCTGTTTCTACCTCCTCTCTAACTCCTAAAATGGGAAAGTAGAAGGATGTATTTCTTAACTGAAGGCTGAGCCTACAACTTTATTGCAAGGGATAAAACTGCTGTCTTCCTCTAGAAGTTCTCTCAGAGATTTTCCTGCTAGACATTTAAACCTATCAAATTAGGAGAGATTATGGGTTTTCATTTTCTTTGAAGGCCAGCACAGTAATCCACTACCCTAGGTTCTGCTCGTTCTTATTGTGGTGATTAAAGGAAAGCACCAACTTCATGTCAAAGTCTACACAAGGTCATATTTCACCCAAATTAAACAAAGTGCCGATAAGATTCAGTCACTTTCTCAAAGTGAATAAGATTTATTAATATATATATGGTCTTTGTTTGATGCTCTTTAACCCAGTGGCTGAAATATGTGTGTCAATGGCTGCTGAGCCCCTCCTCAGTTTGCCAGTCATACCTATCTGGAGGAGATGGTTGTGGCAGGAAGGATAGCTTTAGCCATTTCCAGATGACCACTGGAGGTACTGCCATGGCATTTTTTCGATATGATGAGCCAAAGCCCTTGTTATCTGTCTCAGATTAGTCCCCGGCATGATAAACCTCTCCATATCTCAGGGACTTTTGTTCAATACTACTCCAGCTGCCGCAGAAATCCCACAAGACTTGGTAGGAAAACTGCCATCTTTCCAAGTTCTCTGGCACGGCAACAAAATGATACTCACAATGATCAAAAAGTCTGGATTCATAATCAAATGAAATCCTCCACCACTCATTAGGCACTCTTATTTCTTTAATTTCTTATAACCAAAAGTAATTACTTTGCATGCTAGAAAAACATTTAGAACTAATAACACAGAAAATTATATAAAGCTTATATTGTGTTTATTCCTGTGTGTAGACAGAGTTAGCGCCAAGTGATAAAGTGCTAATAGCTGCTGCTCATGAAAGAGATTTTACAATTACCATTTCGAAAAAAATTCTGTTCTGATTTTTTTTTTATTTTTACTGTGTGTGGATGTGTGAGCAGAAACCATAGTTTAACTTTTTATCCCTGTTTTAGCAACACTACATTGTCTACTGAGGCCCAGCTCAGGCTCATTCATTCTAAAAGTTAAACCTGGCAAAAAATGGAGGCTGGAACGTAAATAAAAAGTATACCTATTTTTGTGTAGAATCTGACATTAACCAGAAGAAATATTCAAGTATCTGTGTAATCAATAAGTGGCAGGATATTATGACTAACTGCCAATCCAAATTATAGTCAAGCAGTTTGGCACATTCCCAGCTTTACTCTTGCCTAGACTCTTTCTACAATTATTAGCCACATTTTTATTGCTTCCAGAGGCCGCATTATACTTTCTATGGAGCCTACGCTAACGAGTGCTGCCTTGCTTCTGCTCTGCTCCTGATTGTAATGTTGGAGACAGCACTTCTGTTTCTTGGCTACGTTATCAAAACAAGTGTAGAAGACATTATCATAATCTCTGTGGCATGGAAAATAATCAAATGTTAACGTTCAGGATGTGGACTGAAGCTCTGCTTGCTTTCTCTCATTCACAGAAGACAATGAGAGTGCTTAATAAGCCAGGCGGGCTTTGGCTCCTGTGATAAATGGAGATTTGGTCCAACAGGCTAACTAGCTCTATCACGTTACAAAAATGTAAGGGATAAAGCTGAGACCACCTTCTGCTCCAGCTGCAAATACAAAATGAATACTGAATGATAAAAGATCTGTAAACAAAAAAGAAAGTTTTATGTACTATGCTCATGTTTGTCTCCTAGGGACAAGGGAACATAACTATACAGTTGTCATGTATACTGCAACAGATATTTCCCTTTTCAAACAAATTGTAAATGAGATGACCAAAGCCTAGTTAGATGACTAGGAAGGTTGTGTCACAGCTAGGAACTAAGCAAATATAACAAACAATCTGTTACTATTATTCAGAAACTTCTAAAAGCTACATTTTCAGAAATGAACAACACTGTTTTTCCTTAAAATCTGCTCAAAATACGGTTACCTGATGTAACAGATTCTGTGATGTTTAAATTGTTCAAAGAAAGCCCTAGTGACTGCCGTGATGAAGAAGATGATGTGCTGCTTGAAGACTCTGATGATGGCCGGGCAGGCTTTCCAGTATTTCCAGTCTCTGCCTTTAAACGATCATTTTCAGCTTTCAATATCTCAATTTCATTCTGTATTCAAAAGAAATCAGCATCAAAGCACAGGAGGTTATTCTTTCAGAAAGCCAGTGTGGGTGGCTATTCTGGTGCTTGCTGTTTGCCTGCAGGAACTAGCTGGTTTACCACTTTCACAGCAGTATGTATCTTGATATATCAGAAGTTTAACCCAGTCAGTGAAAACTGTATTGCCTTCACCTCTGAAATGAAGGGGGAAAGCCCCTATAACCTTGTTTTAGCTTTTTTTAGCTTTTTTTTTTTTTTTTCCCTCAAGACAGTTCCTAAACAATATAAGCTTCAAGCTTCTTGTTTATTTTACAGTTGACCATAATACAAGCATGGTAAGAACGTCCCAGCTGTCCTCAGTTCTATAACCTACTTTTTATTGTCAAATATCTTAGGTCACAGTCAGTTAAGAAAGCATTTCTTAAAATCTTAGACATGTCAATGTTTCCTAAGTAACAGAAAATTATTGCTGTCATTGACTGTAAAATTTAAGCAGTAACTTCACAGAGGAAAAATGAAATTAAAAATGAAAAATTAGAAATCGATATTTTAGAAGTTTCATATTCCTTCTTGCTATCAGAGAAGACTTTTTGATCATTCAAACATGGGACTGTTCGCATAATGGCCAGCAAATGCTTTTTGATGAAAATATATGGTGACACATGAATGAAAACAACTGCAAATTTTTTTTAGCTAAATCCTCTGTGGTGCCAAGTGATTATTGAATGTACAATAATAAAATGAAAACTTAGCCTGAGAACAGCCTGGTACCAGCTAAATCTAGCTTTCAGTCACTTAATGAAGCACAGTACAAAGCAACTGCTTATTCTTGCAGATGGTTTTGCACATCGAATTTAATTCCACATTCACTAACACTCTGTTAGAAGTCCTGTTCTTTTACGAGGAGCTGCTGAGCTACATTATACAACTAAAAACGTATGGGATAGCATCACAAAAAACTCTGTAACACCTATAAAAAGTTAGACCGTATAGACAAAGGTGAGGAGATAGTAAAAGGGAAGGGACAAGCCAGCAAAATAGTGATGGAAGGTAACAGATGAATGCACCAGTTTAGTCCAGGATTCAAATCAGGAACTATGGGGAAATGAGTCATGCAACCTCTATGTACTCTGCAATTTATGCTGATTAACTACAGAACTTTTAGCAGTCTTTTATCCAGCCGAGGTTTAGATTTTTAAGGTACTTTGAATACACAGAGTGTTCATGTATCATTCCCACCGAATTTTTACCATTCCACCATTTTTACCATACCAACCCTCATCAGTTCTTCAAAATGTCACAGAGCTTGGCAACTCCAAAGTGGCTGTCTGTCCTTTTGGAAAAACTTCAGAAGAAGTGGTGATTACCAGTGACAGCATCTGAACTAATCACCTGTGCCCAGCTTTGGTGAAAGTAAAATGTTGGAGGTCTGTGGCTACAGCAGACTAATCTCTCTGAGGAGTTCACCTGATTTAGGCACTCATATCCCAGTGCGAGACCATAATCAGCTCACTAGCCTTCATGTCCTGTTCTCCACCATTGCGATTAACAGTATTCTCTCCCTCACAGTTCCTAAAAACTCTTTAGTGACTCCAGATCAAATCTTTTACTTATGTCTGGACAACTGAAACCCATATTTATAGACCGGTTCTTGATTATTCTTCCCCCTCACTGAAGTTCAGTCAAATATCCCACAGTGATGTTGGCACCTAGTGGTGTGAGCACCTGGCAGGATGGTGTGTACCATAGATGTTTGAAGGTGTGACTGAGACTGCTATAGACATGGTATAAACAAAGAGGTCTAGAAAAGCCAGCAGGCACACCAAATTTGGTAATTATGAAATCAGCCCATATGGACATCTATAAAAAAGGGCCTACAGGTGCCCCTGACCTAGGCACCCAGCACCCAGCAATTCAGCTGACAAGCCACTGAAGCTGGATTCAGCTGTGCAAATGTGGGTTTCTGGTGTCATTGTCAAGACAGCCCTCCATGGGCTGAACGCTTAACCTACAACTCCTGTGCAGATGCAGATACTTCAAGCTGGATCAAATGGTAATAGGTAGCTGTGCTCAAACAACTCAATTTCACCCTCTGTACCTATCTCAGGACAATTTTAGGATAGCTCTCTAGGCCCCACTACTGCAGGACTAAAACTCAATTGACTGCAACAAGAGTTAACCACCTTGCTCATACCTAGACATCTAAATGTAGCTGTCATAGTCTCAGCCTGAATCCCCATGCCATGGCCTTGATTCTGTTTCCCAAATATAGTTTATATTTCCTTCATAGATGCCCTAGGTTTCTCACCTGCCATTCCAGAAGGGCCCAGATCTACTGAAGGACCTATGTCAGACTGTGCAGATGTTTTAGACACTTTTGGGCACCGAATGTGACACTAGACACTTTTATGTGGGCAACAGAGCTGAGTCACACACAGCTCCGTGCTCCACCGAAGAACACTGCCATTTTTTCTGTATCATTTCAGCCTTATGAAAAGGAAAGTTTTCTGGTGAAAAATATGTTCAGGAAGGATTCAGAGCAGTGTCACAAAATAATTTAGTGAAATTTTAGTGATGCTGGATACTATAATTGAGTTCAATTTTACATACTTTGCTTCTGCAAGCCATGACTCAGTTAGGAATCAGGTGTGATGAGAGAGTATGCACATACACCCGTGCTCCCTACGTGGCACAAGAATGTAAAGCTCTGTATAAACCTCTTTGATGAGCTTGTCTGTCGTGTTGCTTTTCCCCAATCATACAGTTTAGATAACCAGATAACCAACATACTTTGGGGAGGAATTATGTCTCCTTCCATATCTCAAAAACATTTTAGCTATTAAAATAAAGGCTAAGAATATCAACATTATTATTACTAAGTCGATGTTTATCATACCCATCCTTTGGAAGTGCTGTCAATCTAGCTATTTACTTCATATTGACTTTCTTCTGGTACCTGGAACGAAGTACTGGGAAAAGAAATACAGCAGGCAATACTTTTGGTGTACATCACTGTTATCACTTAAGCTACTGCACTGACCTGCATGCGGTTCATGGCTTCCCGAATCTGATCCAGATGATGTGCAGAGCTGAGGGCTTCAAGGCGAATGTCTGTTAATTTTAGCTCTTTCTCCCTCAGCTCACTCTTTAGCTGAAGAATAATTTCAGCCTCTGCCTCTGTGCACTCACAGATCCTAAAGAGGAGTGGGAAACAGGTAAGAGATTAAAGGAAGGTTCTTCCCCCCAAGCAGTATCATTACTACGTATTAAAGTACAGAAAATGCTTGCTGGTGGTGAAACCTATGAGTGAAGTAAGAATCTTATCAAAGAAACATGAAAAGGCTAAAATTGCAAATTAAAAAAGAAAAAAAGTCTCTCACCAGATGAAATTATCATCTTGCTTTATAACTTTCCAGTTTAGTTAGATAGTTCACTATGATGAAAAAAAAGTTGTTATAAACTTTTCAGAAATCTCTTTTTTTGAGTGTGTATCACCCATTGGTTTTAACTTTATTTTATATTTGCATGATTTCTTTGGTGCAAAGTTATGTTTTTCCTAAGTAGCAACAGTCAGAACTGAAGTATTCTGATTAAGCTGCACTACTGGTATTTATTCTCTGCTAGGCACTAACAGCTTTCTCTGTTTTGAACAGTACACAAAGAGACAGTCCTTGACTTCGTAATCTAGAAGATTTTAATCTGGTATGGTTTTGAATTGTGATAGCTGACTTGTTTTCCTATAGTTTGTCATTTGCTAAAGTACGGTGCCTGAAATAATGTGTTTGATTTTTTTTATTCTTTTTTTTTCTTTCTTGAGGACTGGATTAAAAGTGATCACTATGTGATTATTTTTCTCAAGCATTAATTTTAAGGGAAGAAACTATTATATTGCGAGAAAAGATCAAAACATGACTGGTCCATGGCCCCAGCAACTGTCCAGTTTTCATGTCAGACCATTTTGTCGCCATGTGTTATCAAGCCAACATGTGTTGCCCTATGGAACGAGTAAAAAGTAAAACACTAAATTTTAGGTACGTTGTTATACTAAGCAATATTTTCAGTCAATTCAGTACATGTTATTTGATCTTTATTACTGTCACTATAAATAGTTAATATTTGTGAACAATTTAAATATGAAAAATATTTTATAATAGTAAGTATTATTATTATTATTATTCCTACTAACATACAAACAAGAAACAGAGGTTGACTTTTAATTGCCAGAATGCATGCAAATGCATTTTGGGAAAGAAGATGCAACACTCTCCAGGTCAGCAGTTGTGTATACAACTCCATGCCCCACACTCAATTTTACCGGGATCTATCCTTGTAGACCACGGGACCGTTTTGTCTTTTCTTTGGTGCCCAGACTAGAGATGACCTGCATACACACGTATTGGACAGATGCAATTGGAAGAAAGTAAAGGTAATGGTTTAGAACATGAGTCTCAGGCCAAGAAAATATATAAAGAAACCGTAACCAAAGGGAAGATGAAGAAGTTCATGGCAAAAAGAAAAAANAAAAAAAAAAAAAAAAAAAAAGGCAAATTGAAGAAGGAAAATAATGAATATCATTCACAACATGCACAAATATTTTAAATGTGAGTTAAAATGAATAAAGACATATACTTGGATTTTTTTCTAAATATTATGAGACAGTTCTTGGTTTGATATGCCCATGCCTATGCTAGCAAAATAAGAAATGAAATTTTATTTACATGCACATATTATCTCATACAACACCTTGGACAACAGGAAGTCATGTAAGTATTTTTTGCTTATTTTCGTTTTGGCTTTTTGCACTACATCTTAAGAATGGATGGACAAAAAGACCTTGGCAAGCCAGCTTTAAAGAAGATGAAAATTAAGCAGAAAGCAGGGCGACGGTTCTGGAAGAAGCTGTCTAAGACTGGTAACATAAGCAGAATGGAAGAAGAAATTACGAATTTAATTTTCTTTTGCAGATTCCAGAACTCTTCAACACTCAGCTCCTACAGCTATAAAGTTACATAAGAAGATGAGACTTCATCAAAAGGAAGAAAAGCAAAAAGATAAGTTAGCATTCCTGAGCAGTCATAGAAAGAAGCTCAGAAGCTTGATCAGACTTCAGACAGAGGTTCAAAGTGCTTAGAAAGAAAGAGTTTTACCGTTTCTTTCTTGTCACAATCTCAGGACTCTTAAATCAGTAGGTTGCTTTGCACAGAAGGAGTAAGTATGTCATGATGTTTGAACAGAGGCTGCTGATAATTATGAAAACTCTTGAAGGTGGTGGAAGTTAAAATTCTGCCATGGAAACCTGAGTCTTCCAAAGAAAGCACTGTTATCAGCATAACAGACGAAGAAATTAATCTAAATAAATGTTTTTTATGTGATCTCTCTGTGTACGGGACAGCACCTATTTTATTTTGTATAGAGAGGTCACAATAATAATTAAAAAAAAAAGTGATAATATGATCAGAAAGATCAGTGTTTAAAATGTTATGAAGGAAGAACCAGAAGGCTTTGAACCAGACAGAATTTTGGAAGTTAGGGCTCAAAGACTGAATAGGCATGGGAAAAGCTTGGGATGAAAGACTAGAAATATGCAGTTTTGCCCTTGATATATTCAAGGGAACACCATACACCTTGAGAGCAAGTCAAAGAGACAGAGAAAAAAGTAGGGTTGTAGGAAAGGAAACAGGATAAGGCTATGAAAGCAGATCTGTGAATCATGAACAGATAATTTTGTAGAAGAGTGTTTTGTTTAAGTTCAGGCACTTTCTAAGAAGGCTTTTACTAGTGATTTTTAAGTTGATAACAAATCAGACTCAAGACTCCCAAACATTTAGAAATCCTCCCCTGAAACACACATATACCTGAAACCATAAAAGTGTGAGCTTCCTATGAAATACCCAACAAACCCAGAGATCTGCATAAGCTATTCCTCACTAGTCTGTACAGAAAATGATGAAATAAAAATATTTATTGTGGAGTGGTTTCTTTTGTGGGAGTATTTGCTATTGAACTCTAAAATCTAGAATATAAAAACTGTGAGAGTCTGTAGAAAGTCAACCATAACAGATATGTACCTAATAGAGGGATATTCTATTCTAAAGCTGAATAATCAGTTATGAGACCAGAATCCCCCCGGCCCTTTAAAGAAGAGTAGTTGTGACCTGATTATTCTCAATTAGGATAACGAAAGCAAGGCTGTTGTCTACAGTATGAATTTCTTTGTTCAAAGAAGTTGATTTCCCCTGATTGGAAAAAGTTTTGAGTTTGTTAGAATGAAAACAAACAAACGAAAAAAAGGTAGAAAAACATGAATTGGAGCTGAGAACTCCATAAGAAGAATATATTAGACACCAAATATTAATGAAGAAATGAGACAGCTTTTGACTGCTGACCTATTCTCAGCCCTGATATTGTAAATATGGTGATTTGAACAAAAAAATGAAAAGAGAAATCCCACAAAAAACCTCAATCATAAAAAAAAAGAGGGGAAATAGATTAAAAATGTTATAAATTAGTAGCTAAAAAGCAAAGAAAGTAATAACAGGATGGATCTTATAAAATTTCATAGCTACCTGGAAAAAAGATTACATTTTTAGTATGTCATGAAGGAAGGAAAGGGTAGTATCTGGTCTTTACTAAGTGGATATGACGAAGTTGTTAACAGTGCAGGGAGAGCAGAACATAAGTTTTTGTATGTGTGTTTGGAAAGAAGTTTGTACTGATAGATAATTTGGGGTAAATGAGTGAAAGGAAGAGAGAACAACTTAAGAAAGAGTTGCTGGAGTCTAGACAGATCACGAGATTCAAAGGTCATGGCCGTTGGCAACGGTTTCTGAACTGCAAATGGCCACACTCAAGGAGGTCTGTTTCACAGTCCATCCCGTTTGGGAAGAAAGGTTTGCCAAGGGAGAGACTTACGCAGATGCTGACTGTGATGGTTTCATTGATGTTGCCCCACATTCTCCTGAGCTGTGGGGCAATTTGGGTGATGAAGGAAGAGAGGAGTCTGTCAGCTCTTCTATGTCGGAATGTGAGGAAGGAGGCTTGGTGGACTTCTTCTTTCCAAAGGCCTGTTTGAAAGAGCTTCTTAGCTGGAAAACAAGCATAAAACAAGATTATTTTCCTCGTCATGGCAATTTGTGTGCAGCTCATGTTTCGAAGAGTTAGTTTGCAGATGCCATCCTAGCCACTGCCTGAGGTCAGTATACAGAAGCAAGGTATTAACATATGCAACACAGTATCTCTAAAAACATGATACAGTGCTTTATTTTGACTTTATTAATCCAGCGCAGCGCAAACGTAATGCTATGGAAAAAGTGCAGGACCAAGTGGTACAGCTATGGGAGAGGGGTGCTCATTTAAAACCATTAAGCCCCAGTGGAATCCCATTCTCATGACATTCCCTTCAAGGGCTGGCTTTAAATAACCACTTTGCATCTAGGTACAGGCAGAACCTGCTGTTATTAAATGCTGAAATAAAAAACAAAACAAAACAAAAAAAAAACCCCAAGTCCAATTTACTGGGTTTGCCAATTTTATTTCCCCTTTAAAATTTCAATGGCCAAACTATGCAAATGCTACAGTTTAGATCACAAGAGAGAGGATTTAAGCTGGGACACGAGGCTTGCTTGATTGTACTGCTGAGAAGAATGTTAGCTGAAAGGTAAATAATCTTTGCTGCAGTTTCCTTTAGAGTAGTAAGATCTCTGAATGTACAAGCATTGCCTTTTTCCCCTAGAAGCTCTTATCCAGCATTGAAAAGGGACAGAATAGCCAAAGAGCCATTTATTTCTGGAGCCAAGACGACAACAGCTATGTGTGCAGTGAATTTTAACTAGCCCATTCATTGATCTGTAGCCCACTCGTTGATTGTCTAAATACAGAATTTGTTCAACTTTGGAAAAATGTGGTTGGTTTTCTTTTTCTTTTTTATTTTCAGAAACTTGTTCTGATTAAAATGGTATAGAACTCAAAGACAGGCCAGTTGCTCTATTAAAAATGAGGTTTCAAACATTTTATTTCCATGTTATAATTGGAGAGTGGGGAGTGTGACCACTGATCAGAGAAACATTATTTAAGTCCTTTCCAGCTCATGATATCTAACAAGAAAGAAATGGATTTTGGCTACACTCCCCCTTTCTATAGTCTAAACTTTGAGATTAAAATGAATAGAGACAAACTGAGAAGACATACAGGATAATCTGGTTTTAGAAGGTATAAAAGCCTACTGCCAAAATAAATAGCAATCATGCCAAGATAGGGTTCTTTATAGATGCATGCCAAATTTTCCATGGTTTATATTCACCTCACTTCCTCTAGAGTTCACCTTGCAGAGACATGAAAGAGTGTGGAATTACAATCAAGGGAACGAAGGCTGATCAGTATTTTAAAACAAATCTTTATGCAGGTAATATTTTTAAAACAACAAAAAACTATTTTCCAATTATTTACTGAAAGTATTTGATTAAACCCTTATGTGGTATTTGAGTGTTTCAGTTGAGAAGAGTCTTAAGGTCTTTAAACACCGTACACTACTTTTACTTGAGAATGCTTAACAGATTTGAGCTCTCTTTATAGCTGGGCAACATATTTGAGTCCAGCCTTTGAGTCAAACTCCAGCTGAAAAAAACCCCAGTGTTTCAATGTCACCCAGAGATGGTTTTGACCACAACAGCTATTTTAAGTTTTTGTTTGGTTGGTTTGGATTTCTTTTTTAATTATCCTCACTTATGGAAATTATTCCCCACTGATATTCAACACCTTTTAGTTTGCTGGTAGTGTCACAGTATGGATACATGGGAATTGCTTCATATCCATCTGGCCCCAGAAGAATATTGTAGATGAAATGGGCCATTATACTGCTCAGGCACTAGGACACGACATAATAGCTACAAGATAGGTTTAAACCTGCTGAGCACTTACCCAATTTTTCTTTTTCTTTTTCTTGGAGTCAGCGTCATTACCACTGCCAATGCTTGAATGGCTTGTAGCGCTGTTGATGCTGGAAACACTTTCTGAAGAATGTTGCCGCCTTATACGTAAATCTAAAGAAAAGAAGACACTGTGAAATCCGCCTGTTTCTGTTTCAATACAATAATCAATCTTGTATTGATGTCGTATCTTCCTCCTCAAAGGGACCCTGAATGAAAATAAATGGCATTGATCCTTGCAGTGTCTTGGATTCGAGCTATTGCAGTCTGTGAGAAACCACGTGGGATCAGTGGGGATGCATAGAATTAGGTGGACACTTCAGATTTCCTCCAAACTGAGGGCATATTGGCATGAAGGTGGTGACTCCACACAGCAATCTGTGCAACAGTAACCTCACAGCTAAGCAGTTTCTGTTACAAATGAATTACTCAACTTATTACTGTGATTTGTACTACAGTTCTTTCTCTGAGTATAGGGACTACTTGAATTGTAGTAGGTCTAATCAGTGTTCAAATGCTACCTTCTAACATGCCATGATAGAAATAAGCGGGCAGGAATTAATTAAAAACAAATGAAACAAAATAACCAAGAAGTGGAGAATATTAGAAATGGTTGGTGAGGCTTTTGAGTTTCAATTTCTTAAAAGTCTCTGATAACGATGTCTTAATCACTGGAAAATATTCTTGCAGAACATACCCACTAATACCAAGGGAAATTACCTTTTATATTATTTTTGTATCCTAGAAGTAAGCTTTGCTATACTCAAATTCTGAAATGAAATGACCTTAGGGCAAATATCTAAATAATGACCTCTTTAAAGAAAGATCAATGACACTCTCAGAAATGAATACTGCTATTTTTTTTCTTCAAGTAATTCCTTTGCTGTTGCTTATCAACAAGCACTTTTGAAGTATATATTTATCATGGGATGTCTTCCTAACTGCAATGAGAAATTCATTTAGAATTTAAAATGCCTGCTTTCCTGCACTGATTTAGCACCTCGTGAAGGAGCTGAGCTGTTTTCAGTTCATATCTTAACAAGGAGCACAGCAGTTTTCAGAGCTGCATCTTACCCTGCATTTCCATGGTATAACCGTGTTTAGCCATAAGACTTCGCTAGTGTCTTGGTTGTACTTCAATACCAAACTGAAGCAACAGGGTTAACTCTTGACACCCAGTAATCAATTCCTGGCCACCTGTTCTGAGAAGGCAAGGCTCCGGGAACTAATTCTGTGGCAAACAGGAAGCACATGCAAAGTTTCCAGCTCTAGAAATACCACAAGTATGCCTAACATGCACTGCAGAATGTGCTTGCCCTTGCAACAGAGTCCCCAGAATAACAGAGGAGTACTGACTTAGCTTTTTTTTCTTCTGGGGAGAAAATCTGCCTTTATTTTAATAGTGACAAGAACATACCTTTGTGGGTATGATCGGGACCATTCAAGGCTCCTTGAATAGCAGCTTGTGCAGCAGAATTCTGGGCTTTCAGCATTTCAATGGTTTCCCTTAGCTCTATAAGCTCAGATTCCTGTGGGAAGAGCAAAGAGAGCTCAAAATACATGGCACAAGATCAATGTTTGTCTAAGCTAAAAAAAATTACAAGAGTGGTCAAACTGAAGTTCATGGGACTGCTTGGGTGAACATAAGGGCAACAACTAAGTAGAATGCATATTTTCTTGCTAAAGATATTAAACTCAACTAACGTATTCTTTTGCATTTACTCTATATAAAGTGATCATGATATTGTAAAGGACAACAAGGCATTTTAATAAAGAGTAATATAAGAAGAGTCTCAATTCATTATTCATTATAAAGTTAAGAGAAACCCAACAATTTTATTGCAAAAAGACAACAAAAGCATTTGATTTCCATGCTTTAATATGTGAGGCTTCTGTTTAACAGGTGACTCTCCACCTGAATTTGTGTATTTTTCAAAAGATTTAACTTGATAAATAATAATTTGATTAAAAAACTGTGTTTAATAATGACTGCCCTGCAAGTTGAAGTTAGAACGCACAGCCAATTTTAACTAAAAAATAGCTTTTATTACTGCTGCATTAAGCCTGTCCTTCCAGGCTGTATTTATATAATGAGGATTAAAATAATTTATCCTCAACAACAGATAAAAGAAAGGAAGGAAAAGAATAAGTTCCAGATCTTTTGGGAAAGAAGCTTGGGTATTGTCTGTTTCAATGTCACTGCTTAACCTCTTCTGAACAGAAGACCTTTTGAGGGAAACTATACTTCATACAATAGTCAAAAGTTTTGGTTTTAAGAAAATTCCGTTGTGTTCTTTTTCTTAAGATGAAAAAAAGCAAACAATATGAATATTTTCTACCCAATTCACAATGAGTGTTTCATCTGTTGGTGCTCCACCAGACTGTGAAATGTTATTTGTTTTAGACAGCTACGCTGACTCCAGTGGTGACTAATAGCTCACTGATATAAAGTTTCTTTCACAGTTTGCCTCAAGGAGGCCTTTCCATTTGTAGAATACTGCTCAAAATGAATAAGGGCAGAAGAGCCGCAGAAGTTCAGTCCTGGAAGGTGCTAAGAAGCCTTTTAATCCTGAGCTTGGTGTAAAGGCTCACATTAAATTCACTGCCTATCAGGTTTCACATTTTTTCCCCAACAGTCAAAACAGCATAGTGAAAACTAAAACTGTTTCCTCATGAATAAGATATTCAAACTGTATTAACACTCTGAATGGAGTTATTTTTCTCTACTTAAAGTTATTCCCTCCCCATAATTCTATTATTCTTGCAACATTGGCAGGCTGAAATGAAGGACTCCTGTAGGTTACGATCAGTCTCTGTTACAGGATCTTTCAATGAGGATTAAACCTAGAGTTGAATATGTTTTAATTAAAATCTGGAAACGAAAGATTTTATCTTCAAACTGTTGCATGGTCTTGTCTGGGTAAACCTGATGCTGCATAGTTTAATTCTTCTGGAGCTTTATGAAGATTTGATGGCAACAGCTATTAAAGAAAGATCTGTCTGTGTTATTGTCACAGATGTCCCTGTTTCCTTTCAGTGTTTTTTAAACAAACACTAGTGTAACCTGCTGACTGTTCTCCACATTAAAGCATCTGCTTTGGTAAACATACCTTTTGTTCCGCTGTCATTGTTAGACTTTGCAATCGGCCGGTCATATTTCCCAAGCTTTTTTCGAAAGCTGCTACTAGATGAGCCTGTGAAAGAAACAGAAGACAACATCTGTTGTGACAACCAGTCTTAAATGCATTTTACAGCTTTCAAGAATACTCAGAATCTTTCATACATTTTGGCTGGACAAACAATATCTGGACTTTGTGAAACCCAACACTGCCACTCTGGGCTTTCTCCTAGAGCTATACATTTTTTTTTAAATATTATTTTCACTCCAAGTCTATGTTTTGCATCTCTACCCGGAAATAAATTATGGATTTAATGCCCTGCTTTGGGTTTACTGATATATTGGCCAGAGGAAGTCTGCTCCCAAATAGAAGTCCAGGAACAATTATTTTCAATTACTGAACACTTCAAGATGGGAATTCGAGTACTTTATTTTAAAAGATAAGTTTTAAAGTCACAACTAAAACAGCCCAAAAGAATCCTGAGATTCAAACAAAAATTATCACAGTTAGTTTTATAAAAGGTCATTAGTTGGCCTATTCATCTTATATTGATTATATGTATGTGTGTGTGCTGTGTGTATAAAAGTAACAAAAAACTTCTATAAAATATAAATATAAATCGTTATACCTGAGTACAAATACACATATAGAAGTCAGTCATGAAAATTGGAAGTCCTACTTCTCAATAGTCAAAGCAATAAAGTTGAAACTGATTAAAAGATTTTAAAGAACTAACACTTCATTTTATTTTCTAAGGACATTCACCCTGTACTCTGTGCAAGCAAAATTTATTCAAACAATAAATAAACTCTTTATTGATTCTAACTGACATGGAGCTTTGTAGACAATGAAGGTCAATTGGTAATAAGGAAACAACAAGCTAAGCCAGCTTGTACAGCTGAGGGAAAGTAAGAATTTAATTTTTATGAAATTCCATAAAATGCCATCTACTCCTCTGACAACATGAAATAGTGAAAGCAGAAGCAAGTACTTATTTTCTCTTTACTATGTTAAAAGTGGCAATAGGCAAATTTTTCAAACATAGGCACTACAATACACTCAGAAATAGAACTCACAAACAACATACTTATATGCATAAAGGGATTAACTGAGCATCCTCACCAAGAAAATGTATTTTTTATTACAGCAGTACAGGCACACACAGTGCCTGGCAAATTTTTCAGTTACAGATTTGCATGCTTGTACAGGCATAGTTGAAATTGTTCAATTGTGTGTGGTAATACTGAATCTGAGGCATAATCTGAAGAAGACATAGTCCAAAAAGGATCCTGTTATGCACTTTAGAAGAAGGAAAAGTGCTTCTTGCCACCTTGCTCAGTATATTATTCCTCAAATAAAAAACCAGAAAATCATGTATATAACAGTGGCCCACCTCTGTGTCTCCATTTCAGAGCTGTTATACTGATAAGTGGCTTTTATGTTTTGTAAATAATTTTGGATTGCTATAAACATTTCAGTGTCTTGTAAACTCCTCATTTTACACTTACTAAGCTTACTATAACTTCACTTATTGTAAATTATATCATCAGTAAATAATTTATTTAATTACTTATGGGTATAGCGGTCAATCCACCCACTTTCTGTATCTGCAGGGATGCCTTAGGGATAATTCTTTTGGTAAAGGATACATACCCCAGGGACTAACTTTTGACAAGCATAGGACTAGATGCATATGCAATTTCTTAAGGATAAATTATTAATTGTATATATTCTTATTTTGACATTTACAACTTACGCTTTATTCCTGATGATATACTTTCAAATAAAATGAACTTGGAGTATGTGTTAAATGCACGTCTGAAACCTGTTAATTGATATGAAGTTATTTTAGCTAGTTTGGAAGCTACAGCTTTTGGTTGTTTTCACTAATCTGTTCCTTTGATAAGATAACGGTAACTAGTTTTTAATCTCACGTTTCACTTTAATAATTAGCTACATATTAAAAATATCTAGACTAATTTACGGTGTTTTAATTCCAAAGATGATGACCAGTGACCCAGAATGCAATCAGAGACAAAGTCAATGCATTACCACAGAATTATAGCCAAATGTCTCTTTATGACATGTGTTTAACAGGAAACTAATGGAGCTTACTGTTCCCTGCCTCATAAAAAAATCTATGGCTTGGCTGATGGCCTGCGGTTTTGCTTTACCATGAGAATAACAATGGGGACTGAGGGCTTGAAAAGAGGATTCATTTGTTTAATTATGCATTGCTTTTGTCCGTTTCTCACAATTAGACTGTGTGAACCACAGTTCTTTAGTACCTAACTATGCATATTTGTGCAAAGTATTTTCCTACTCCATAGCTACAACTTCAGAGTACATTGTACAGGAATAAACCACAAGAAACTTATAGGAAAAAATAAGGAACTCATAAGAAAAATTAAGAACTAAAAAGCATTATTAAAAATGTCATCAAAGTTCACTGAAACGATTAAGCTACTCTCTGATAGTCATTAGAGAACAACAGCCATGTCACACCTACGGATTCTTTCTCAAGTTCACATTAACTTCCTGGAGTAGCATACTAAAATTTTTGCAGCATAATTGTAATTGGATTAAGATGATGGATCTTCCCTAACTCATTTGTGATAGACTATTAGGTCTCATAATAAACAAACAAACAAACAAATAAATAAATACATACATACATAAATACATAAATAAAATTCTAATAATAAAGAAACATAATATACAGGCCCACCACCGAAAAAAATTTAAGGAAAAAACTTGCAATTGCATTGTTCATTACTTTAAATGTTTTTTACAACAGAATGTTCTTCTCTGAAATATGAAGTGTTAATTTTGCATTCATAGTAATGAACTGTCCTGCCTTTCCCTATGGTAGCAAATGATTTTTATTCAACAGTCTAGTGAACTACCTTTTGATATCTTATGCAGATTTATCCCAAGATAAATACTATGTAACAAAACAATAAGAGTTAGTTCAAAAAAAGCTAGGTCATCAATATATTTATATGTGTGTAGAAGTATGTATAAAAAGTATGTATATGTATATTCCCATTTAAGATCAGATTTTGCATTTAAATAGTTAAATGCAAAACAATTTAGAAAAGAAAATGTTTGAAACAAACAGAAGAAACTGTGACTTTAAAAATCATCATAGAAATTAAAAATTCTAATTAGATTTTTCTTTTACACTCTTAAATTGGGTAATTGATTTTGACTGAATTGGTAATCCTCAGTTTCTGAGGATTATTTACTTTATCCAAAAGGATCCTTTCCTTCTTTCTTGTAAAAATATTCAGGATGATTTTTTTAAGTTACAGCCAACCCCTCACACCTTAGAAATATCTGTGTTAGATCTGGTAGTTTTCTTCATGGAAGACATCATTTGAATACCATAGAAAATATCCTGAATACTGCATGTGCTTTAAATAACATCTATTTTAATGTAAAAATATATCTTCACAATTGAATGCAGCATTTGTACTTGGAGACAGTTACACTGGAGTCAATGTTAAGTAACTGGGCATTACTGGAAGTATGCCTACAGCAAAATAAATCCATCTTTAACATGTTATATGTATTAGATGCATAGACGATGTACGGCTCTTAATCTGCAGATCCATCATGGAGTAATTTTGACTCCTATTAACTTCTGAAATTCCCACTGAAAGAGTCAAAGAGATATATGCTCAGGGAATTACTTCAGTGCTAAGATGACAGATTTGATTTTAAACATTTCCTTCTTTGTAAATGATCCCAGCCAGACAAACCAAAAAATACCTCAGCTCTTAGGTTTACAGCCCATCCTGAACATGACACTGGCACTTCCAAAGACTGCTGACACATTTGTGATTTAACCTCCAGCATTCAGGTTTATAAAAACAAAGGTAAATAAATAAATTTCCTCCCACCTGACATGGCTGAATGAAAGGAGGTGTGAGAGGCCAGAAGGGATCGGGCTGATTGCAAGAAGCAACTGCACATCTGGTGACCTTTTCTGTTCGCCGCCCGCTATTATCTTGTTGTTTGGCTGCTGGATAGTGGTTCAGAGCTGGCCAAACAAGAGTATCAGCCAACGAACCCCCTCCGCTTTCTACTGGCATCCTGGGTCTGCTACAGTTTGCAAGAGTGCACCCTTCAGCTTTATACAGCACAAAGCACTGATCAAAGTCCCTCCGAACTGGCTGGGTTCAGGCTGCTCGCTGGAATTTGAGCCCTTGTCAGTCACGTAGGAAGTCTGCTGGTTGGACACTTTCTGCACTGAAAACAGGCCCTTTCTTAATTAGTATTGAGGTTTGCCCTTCAGCAGCATCAAAACGGGCACCAGGGGAAAAGTCAGAATCTCAGAAAAAAAGACTGTAAATTAAGCATCCAAACAACAGCTGGGCCCTGTTTGAATTGAATCAAATGCAGGCAAAACACTTGGGGGTTAATCAAATGAAATAAATGGCGCAAATCAAGCGTAGTACTTGAGTCCAGCCAACAAAACCTGAATAATAAATGAAACCGAATCAGAAAAGTCTTAGCAGAGGTTTCCAAAGTGCCTGAGAAATTCTATAACTTCCAATTGGCAGATTTTGATATAAAATAATATATCAAACAAAGGCTTGATGAAATGGGTCAAATATCAGCCTGACAGCCTTTTAATGACACATGTCCCACTGTCACCAACAGTGTTCTGTGGTGAAGCAAAGAAAGACACTAATAATGTTGAAATGAGGTGAATAAGAAGTTCTTTTTTTCTTTTTTTACTCACCTGCAATACTTTTGCTCAGTTCTACAAAAGCAGGTGGCAACAATGAATTCAAGCGTGAAATGAACTGTGGGGGAACAAGGTTTCTGACTATTAGTAATTTCCTTCTCCAGACTACAGAAAAGAAAGAAGTGCTGCCTGTTTCCAGACATGGAAAGTGTGGAAATTTAGGGGAGTTTAGAATTGGAGCTAAGATGACTGCATTTGTAGCAAAGGCATCGGAAAGGACTGCGTCATTTTCTAGTCAGCAAAAGGCACCGCAGAATATTCTCTGTTCATACAGTTCTCTGCCTGCCAGAGACAGATGGATCTACAGAAAAGATGCTCAGAGTAGCCAAACTTTTTTTCTGCATTGAACTTACTACTCACTCAGGTTCTAGCCTACTGGAGCGCAAAAGTGACTCAACATGAGGGTCACAGTAGTAGTATTATCCATTTAGAGAGTAAAATATGTCTTTTCTTTCTTTGCTGAGGACAAATCCCAGCTTTTGTGATTAGGACCATTTCTCCTTTAAATGCCAGGGGCTGCTGAAGCATGTCTCTTAGAGTAGAAGATAAATGATAAACGAATACATGCAAGTAAAACATTGCTAAGACAGTCCAAGTTCATGAAAATTAGAAGCCCATCTGGGTCTGTCATAAGTTTGTTCAAATTAAATAAAGCATTTGTTATTAACAGTCATAGTTTTTATGAAAAGTACATAATCACTGATATTTAAATACAAATTCTGTAATTAGGCTAAATTTCAGAGGTCATATCACAATTTAAAGTTTGTGTATACACTATTTTCAAGCAGGATTTTATTTCTGATGTTTAACACTTTGTAGAATTTATTTACATGAAGTGCTCAAAAGACTGACAGAAGTAGTACTAACATATCTCTAAGGGATCTCTTTTGATCTTTCGGATTTATGTGGAAGTGTTTTTAATGCTTTACATCTTCTGTACCAGAAACAACAGAGAAAGACTTCAGAACCAGACTTGCTGTTAAGTAATTTTCCATTTTTGGTTTTGCAAAGTATATATCTCATAACAGCATCACGAAAATATTTATTTATAATAAATAAATATCTACTCTTCTTTTAAGATTGTTTTCATCATGGAAGTGTCTAAAGCCCTAGTTCATTCCTGGAGAATTTGAAGCCTTTAAGTTTCATGTTCCTGACAACTTTGAGGGAATTTCCACATGTTGGGGATTTGGAAAAAAGAAAGATTTCGCTGGTACCATTTAAAAACTCTGTGAGATAAAAGGATCAGCTTTAGGGTTGCTTATACATTTAGAGTTTAAAGACTGTGTCCATGGAGATGGATTAGAACATGAGTGACAGTCAAAACAATGTGATTAAATAAATTGACCTTTATACAACATATGGTGTGCGTGCACATCTATATACACATACAAGCACATACAGGTTTACAAATGTGCTACTTCTGGATAGGCAAAACCAGATGCACGTCTATATATTTATAACCATCCTGTTGAAATGTTAGTCCTCCAGTTAGATCATTAGATTCTTACTTGATATACAGAACTCCAGAGGCAGTATATGGGACCAGATTCCCAATCAACATGAGTAAAACAGATCAAAACACAACTTATTTCTCACCCATGCAGCAGAATTAGTTTGGGTGAAAACCAAGCGAAAATGTAACTATCCATTTCTATCTTGACTCAGTTTCTTTGAAATATGGACCAAATCTAATTGTAACTTGGAGTTGACTTGGAAAACTTGTATCCAATAGGTAAGGTTACTAGGCACCAATCTGAATGCTCTTTGCTCCACACAAAGGAATACTGAACAGAAGTATAGGCAATGACTTCTAGCTAACACTGGAGAGAAACTGGATGATATCGGCTCAAATAAACTGAACAGTGGCCTCATTGCTTCAGCTGCAGGGGAGAATGTCCTCCCATCCTCACTCCATTACACCTGTTGCTGTACTATAGGCTACAGTATTTCTGGGGTGACTGGAAAAAGGAGGAGATTAAAGAGAGTTATCTTTCAACTCTCCCTTTCAACACATCGGCAAGAAGGAATATGCTGTTGCTTTCTGTTCAGAGCAGCAGAAGATGGGCAAACATCTTTTCTGTCCAGAGTAAAATGAGGAAGGGCACCAAGAGTGTGAATTATCCCCATCAAAGGGGCTCCCACACCAGCTCTAGTACAGGCACCTGAGTGCAGGCCCACCACTGGCAAAAAATTTAGTCTCACTGATGGTGGCACCACTGCTCAGAATCACAGAATGGTTTGGGTTGAGAGGGACCTTTAAAGATACCTAATCCAGCCCCACTGCCTGACTCCCTGTGCCCCCCACCACAAGGCAGAGCTGCTGTGGCCCTGTGTTCACGGTGCAAAGAAAAGTGCCCTACAAAGAACAACAGACTCGTTAGCAAACACGACGAGTCGAGGTGTGCTGGCTTAGCTCTTCTGACCTCTTGGTGTTGGGTTTAGTTTGTTGCTCTCAGGGTGAGTGAGTGAAGAACTGCCCAACATGACAAAGATAAAGATCAATGTCTAAAAATACACAAGCAAAGGTACCCCATATGCAGGGTAGGCATGTTAACTATACATTCCCAAATGAATAGCCCAACTCAGAATCTAGCTTTTGAATTTACCAACATTGTAAGACTCCAATATGGCCTGCTTCACTAAATTAATTCTCAGAACTCAGGACAGACTGGCAATCCAGGAGTACAAACACCCACAGGTGTTCAGCAGCCACCTGAACAGAGCAGAAAGTGCTAAGGGTAGCTCTTCCACATTTTCGCGTATGGCAGTCCTAAGAGAACAAGCAGCTTTCACACAGCGAGATTATCTTACAACATGAACACAGTACTACTTCACCAACTGAAATAATTTCTTGAGACTGACGGCAGTATTTGCAGATCTAAGCACTCAGTACAACTACATTTCGAACAAAGGCACTCTATAGATTGCCCAAGACCTCAGGAAATTGTTTTCTTGAAATGCAAAATGATACTCTCCTGCAACTGCATCTCAGCTTTCCTTGGAAGTGGCAACTATAGTTATACCCTGAATTGCATCTGAAAATCACTATACAACAGATTGTTCAGTAACTATTGGGTAACTTCGTCTGAAACCATAGTGACCAGGCAGGACTGTAGCTCATGTTCCCTATCTGGCATTATTTTCTGATAACATGTTCAATAACTCATATTACTAGTGTATGACAAATGGAAGCAATACCAGGGACCTCTCTGTGAAATACCCCAATTTCCTTTAGTTATATATCAGCACAGATATTGCAGCATATTAATTCTATATACAATTGTACACTTTGCTTCCTTCCATGTCTATCTGCATTTTGCAGCATTTATCTTTGTCAAATGAAACTATTATGAGTTCTATAAGAATTTGCAATTCATGACCTTTCTTTGGTTGTGTCTCCTTACTTTTGGGATTTTTTTTTTTGAATTGATTTTGACAAATAGTGAAACTGAACTGAACAGGACCGTTGTCACATCCAAAGTGTAGACACTCTCATTTTCATTTCCACTGTGTCTGATTACAACATTTCTTCTGTTTGAAGCTGAGGCAATATAGACACTTAATGAAATAATTAATTTGAAAAGCACAAAAATAAATAAATGATAAAAGTCTCCCAGATCACGTGTTGGTGCTTGAATTGAGTAACAACCATTCGCTAATCTGTTAATGTATTCTCCAATACTGTTTATGATCACAAGCTAAAATACTTACATTTGCTGAAAGCTGAGATGTAAGTGTAGCAACTTTCTCTTGTGATGCAACCAGTTCCCTCCGTAGTTTCTGAATTTGCTAATAAAAGAAAAAAAGACTGCTGTCAGTATTTCAGCAATTTCCTTTTGTTGTATTTTTTCTTGTTTTCTTAAGGCATCACTAATAGGTTTACAATATCTTTGTTTCACATACTAATCTCAGAGCTATTCAGACATACAAATTATTAGAAGTTGACACTGAATGCTGCTCCAACTGATTTTTTTTTACAAGTAACCAGTGTATGAGCTAGGATCCCAGTTAAGGCAACACATATGGTCAAATGCTTAATTTCTTCCTATGTACAATCCTCTGTTTGCACATGTAAATGTCATGGCCTTTTACCAAATCCTGTAAGTTCCAAACACATTTTTAGTATGATCAAGGACAGCAGCCTTGGATGAGGATTATTGAGCTGTTCTCCAGCCTGGATTCCAATTTTTCTTATCACAAGTTTTCTCTTTGGTTTTCAATAGCAATTGTTTGACCTTCTTTCTTAAGCTACGCATCATATTCCTGCATCTATACAAAGGTAGTTCTCATGAATTGCTGTTCAACATCTCCTGCAAGACCATCACAGAGCAGACATAGATACTGAGAAAACACCATGTAGAAATACACGGGAAAGAAATGGTGTTTCACCTCTATATACAGCCCTATGTAAAGGGCCATGAAATGAGAATTTGCCATTTACACTACTGAGCTATGGTGGGCTTCTTCAGCTCCTTTGCTTTAATTTTCAAAGAAAGAATCATAGAAAATTCAAGTAGAAATTATATTGAAATATGCTGCAGCAAGTAAGGAAGAATATGTTTTTTTATCCAACTTCCTCAAAATAACTTTGAGTAGACTTTTTCTCAGATTAGAATAGTAAAAATAGGAGCAGCAGAAAAGCAGGAATCAGAAGGCATGTGGCTCTGTGAAGTGGAAGTGCCCCGCTTGGTGCTACATTTTATTGCTGCTACTTCTTGATGCCCTTTTAATACAACCAGAACTTCATTTTGAGAAAGGCTGTAATTGTATCCAGCTGCTGACCCGGGCTTGCCACCCGTTCTTACATGCGGTGAGGACAAAGAAGCTGTTTTCCACGTCAGATTTGATTTATATCTGAAATCAATCTGCATTGCTCTGAAATCCATCAAAGTGGTCAGTTTCAGAAATTTAGTGTAATGCAAAATGTAAGGGAGAGAAGTTCAAAGCGAACGTTAGAGGTATTTTTTCTCCTGAAAGGCAGCACATTACCTGGAATTGCACAGTCCCTCAGATCCAGTACAGAGTGGTATTAAGTCTGAAATGAGACCTATTACAACTCCCCCTCTCAGAAGCCCGATTCCCATCGATTCTTTTCACCTTCTCAGAACCTCAGCCAAGAGGCATCCTTCAGCATGATGCTAGGAAAACACCTAGTGCACTAGAAGCTTCCTCAGCTCTTTACCAACACTTCTCAAAAAGTGGTGCAGAGACACAGTGTCTTTTCCCTAGTGACTTAGCAGTTGAGCCATAGCAGGTAAACAATAAACTTTAAAATAAAATAATGCATTTAAAACATAAATATAAAAATGAAGAAAAGCTCTTACCTCTGAATGCGCCTTTTCTTCTGCCTGGAAGAAAATAAAGGAGAAATGGCTTAGAAAGAGCATGTAACATAATTGCGGTAATAGAAAATAAAAGCCAGCTACACTGGAGTGGAATTAATAGTTTCACAGATCCATTACATTTAAGGAAGGTATGCAGTAAGAACAATAAATGGAATTCTTTTCAACTTACTTGGCAAGACTCCAGGTGAAACCCCGGAGTCTGCCAGCATACTGACAAGATGGAACAGTGGATAAAGGGAGAATAGAAATAGAATTGCACAAACTGTAGCTACATTTCTAAGGTACAGAAGAAAACTTGCTATTCTATCACTGCATGGACTCTAGTCTGTTACCAGCAAACTTTTACACAGTAATGATTATTATGGCTCCTGGAACTACATTCCTAATAGACTAATCCCTGCTAAGAGAAGTTGGCAGCATACCAGTAAAACATACATAGAAGGTGAGGGGAGAGCGGTACTTGCACTGTAATTTCTTCCATACAGAATATTGACCAAAATATTAAGGGCTATCAATCCATGCTAAAGTTTCAGCTTAAATTTCCTAATAATATTTAATGATTTTAGATATTTCCCATATTGTTATGTTCTGTGCCATATAATGCTATTTACTCAATAGTCTTTTTCAACAAACTAAGAAACTAAATAATTGCAAAGCAAACCTTTGAAAGTCATTACATTTGCAAGCATGGGAGTAGTCTAATTTAGGAGGCATTTGGCTGTCAGAAAAATCTTGCTTCAGTGGGATTCTAATGGAAAGGAATGGGATGCCATGAGAGAGGAATTCTTTTGTAACAGAAAATAAGAATCAGTAAATATATTGGAAATCAATCCACCCCATGATCTGAGGTAGCCCAGCTTCAGAGAAGCAGACTAACATTGTCTGAAGTAAGCAGTAAAAGGACAAAATGGGTAGAAGAATTAGCTATAAATAGTACTAGAAGGGCTAAGAAAACCCGAGATAAGGGTTCCTCAGAAAATTCGCAGACATCAGGCAGTATCTGTGTTATTACAAATTAATATAGCTTCTTTTTAAAGCCCATATTAAGCAGAACTTCTGTGCTGTCAGAAATTTAATGGTTGATTACAGAAACGCTTTCTTCTTCTACCTGGTGTAGGGGGAGAAGACTTTTAGAAAATGTCTCTTTCCACAAATGTTTATCTGTTAACAGTCACTGCATGGGAACCTAGTGCAAGATTGGCGAGGAGGTTGGTTAAATGTAAATACACTCAAGTGACTTGCAGTTGTCTGTAGAAAAAACACATAGATCACACTAATTGTTTTACTGACCTTGTGTGCTTGACAAGTAGAACCTCTGTGTGAGGTAACATAGGCCTGTGAGAAACTCTAGACACCTTATCGCTATGTCTGAGATTCCTGCTTTGTTGTAAGAAAGAGTGGGAGGCTGTGCCTGCCTGAAGCCTTGAAATACAGGCGAGCTCAGCAGGCCCAGTGATCTTCCAGCAGGGCTGAATCGCTGCAGCGCCTGCGTCCCCGCTGTGTCACCTCTGCATGGGAGCTTAGGTGCGACTTTGGAGATCCCCCAGTAGAGAGGTAACTGAAATAAAACTTGCTCTTTGCAATGCATTCGTGGCCTCTGGCTCTTCTTGCAACGTGCCTGTGTTCGTTACACAGTCACTAAAAAGACTGAGATGCTATGATATTTCCCTGTATAACACTTAGCACTGTTCTTGGTTGAAACTACTGTAATATCAGGTGCATAACTACATGGGAATTATTTAGAATAATTATTGCTTTATTTACCAGCACTGATGTGACACACATACTGATACTAACTTCCTGTTCTATGTTCACAAGAAACTGATCTGCCTACAGAAGAAATTCAAATTCTATTCTCATTATTCTTTCTTCAAACGTAGTGCATGAAAAGTCACAAAGAGATCAAGAAAGACTGTGTCCCATTATGAATTCTACTGTGCGAAGAAAAGCAAAAAAAATTCAAGGTTGATGACCTTTTCCTGAAACTGCCATGTGGGGACGTGGTCCCTCATCCTTAGACTATGTCCCCTGCTGATGAAGGAGGCGGCACATGTTGTTACCAGGTGACTCCCACACGATACAAGGAAGCGTTGCCTCTGTCTCAGAATTCAGAGGTGGCTCCCACAAGCCTACTTTTGTGGGCAGTGGAAGAAGCCAATGAAAGAGGAAGAACAGAATTGTGGGCATACTACTATCTCAAAACATAAAATTTGACAACCAAATATATCTCAGTAGTTTGTAGTTAGGAGTTCATGCTGACACCATTGTAACCCAGCACTCAATTACTGGTTCAAAAGGCTCTAAAGGAAATATTTTTTATTTCTCCCTCTGCTTCTCCATTAGATCCATGCAAGATTTTTTTTTTTTTTTAAGACTTAAAATATTAACATACAAATGACATGTCCTTACACATCTCCCTTGAGCTTGGCTTAGCAGAATTAATGAAGTCTAGGGATTCTAAGTGCAGCTAATGCTGAGAACCAGTGCAAGAAATATAGCAATTAACTAAATATGTGCAAATTGTAGTGTCTCACCTACTGAGCAGGAAAATATTAAAATTGGAGACAACCTAATGTAATTTACACTATCACACATATTTTTCAACTTCGCAGAGAGCTAGATATATTCACTGCCAAAACTGAATCAGTATTTCAATCCTACAGTCTACTTAATCCACTCACATGGTATACTTTTCTGTGAAACCAAATGTTTGTCTCTCTGCCTGCATATCTCTACAAGCCAGATTTCCAGTCTATTCAAGTAAGTCCTGAGAACTCCAATGCAAACCAAGAAGAAAGCCAATACATACAGAAAATACTAGTGAACGCAGAACTTCTTTCTCATTGGACTTACTCATTGCAATGACAGCAAATCATGAAATGTCTCTTCTAAATCTCATATGCTGATTCTCACTGAAATGATCTTCAGAGAATAACTTCAAGCTTTTCAGCTACGCTTTGGTAATAATACATAAAGATCTTTATATTTATTTAGTACTTTGTCTGAATTTCTCTAGTGATTAGGCTGCAGAAAAACACTAGCACCAAGGCTTAAGGCAATGCTTGATAAATCTGATAAATACATTTATTTGAATGAGATACTTCTGGAAAGGCAGCTGTTTTGGAATTCCTATTTAGTGATTATTTTACCTGACTTAAGCAAGCCAAAATCAATACCCCTTGAATCTAACGATAGCTGAAATCATGTTATATGTGTCATAACTCTGTGAAATTATCCCTTTCTGAAGGAAATGGGGCACTGTACTGTATCATCGAACAATGAAACATTGTTCTTTACTTTCAGCTGGTGTGATACTGATTGTCAACCTTTCATGTTTCTATACTCCACTTGTGAATCATCTTCTGATCAATTGCTGAAAAGTTTGATTTTTTTTTTTCACAGGATGATAGGGAACAAGCAGAAGAAATTCTGATCAAAAGTCCACCCTAAAGGTCAACCCCAGTGATTTTGTCATACTAATTCCTTTCTTGCCCTTTACAGATTTTTCTATAACTTCCATTATCTTGTCTACATAATCCATTACTTAAGGAGTGGGGCTTAGCTGTAATGTGCATTCACAGGCAGAGGTTTCAGAATATATTGCACTGGTTTATGGGATGAACTTGGGTAAATAATTTAAAGTGTGTTTTGCAAGAAAAATGCTGTTCTCTAATGTCATGAGGTTTAGGTGATACTTCCAAGATTCTCTGTAATCTTGAATAATAGCATGTTATATAAATAGAAAGTATTAGTAAGCCCTTGCTACAATACACAATATCAGAGCAGAGATATTTCAAAATTAAACTGATCAGATACTGAAGGCATCTTGTGTCACTTTGTAATTTGATTTTTATCATCTATCTGTTTCATAACATTCTTCTAAAATTTAATATCAAAGCATGAATAATAATTTTGGACACTTCCCCATGCAAATTCATCATAGCACTTCATAGACAGGGAAAGAGTTGTAAAGATTTTTCCACTACCAGAACGTGAGAAGCTTTGCTTTTGCACGTCATACCTTATGCGCTTCAGTCTGTACGCACATTCTATCTCCTGAAAATAATCTGGGGCTAATCTGCACTGGAATTGTTTGCATCTTGCTGCTAAGGCCTGGACAGACCTAATGCACGTGTACCTGATATTTCAGACATGGCCCTGTACAGCGTATTTTATGATTAAACAGAACCAGGAGAGACACCATTGTGGTAGACATTGTGCACGGATGCAACCTACTTTCCAAGCTAAGAGGAGTTCAGCATTGAGACAGGGCTACCAGCTGTACAAATGGTACAAATGCATCACATTACACGGGCTTGGAATTGCCAGGCAAGAACTGGTGTTGGCTCTGAGCACGTGAATCCATGACATTCCCAGGATGATGTTATTCAACATCTGAAACTATGGAGAGGAGATGGACTGTTCATGAATGCACAGTGTGAAAAAAGATAAATGGGTTGCTCTCACATGAAGAAGGGCTACTACAGCATGTAACTGCAGTTAGAGAGTAGTTTGCAAAACAGCTGTTGTGTAGCATCAAGAATGGCCAAACACGTTTAACTCCTGCCACGTGGATGACTTCTTGTTAGAAAAGCAACTGAAGCAACAAATTGTGCAGAAGATCTCAAAAAAAAGGTACAAACCCAATAAAAATAGAGAAAACAATCAAACCCAGGAGTTCTGCTTGAGCTAGAATACAATTACTCAATCTAATTAACTGAGATTAATCATTTTTTAAAGACAATCTTCTTTTGGGAATAACAGTTAAATGCTGTCATTTGCAACAAAGATCAGTAGACATTTAAACTGCAAATTGTATCTCACCCTGAAGCAATCATGTCTTTTTCAAGAAGTATACCTCAAACAGTGACATGACAAAAACACTTTGTAAATTGTGTAATTAGAGAACTAGCTGAAAATAAGCAAAATCTCTCAAAATTATCAACTATGATAGGATGAGGACCTCCACAAAAGAGACTCTATACCATTAATTTCTATTTAGCTTTCAAAATATACACTACGTGATTTTAAGCAATTCTAAACAACTCACATAAAAAGATGAAAATAATGTATTCTAAAATAGCATGACAGTAATACCAAAGTTGAAAATAAATGTCCCTGCTTTATTGCAGTACAATCTTAATCCTCCTAAACCTCAAAGTATTGAAATTTTCATGAACAATGAACAAGAACAGAGGCAGGCAGAACTTTTTTCTGAAATGTCAATACTCACCGTAGAGTAGAGAGAGGATGTGCTGGAGACAAGTGATAATGAGGACCCATGTACTTTAAGAAAAGGAAAATAACATGAAATATTGATGAAAGCATACATTTTCCCCCATACAGCTCAATAAATAAACATCTTTTTAAAATGAGAAGCGGTCTTCCATGAAGAGCAATTATGAGCTCTCAGTATAGAAAAGCTATTGATATTTTTTCCTGCACTTAAAAAGATTGTTCCATACAGAAAAAAGCACTTTCCTGTGTATGAGGTAGGAGAGCGAGCCAGTGAGGTTCAGTATTATTACCAGGAAACCAAGCATCACTTTTGTTGTTTTGACAACAAATCACTTGATAAATACACTCTTTGGAGAAACCGGTAATTGAGCTGTTTATACACCTGTCCAAAGCTGAGCAAACCGATTTTAATAAAAGACTATGTTTTGCAAAACCATTAAGATTCCCTAGGGTGAAGTCCCAGGCTTTCCTCAGCTGGTTTCTCCTCTCAGCACAATACACCACCTGTATATTTGTGGTCCATGTGAAAGGATTACTGCAAGATGTAATGACATATTTCCACTAATCATCAGCAGAGTCAGCCTCAAGAGCATCGAGTGAATGTTGCAGGACTTCAGCTCAACAAATGGGGTTCCTGTCCTCTCTGAAAATGGCAAGTGAAGACTAAACTGAACCAAAATTACCCCTTCTCCTTCTGACGATTCTCCTGAGAAAGGATACACCAACAGAAAATTTTAAAGAATATAATTTATTTCATTACTTCTTTTCATTTTTGTTCCAAAATTAATTTGTTTAATATTTATAATCTTCCAGAGTTTGGTAAATTTTGCTTTAATAGCTAGCTGGCAACCGTATGCCAAACTGACAATACAAGAATACTTGGATTAGTCAAATAGACTTTAAATCTAGTTTTGTAAGTGGGTAAATATTTACAAAGATGTGGTACAACGAACACTGAAACCTTGTTGCTTTCAATCTGTCTTTGGTTGCCAGTCTTTTGTCTGCTTTAAATGTCTCAGCTAAACTCCCATTCTGCTCTCGTATACAGTGGCTCAACCCATTACCTCACTTCTTTTGCTGGAACCCTTCTCAGAACTATCTTAAATAAAAAAACATTTGGCCTTCTAACAGCATAATCTCATGTTAATCTCTAATGACCGTAAACTGCTGAAAACTGTTTATTATTGCTGCATTAACATTCATTTGCTGAGGCTGATCATGGTTATCCAGTCCAGCTGGATATGAAACATGACCAATGAAAAAGCTTTCATCAAGGCCACTGGTGACCCATTACTGATATTCTAGACTTAACACCTCTTTTTCTATGCATAAATTATTTGCCTTGTTTTCTCTATTATTCTTCCAGTGTTCCCTTTGATAATTCTCCTGTTCCTCAGCAAAGGGTCTGTAGTCACCTCTGTCCTTGAATTACATGAGATGCTTCTGTGCAGTCAGCCATCCTCTCTGTGCTGACAACTCACAGCTTGATCTGTCCTGCACCCTACTGCTAGTATTACATACCCAGATGTCTGCCTGACATAGCATCTAAAATACAGAAGAAGGAATTGAAAAATAAAAGTATGAGTTGTCTGTTATTTCATCTATGACTTTTTTTTTCCCCCTTTTATCTTATAACTGTGAGCTTTGGGACCAGGGAAGGACTTTTTTATTTGCTTATTATAAAGACTGCTTATATTGTCATCACTCAGTATTAAGCAAGATTGATGAGATTATGTTATAGACTGAAACTCCGCTAAATTTTAGGGGTTTATTTATTTATTTGTTTGCTTTTTATACAGTGTGAGAACTTTGTGCTTATGGGAATTCTGCAAATAAATCAGATTTACCAGAAATGCTGGGCAGAAGAAAATGTTACAGTGCATTTAATTAGAAGCTTCCAGATGCTCTGTAGTTAAAACATCAAAAACCAAACAAAAAATTTTTCCCCATATTCCAGGTGTTGTACATAGCATTAAAAAAATAGACCAACAGTAATAATCTGCATTAAGATAGTGAGGACATATTAAATGACCATGTTTAAATACAGAAACTCATGTATTTTTTTCTGTAGGAGGCTGTAAGAAAGTGAGGAAATGAAGCGACTACAGAAGAAAGGAGATACTAAGTAGCATTGGCATTTGAGGAAAAAAAAGCAAATACAGAAGTAGGACTAAGAAAGCACGGAATCACGATAGTGAAGGTGTGCTCAGACACTTCAAATTTAGAGGCAAAAATGAAATTATTTTCCAAGAATGCTTTCCTTTCCTCCAAAATTTCTGATAAAGGATTTATATATGTATGGCATACCCAGCATTGCATACTACTATGTGACTCCAGCTCAACAGAATTAAAAAAAAAAACAAAAAAAGCTTCACAAAATTAATTTTGTATTTTGCAGAAGAAATATTTTAAAATTTTACTACACTTTGGAGGCCTATTTTAGGACTTATTCACTGATCCAAATAGTAACTCAATCTTACCTTCTTCCATGCTGTCCCTGAATGAACCTGAATGACTAATTGCTCGTGGTCTCTCTTCTAGGGATGTAGCACTGCCACACAGTTGGGAGTCATCATAGAGATCAAAAGAAGTGTCTTGTGCAGGGATGCTGTTTGAACGCATCATACTGGGTCCAGGAAGGTTAAACTGGGATAGGTTGGTTGGACTCACTGGAATACAAAGCTTTATTAGTGAAGCATATTTCCATTAAACAAATTTTGGTTCTGCACAACATTGTAATGTAGGACTAGCATGGCTAGGTGAATTTTACGCTGTTAAGAAAAGGAAAGGCTTTTATTGCTGCATACAAAGCCACCACAAAAAAAGTGAAGCAGATGATATCCAAGGAGCTGGAACTGGATGAGACTAATCCTGTAAAACACAAGGTAATGCTAACACTGGTGTCTGAATTCACACTTGTTCACTTTGACAGCCCACGACAGAAAATCAATAGGACAGATGCAAAAGTTAAGTTAAAAACCAATAAGAAGTAGTAAGTATTTTTTTACAAGTAGCTCTTTGAATAAATCAGTATCCGTATTTTATATTTATACCTATATTAACGACTGCTGTTAAGACCGAAGTTTATTGGCATATACAAGATTTTTATCCTTTGATTTTCCATAGCACCTACCACTATATTAGGTTAAACTCCCTGCACAGGCAAGCTGAATCTCATCGTAATAAACAGGATTAGTCTGATCACTCATGGTTGAAATCCAGAACAACACTGATGAACTTACTTTAAGATTTTGCAAAGTTTGTTTGCCAGTAGGAAGGAAAGCCTGGTTATGGTTCACCAGGACCACATGAACTCAATGCCTAGAAGAAAAAGCTAATTGTGTATCTAAATTCAGCCTCAGTGTTTGGACTTTTATTTTAGATCATGCAAGATGTGCCTTAAGTCATAAACTATCAGAGCAGCTGTGTTGTGAGAGCAATTTATTCCACAGGGCTATGATAATGGAAAGAAGCAAAGGACAACGACAAAATAAATTTTAAAAACCCCTGATCTTATTGCTCTCTGTTGTGAGTACAAGAATTATGAACAAAAAGAAAAAGAAGATAATTGTAAGCAGAAAATGATAGACTGAAAGAAACACCGCTTAAAAATAGCTGTGTCTAAAACTACTGCAAGTGCGTGGAAGAACTCCAAAGCAGTGGTTTACTTAGCCAGGATCCAGTTTCATTTTTAAAAGTGGCTTTGTTCAACTTCTTTTCCCATATGTAATAAAGACCAACATTTGTATGTCTGATCAAATTTCTTTTGAATGATTTTAACGTACATATGCCATAAGCTGTGACAGAGTGAAAGAAGTGTGAATGCTTCAAAGGTTGCTGCTAATTCCACAGTAAGGGCCTGAAACACAAAAGCTCATTATCAGCCTAGATATGTGTCCAGCGTGGTGCAAATAAATGTTTTTCTGTTAAGCATTCAAAAAAAACCCCAAAAAACAAAAAACGAATCTAAATTGGTGTTGAATTAACTTGACACAAGATCCAGAAGAACCAAAACTTAATCTTGACCTGTAATCAAATAAACATGAAATGTGACTCACATCCCAAAATATTATATTGCATTAAAGGTTAGGAATTGGATTGGGCCCAGTGCAGTTAAAGCCAGGTCCAGCCACTGAAATGCATTGGAAAGGCCTATCTCAAAGTAAACTTATATACAGGAAAAAAGCAATGTTTAATGTCTGGGTTGACATTCACTAAAATCACTGGAAAGAATCCTACTGATGGTGCATCTAAAAGATCAGTAACTTTGAACTAGATGCTAATTTCCTCCTCTGCCCCAGATTTTCTTCTCCTTGGGCAAGTCATAGAGAATCTGTGCTTCTTTTCTACATGCAAAATAGTAGGTAACCTGACCTACTCCATAAAAAACACTGTGAGTTTCCCTTCACTAGTGAGGTACCACAATATGATGATGGAGCTGTTGAATTAAATCTAGTTAAATTAAAATCTAGTTTGGAGAACTAAGAAATATGAATTGTTGAATTTTATGTTTCTGTTCTAGAATGAAAGAAATGGTGAAGGGAAACAGCATTTACCCAGGTTGGAAAAGTGATATTTTCCAGTTGCAGATGAAGACATAGCTGAAGGAGAAACAAGCGGGGACTGACTGCCAGTGTCTTGCAGGCCTCCAGTTGAATGGGAGCGCAGCCATTCCTTGCCTTCCTCCTGACTCGTCTGCCGGGATGATGGCGTATATCTGAAAAACCACAGCTGACATGCTCAAAACAATGACAAGGTGATGGTTTGAAAAGAAACAGGTGTCACATAAATACCCTTCACCAGTTAGATAGAACAAAACCCTTGAAAAATATCTAGTCTAGTCAAGTAATTATTAACAGGATAAAATTTATTATCTTACTACAACAGAGAAAGTATAGGACTTGAAACCCCTTTCACCTTTATTCCCCTCCCCAAAGCAGCATTCCCTTCCTTTGAAGAAATATGATGATAAACCATAGAAGACAGACAACTGAGCTGACAGGAAAGGACTTCAAAGCTATAGGAAGTGTACAGGCTGATGCAAAAGCTTAGAAGCTGTATGTTGGGTGGGGAGCAGACAGACTAGAAGCCAAGAAATGGGATTAGCTGCTTACAAAATGGCATCTGCCACAGATCATATGGGCAATTGGTGACATGACAGGAGTGCAACAGAGCAACAGCTCTGAAGAAGGAGTTTGCATCAGTAACAACAGCTGCTCATGGTCATACGTGCAGTCTGTCGCTCTGAATGCTACTTGGGATTGTGTCCTGCGACAAACTCGGGACGGAGGGAAAGGGACAGGAAATATCTGCAATTAGGAGAAACAAGTTCTTTGGAAGGAAGAAGTCTGACAGTGAAATCATTAATCAACTGCTTCCTGTGGCAAACCAATAAAACAAGTGTAACTTGACACATGGGCTAACAGGGAGAACTGGTAACTCAGTGGCCCAGCCTCTTTCGGATGGCCTGGAAGAAGGGGCAATTCTGGCCATGGTTAAACATTAAAACGTGCAGCCAGTGTCGGTCTTAACCAAGAGATTGTTTTTAGAAATGTCTGCAATAGCCTGCTTCATTCAGCACAATCTCCTACTGAGAAAGGAGTGCCTTCACCACTGTCATGAGCCATCGGTGTTCCCTATACAGCAGAGCAGAAGCTTTAACGCTGGCTTCAGGCCTGCAAGGCACAAGGATTCCTGCTTAGAAAGCAGATTCAATTAACATGTAAGTTCTCATGTTGTGCTTAGGGTTTTGTACAATATTTCAGGGCATTAAAACATCTTGTCCTGATTAAATATTTACTTCCTCTCCCCTTTCAAAAAGACAGCTATGATCTTTGCTTATAAATGTGGTAGAGCAGGGTTACCCAGTAGTTATCAGATCAGAAAGATGGCAAAATGAGAGTTCAAGATCTGAGTCCTGGACTGGGATCTCTGCACATCAAATCAAACTGATGGTTTTCTGGGATAACTGATCAGGATTATATGCCTATATACTGTTTTCCTACTCCGTTTCACTTTCAGCTTTCAGCCACCATTACAATTGTATAGCCACAAACCTCAAAGCTCCCATTGTACCCTTGCAGGGTGCCTTGCATACTTCTTTCATGACCTCCACTTTTTCCATTCTCTCACAATCCGAAGTGATTGTTTCAAGGTAATGGGAAATTTGATTAGATTATCTTTAAGGAACGGATAGTATGGAAGTGGAGAAGGTGATATCTAGTGACAACATTTTAACACTATCATAAAATTTCATAAAATATTATTTATCAATAACTTAAGAGATTTCACTGTGTGATTTCAGTGACTGGAAGGCTGCAGAGTGTCTGTGCATCACATATACCATGGCTTGCCAAATCTCCTTCCTGGATTCGGGAGATAGGCTGCCATGCCTGTTGAGACCAGGCAAGTTAACTAATGGTTACCTCTTCCAGCCATGGAGCACAGAAGAGGGTAGATGACTTCTGTTTTCTGTGATGAAGACAGCTCTAATTAGTGAGGAATTAGTAACAAAGTTGGACTCTGAGCTTGGATAGGGATCAAGCAGACTAGCTGGAGCAGGGCTCATTTTATACTTACAAACCTTCAATACTAAAATTAGAATTTTCTAGCCTTCTCTTTAACTAGATCTTCAATTCGACTTGCGTGAGTGTTTGCATTTAGAGTCCAAGTTCAGATCCACCTCCAAAATATTATTTTGCTCAATTATTTTTTGAACTATTAGTCCCGTTGAATTGCAAACGTATCTTGTTCTGTCTCTTTTAACTCTTCAGGATTCAACGCCTTTTAAGATTCATTGCATAAGCAAACTATCGATAGCAGCATATGTTTTCCATGATATATATCTCAAAAGGATATTTATTTACAAGGCAGACATGGAAAGAAAAATCCATTGTTAAAATCTACATTTTTTGGTTTGACTCTAAGTAGCAAGACCATCATTGTAAACAGGATCAATCAAAGGAGAAAGAAAGGAAAGACAGTGTAGAAAAAAGTTACAGAAAAACAGAAAAGTAGCAGTCATGCTCAAAAAAATATATACCTTAATCCCTTTTTGGGTAGTGTATTTCTGTCAAGCTGCATGCTGTTAAAACAAAAAAAATCCCTAAGGACATACAATAAACAGGACTGTTCAGAATTGTAAGTTTAAAGGTCTAGATATGTGTGCATAACAGAAGGTCATTTAATGCTTTTTAATATATCTTTCATGATAAATTTCTGACTCATTGGAGGAGACAATAGGACATGGACTGCTGCACATTCATTTTTCATCTAGACAAGCTCTGGGATGGGTCAATAGTAATTTGGGGACTGTCCAAGTCACAAAGAAGTCCTTCCTTATAATTTCTAACCTTCCTACAGCTTCGCCCTGCAATCTGTGCAAGAATCATATGGTCACAGCACGAATCTTTATTTTTCACAGTTGTGTATGATGTGCCAATAGATTTCCAAAAGAAATGAAGGCTGTGGCACCTGCTAAGAGACAGTATGGCCTTGCCAGAAGCCAAATGACAGCTCTGCTTGTAGAAATACGTGCTAAATATACAAGAGTTTTGGCTTTCTGTCATTCTGGGGCTTGTATAGTAAGGCGATGGTGGGAACAAGGAAAAGCGGCACTATAACGATGTTGTTCCATATTCATGCACACATGGTGATGGAGTGGCTGATCACCTGAGATCTACAGCTGGACTTTTCCTAATTTAAACGTCATCACTAAAAGGGTACCCAGTAGCCTTCCTTCAAATAAGTGTAATTTGGGCATTTCCTCATAAAGACTTGGTAGATCAGTCCCTGACCAGCGTGGGTTGAATCTGAGCTAGTTATCATCGAGTAAGCATTGCAATGTTTAGTGTTACCATATGGATTAAATTGTGAAATGGCTTTAGACAGTTTCTGCATTACATACCATAATCACATCTCTGAGAGCAACAGTAACTTAAGACCCTTCTTACCCAGGAAAACTCTCACATTATTGAAGGTTGTTTTCTATCATACTGGGGGTACTGGAGGCCCCACTGCCATATAACCTTGATCCAAATAAGCAAAGGCAGTGAAAATACTTTCGGTGTTAACAGTCTGTTACCATTATGCCTCAGACTAATGGAAATAAACCCCTCTTACAACCAGGAAGTTTTATAGGCAGTTTTACCAGTTTAATCAGGGCCTTGAGGAGAAAGCAAATGGAAGGATAAACTTTGCAGGATTTCAGCATAGGACCAGCTGTCATGGTCCATGTCAAAATAGTCCTCTATCAGAAGACTGAATTTTCAGCATTTTGCTCCCAACACAACTAAAAGGACCATAAATGGTTGGTAAAAACCCCATACGTTTGCATGATTCATGTGTTTATTTAGTTCCTTACAGAGAAAAATAGGGCCCTGATGTTCCTTTATGCACCTCTAAATTTCAAACACATTATGATAATAACAAAATCTGTTTCTTCTGCAAATACTTAAAACATCCTAATGAATAATACATGTTCTAATATTACTTTAACTTGAAGTTCTATGTTTTTCAAAATAACGTATAACACATTATCTAAAAATAAAGGAGCCAACCAGTGCTCCTCTAAAGTAATACACTGGCAAAAAGTTATGTCAGTCAGATAAACAGGTTAGCAGTGACCACAGGATTTTGCTAAAAAAAAATTAAATTCAGATACCCAAATGAAACAGAGGTAAATCTTCCCCAAAATGAGCATGGAGTTATTGCAACTGCATAAAAGTGAACATAGCAAAGATTCATTTTGTTTTTTTAAAAATACTAAATCATATGAAAATGCTCCTATCTTTCAATAATTGCATGAAAGTATTAACCATGCATGATTCCATTCAGCTATTAATTCAGACCCATAATTGCCCATATATTTTTAGTATCTGAAAGGGCTCCTCCATCAAGAAGCTGGGTATGTTACTTCGACAGAAATTGGACGTTTGGTAAATAGAACTGAACTGTGATGTGCAGTGATCCAATTAAGACACTGACTGCAGAGCTCAAAATATTTCTAAAGATGATATGAGAAAATGTCAATCTTTTCCTGAAAGAAGCAATGCATTCTTGGAATCTGCCTCTTTGGCTCAAAATGATTACCAACATAAAGTGAGGCTGAGAATATTGTAATATGTCTGATGTTTTCATTTGCCATGTCAATGGCCAAAGCAGTCTTGCAGGAAGGTGCATACAGGTGAAGGCTGAATTTATCAAGCCCACTATATCTCCATTCTCTTTTGTTTATTTTGCAATGCTGAAACCATCTGCAAGTTCTCGGGAGGAAATTATAGGGAGCCTTACAATTCTCAGGTTCCTACCTGTGCTTGGTGTTGAGGTTAGCTTGGAAAAGGCCTATAATGCCATATCTTTGGTCTATATCTAACCGTTGCAGAGCTCTTAGGGAATAAAATTATTGCAAGCTAAGAAGCAGCCAGGGAGGTCTAGGGTTGGCTGGGCCAAGCTGATATAGGACTTGCAAATGGCTGAGCACACAAGAAAATCTGATACCTGATGCCGTGTTTCACACCTTAAAACTACAACCATCAACTATGGTGATGATTTAAAACAACTGAAAGTCTTGAAGAGTTTAAGTGGATTTCAATGCACTTTCATAGCCCTTAAAATTAAACATCTTTTTGAAGCAAACCAGTGCAAGCCAGCCGTGTAATTAGAAACTGCTTCCACCCTGCTAATCTTAAAATGCAGCCATTATTGCTGATGACATCATTGTTAATTTCTATATTTCCACATTTTTATGCATTGCTTGGTGTGTCACTCAGACCATGAATAAGAAAAACACAAGTCTTCAATGTTCAACAGCAATTAAGGCTTCAAAATAACTATTAGTGATGTGTCCACCTGGAAAATTTTATCAACTAAAACAGTGATATTTCACCAATTAACCCCACAACTAAAACAGTGATATTTCACCAATTAACCCCAATGGACTATATTATTTTAGAGTATAAGTACCTGTAAGATTTACTTTAATCCCTCTAAATTGTGGTAATCTAAAATACAACTCCCACACAGGGAGTTACACTGCTATAACAACAGAAGTAGACTTGTCTAAATAAATACTGCTGGTGCAAAACCATCAAAAGTCTGGAGGGAGATGCAAATTCTGCTGAAAAAGCAAATATTTTGCTAGTATTTCCTGAACTCATTTTCTGGTTATTACAATGCAAAAAGATTCTCGTTAAATGACACAAAATTTGGCTGGAGTAATCTTTGACACTGTGTCAACAGAGCAGTTGCTGGGGAGCGCTGTGTTTGTGCCACACCATTGCTTGGTGGGTAACTTGAAGACTGGGTGTGGGCAATGTCTGATCATCCCTGAAGGGATGTGTGGGCAAAAGCAGAAGAGACCTTGCAGATTTGCTGTCTCCATGGCAAGTGACTGCTTTTTTGGAGGCAGTCAAGGGCTGCTCTCCTTAGTGGGAAACACAGAGGTACCGTGAGATTTTGGTCTAATTTTCTGAGTTCTTTCCAGTTGCATCAAATGTTTCCTAAAACTTGATGTCCCAAAGTCTTCAAGCTAAAGCCTTCACATGAAAAAATAGAATGGGATAACTACTTTCTAAGACTTACATGTGATACTTTCATTTTCAAAATACTGGGAAATTCTTTGTCCCAGCAATGGTGCTACAACCCCATAGACACTGTCTCCTTTCTGCAAAAAAGCCTCATCATTTTCCATTTTGTGTCTGTGCAAATATATCCTGCCCTGCTATATCCCTTCAGGCTAATAAACGATTGATCACTAGTCTTTGATAACTCTTTCCCAACTGGTCAAGCACCTTACTTTATTTGCTTCATTTGCTTGTGAGAATGTACTCTGAAGCAGCACCTAAATCTTTACTAAGTTGAGGATTTCTTATTGTATCTGATTCCTCTCCTCTACTTGCAAAGCCCGTTTTCCTGCAAAGGAATTAAATTAATCTTATTTAAAAGGCTGCTAATGACAAATCCCATGTTATCCGTTACTTAACCCATCTTGTTTAAATGCCTCTGTATCTTTCCAGGAACTGAGGCAAGGTGGCCTTGCCCACAGTCGCCTCATGCTCCATCCCAGCCCTCCTCCTCCTCACTCCTTCCTCAGCACAGATCCTTTGAAACCTCTTCAGTCCTAATGACTGTGGGCTATTTCAGATTGTGTCTCAAGCATGGAAATGAAAAGTTCATCAGGACTTTAACCTTTTCATTCCCTCTTAACATACTTGCCATTAGCAATCCTTAGCTATGAAATTGCAGTTAATGCTTCAATGAAACAAAGCCATGTTTATTTGTATAATCTGTTATTAGTTCTTTCTTCTCTTTTAGCTTTTCCTAGGCTTTCTGTGTGTAGAATTTATGTTGCTTGCTAATTGTATTTTATTTTGTGCTTGGTCTTCCTGATTTTCTCTCTGCATTGTATATCTCCCTATACAGACTGCTCATTCAGTCTTTTGCAAGCTCTATAGCGACTTAAGAAAATAAATGTCTCTTTGCATATAATTTCTTATGCTATGCCAGGCTACAAGTAGTATTGCCAGAGGCATCTCAAATCTGAGTTTACAAAGGAAAAGGGACATAATCTCTTGCCAAACATATGTCTCTAACTTTGCAAACCAATGTTTTTGTTGTGAAAAAATGCTTTGCTACATGTAGGTTTTACTGTATAAAACGGTTTAGAAATAATACACCACTTGTAACAGACCTTTCAGAAAAATCAAACCACAAAATCCTATTGGGGTTATAATTCAAGGAATGACACAGTTTCCTGTAGGTACATATTTTTGTTTTGAGGCCAGATCAACATGATAAATGGCTCTCTCTGGACTCAATCATAATATCCCCATATGGACAGATAAGAAACTTAAAAATATTGCCAGAGGCAAAGTATTTAGAACTGCTGAAATTAAGTCGCTGAACAAATACATAAAGTATTAGTAGTGGGGGTTGCTCAGGAGCTTATGCCAAACCATTAACATTTTACATATGATGTTGAAGATCCTCTATATAAATATGATCTTCGGCATAAATTCATACTATTCAACATCATCCTGTTGACCTCACCACCCATAAATGTAGCACTAAAAATTAGTGAAGGTTTTTATAAGCTAAATATAAATAATTAAAATTCTAAGAAATACTGTAATGTTCAGCTCACGGCACATAATGAAAATTACTTATTTAAAAATTAAAGGCACAGCGCAAATTACAAATCATTTATGTATCAGTGTATTTTTAATTACTGTTGTTATTGTACATTGTATTGGTGCAAACATATGTTTTATAGTGTTGTGTTTATACTAGTGAGAGGTGTGATTTTAGGTGATATAGTAATACTTATGAATGCAGCATAAGAGAATGAAATCTGTGGAGAGTTTCCATCTGGATTTGGCAAACAGTTGTTTAGGGGGGTTTGTTTTGTTTGTTTGTAACTTTATTTGGTTTTTTATGCTGATTCACTGAAAGTGAAATCTTTCCATGGAAAGGATTGCTATTAAAAATCTCTAGTTTTATATAAGGGAAAGAAGTTCTTAATGGTGTGTATATATATATTTTATATATATATAGTATATATATATGAAATACATATATGTATATATATACACAATGATATATATAACATATATATGCATGTATGTTATATACATAGATATATTACAAAAAAATATTTTTTCTTCAAATAATTATGTATATTCTAAATAACTAATTTTAACATTTAAAATTTAAAAATATTTCTGATTGACTCAGTGTAGTTTTATTTTTTGAACCAAAGGCTATTTAAATATTTAATACTGGCTTTTCAGTCCTCATGTGAAACAAGAATTTCGCTGTCAAATCTTGAAAATTTTCACAGGAAGTGAAAATTACTTAGTGTCTAGCAAAGTTTATTTTTTCTCTCTTGCAAAAGTCAAATATATATTTCACACACACACACACACACACACAAATGGTACAAGTGTGCCAGGGTGGATGCACCACTTTGTAATATAAAATAAATGGTAAAACATCTGCACGTTAAAAAGAGCAAGCAGGGCAAAACCCTTTCTTGCTTCTGTTTGTTCCAGGCACTCAGCAGGACCGTGCGTATAGTGAGGGTTTCAACTTGCAAACCATCCCCCTGCCAGTGAAACACCATTTTAGTAAGGAATTGGGTCATGATTACCATGTAAGAAGCAACTTGTCAGGAGTGGGCATTTTAAGGCAAGACTGGCCAGCTGAAGGCACGGCTCCACTAGCTCTGCCTGTGCTTTGAGCTAATGGGAAGAAAACTGGTGGGGTCCCACTGCTGGGGAAGATTTGTTAGCGAGAGAGCAGTGATACAGCTTTGGAGCTGCCCGTTGCTGAGACAGCAAGTAGATCCAGCATGCAGGAGTCATTCTGTGGCTGGTTAGATTTGCCTTTATTTAGACAGTTTTCTCCTTTTTTTTCTGGTAGTTCCCCAAAACAAGGGAAGAAAAGAACTTCTGAAGATAGAAAATGTGCTTGTAAAACCTTAAGAGGCAGTTGATTTCACATCTAGTGCCTGTGATTACTTTCAGATTTCTTTTCTTCCTTTTTTTTTTTTTTTGTTTTTACATAAAGGACTAAGCTGCTAATTAAACAGTGTCCCTTAAGGAAAACAGGTGGAGGGGTTTGGTTTTGTTTTTTTGTGGTGGATTTTTTTTTGGCTCCTGTCCTTTTGCCTCTCACTGGTTTTGTGGTCACTGTATCTATAGGCAAGCTCACCTTTCCGAAAGAGTAGATCGGACGCTTCCAGTCCTCATGAGCAGGCTCTGAACCTCCTGAGTGCTTGTTGTCAGTCCAGAGAGTGAGCCATGATGGCTAAGAGGAAGGTCAATAGACTCGGAACTGGTGTGAAGGCTAGTCATGGACTGGTAACTTGGTGTGTCCTTACTGCCCGCTGAAGAGCTGCTCAGGTTTGCAGCCCACACAAGACCACCTGACGTGAAAGAGTGCACTGAGGCGGGACTGGAAGCCAAGGAGTGACTTAAGCTTACAACATCTGCATTTAAGTCCGAAGGTTTACTGAAGAGGGGGCTGCTGCTACCACTTTGCCCACCTGCACTGCCCATGCTGCCTGTGCCCGAGGACGGCGATTCCAGGCTGCCTTGCCGTGCCAAGGTGGTACTAGGGCTGGGCATTGCCGATGTGGGTTTCACACCTTCAGTACTGGGTGCAGAGGCAGCTTTACCACTTGCCTTGGCACCAAACAACCTAAATGTAAAACAAATAGCTTTAGAGAAACTGGTAGCCGCATTAAACATTCATGGCGTAACATCCTAAGAGCCAAACTACACATTTTTTAATTACCGCTACTAAAATCATGCCTACCTAGTTGATCAATTGCATTGCAAAATTAAATTCACTTAACCATATCACAATAATCAGGGTTTCTTTCATTAGCAACAGCTCTCTTTCACTCCCATTCAGATGTGCTCTTTGCACATACAGACCCTCCCAGAGAGAGGTAAAATAATCACATTTTTGCCTTATTAGTGCATAAACAGATTACACTTTCACCCAAATTCAGGAATTAAGCGTTCCCACGGCTAAGTCATTAGGTTTTAAAACCCTTGCTTCTCAAATCAGCTAAAATGATTGCAACAAATGCTTGGAAAATCCTTCATAGTTTAGTAAACATCTAAGTGTTTGTGTAAAATTTCCCTCTGGTCGATTTTTTGCACAGATGGTCATGCGGTCATCGGTCATGTAGTAACCATTCAGACAGAATAAAGTGCACTGGAACTAAATGGGCTTGGTTAGCCTCTAAGGGCAGTCAAGACAGAGGTGTACTTCACATAATTGCTTCCAGTAATTCTGTAGAAGAAAATTCTACAGTGATGATGAAAAGCAAAAAAACCCCAAATCCTCTAAAACTGTTGAAATAAAAGGTCATGTGATGGCTTAATGTCTTACTGGAAATATTTTAAGCTACAGTTAAGGTGCAGCTCATACATTAATAAGAAATCAATGCAAAACATATCGTGATGCAAAGTAAGCATGGTTAATAACATAAGAATCCATTTTACTTATTACCAAGCCCACAAAATCAGCTGCAGCTCCCCAGCAGCCTGGAGATGCTATTTTGATAATGAGGCACAAGAGGGCACTATTGGCTTTTTTGCCAGCAGTACAAAATGCTCCATCCCAATTTATACTTTATCCAGATTTACGCTTCATCCAGATTTATACTTCCAGAAACATTACAATGGGGCACTTCCAATTGAAATTTAGCTTTGTTAATGTTTGCAATGAAAGATGTAACAAAGCTGCTAATAATGTAATGCTTGTAGCTGGAGCTGCCAACAACGTGAAAGCAAATACGGTATTCATCTATAGAGCTCTTCAGTTCTCTGACCAGGCCATGGCATCACCTGTTCCAGCAACAGAACGTGCCTGAACGTGCCTTCCTTCTTTTCTTTGGGGGGTTTGGCAGAGAGGGAACTTCTCACGTGAATGAATATTCAATAAGGACTTATTCTAGTCTTCAAACTGTTGTTATGGGAATGTACCTACAATGCTCAAAGCTCAAGGAACAGCCATTCCAGGTCTGGGGAGGTCTTTAGGTCTCACAGAAATAATTGTATTGTGTGAAAAAATATTACCCTTTCATTATTTAGCATTTGATTCTCTGTTTGTGGCGAAATACGGCCCGAAGAGGCTTTTTGCCCAGTATTATAACACACTGAAAATCCCTGCTTTGTGTACTGCAATTTCAGGAATTCATAGAAAAGTACTAACCTTCGAAAGGTGGGCGAGGCAATATCTGGGTATTTGGATCCCGGCTGCCTAAGTCCTGGCGTCCCAGAGGCGCTCGCTGAAGTTGGGCTGGATTTGGGGGAACTGGACAGCGAGACACTCTCAGAATCGGACACGGCCACTTTCTCTTTTTCCTTGTCAGTCTGGTTGATGGTGACAGGACTGGACCGCCCGGACCCGATCTTGCTTGGCTCTCGCAGTTTGGTGGCAGCAGCACCTGCAGACTTGCTGCTGACGTTGGAGTCGATGCTGCTGGTGCTGGAGCGGTGGCCACCCCGGCCGGGGATCCCGCTGCCGCTGGATTTTGAAGGGCGAGGCAAACTTCGATACTGCAGAGTCGTCTTTGAGCTCACGTGCAAGACACCATCATCCTGGTTCTGGGAACCATCTAAGCTTGTTTTCCGCCCTGCGTTGGACTTCCCGCCGATGGCTGAAGATTTTGGAATTTTTCCTAAGGTTGCCGACCCGCTTGTGATAGTTGCTCCACTTGTGGTGATTATGGTAGAAGATCCCATCCCAGACTTCTTGAATCCAAAGGACCCTGTAGCAGTTGATCTCCCAATGCCAGAGGGAGGCTTTTTCCCTTCATCACCACTGCTTTTTCCTGCATCCGATGGAGAGCGCTGAATGGAGGCTCCTTTCAGGGGAGTTTTCACTTTTTCTGAAGCTTTTGCATCATCTGTTTTCCCTATAGAAAAGTATATTTGAAAAGGTCACTTGTGTTTAAGCTGTAATGTCTCAATATCTAATTTTAACACTATATGTTTACAATTTCAAAATGAGAAATAAACAGAAAAATTACCCTAAGAGAACAATTTGGTCTTTAGTCCACATTCAGCAGTCAGTAGCAGGTAGGATACATTACAGGTAAACATTAGGTATTAAAAGCTTGAAATTCTCCTGAGAATGTCCAATTTCATATATGGCTGGAGAGCATAGATGTAGAAAATTATCCTGAATGAACTATAAAGAATTTTATCTCACTTTTTTTTTTTCTTGGTAATAGTAATGTAAATGTAAGAAATAATTGAAAATAAAACATGACATGTAATTAACATTTCCAGTAGTATTAAATTAATTATGCACGTAGAAATGAGTGGTACTAATTGAGTTTTTTGGTTTTCAATGACTACATTTTTTTTAGCTTATAACTTTGTTCAGTTTTTTGTTATACAAAATTATCAGGGAGAGATCATTTTATCATGGCATGAATCTTCTTGATCTATAATGATACCAATTACATGAGTTAATAGTCTTTGTCATATCCTTGATATTTTTTCAAGATTTTTGATTTTCTGAAAAGCTGTCTTCAGGACTGCACAGAGACTTACCTACATATCATATATTTCTACATAATGTTATTTTGACATTCAGAAAGGTTTAAATAAGATATTATCTTCTATCTTAAAAGAAGACACCCTCTTCCTATCTTACAAACAGATGAAAAAAATGACATTTCTATTGTAATTTCTTTAAGCATCGATTGTATGCTCCTAATAAGGAACAAATATTCAGCATAATAAAGTTTTTAATTAACTCTTAAAGTCATTATGGAAGCTTTGGAGGTGGGTGACCTACAAAGACATGCAGATGCCAAGATACAGATCAGACTCCCACATGGCAAACACACAGACTATTAGTATGTGCTTTAAAAAGTTCTGTGCTGCACAGTAGCTGCCTGCTGATCTTCAGCAAAAGAGATCTGGGAAACTTAGCTTGGCATTTTAGCATCTCTTTTTTCAACTGTTACGACAGACGTTTTTTTCTGCATCCATATGACCACTGCCCATGGCAATGTTCCGCAGGGATCCTATAGATCAGAGGCTGACCAAGGCTTAGCAGTTCCAAACTGCAAAGAAACAAAAGAGGCTCGCACAGAATTTGAATTTATTCTGGGGAGATCTCCTTTACAACTGAGGGCTAAAGCATGCTCACACAGTATTTTGTCAGGACATGACCAAGGTCTGGAAAATGTCTGACAAAGAATCGATATTTCCCTAGTAAAATGATAGATTAGAATGTCTTAATAATGATGTCTTCCACCAACTTTGGATTCTCTGCTTCAAGACCAGATTGAAGAAGGGATTCCTACTTCTTAGAGGCCTTTTAAAATCAAGTGAGAAGTCATCTAGCACTGAAGAAAGTGTGTAAAAATATATTTTTTACTATTTTTATCTCTTAACAGTTGTCTAGAGAATACCCACAGTATCTGGAATGCGATAATTCAACTTCAGTTCAGAAAGGCTCATTCTGAGCCCGCTCACTTGAATGTTAAATATTTTTATCTCGACTTCAAATCTTTGCCCATGTCTATGCATATGTTCAACTATCAAAGGTACAGGTTTTCTAGAGAACAAAGATAAGGCTGAGATGAGTCCAAAAATACTTTCAGGAGTTCCTTAGTAGAAGTTCAAGTGATAGTAAAACAAAATGCAGCCACATTTTTTCATTCTGGATACATCCACGTGTGATTAATAAATTATTAGTATGCAGTGAAGCAGTCTTTTATGAGAAGAACTACCAATATGCTTACAGTTCCTCCTGTCTGTCACACACTTATCCATGAATTATTTTAAGCCCACTAATGATTCCTTACTGCTTGTAAGTGAAGTCTAATTATAAAGCCTTAACTTTCAGTGCTGTAATCTGAACTACAGAATTTTCCTACCTGGAGTCTTGAGCGCACTTGTTCCTGCTTTGTGCCTGGACTGAGTTGTTCCTACTTGTGCAGTCATGCCCCTCCTCCAGGATCCCGTCTGTGAAACAGAGAGAGATGCTTTCTGCCCCCCCTTCTCCGACTCTTCGGACAGCCCCGAGGGAAGGCCTTTCCACTTGCCACTGCTGTCTACGCTGCTGTCAAGGTCTTCCTCTGGTTTCTTCAGTTCTTCAGTGCTGCCCCAGGTTTCGCTGTCCGTAACCGAGCGCTTCTCTGAGTCCGTCTTCAGCTACAAGAGATTTGTAGGAGAAGTGGTCAGTCCCAGCATCGTCAGCATTTGCTGATTTCTTAAATCACAGGAGAGGAGGAGGATAAGCATATTTATTTATTTGTGGCAAGGGCCATGGAAATCTACCTTCTAAAACATTAGTGTCCTGGTCCCAAAAGTTTAAAAACATTCCCATTTGGGGCAGAAATTTTTCTTTTTTATTTTCAAAAGATTTCAACTCTTTCCTTTGTGGATAAATCCCAACGAAGTGAAACATAATTTACTCTAATCATCAGTGGTGATACTCTCACCACTCCTCAACTCCTTCTGGATTTTGCTGTGCTGAGAGTTGTTACTAAAAGCTTGAATGAGGGAATTCCTAAACACACTATTAAATTCATCACAGTCTGGTTTCACGCCTTTTCCTACCCAAGCCTTCTACTGACCCAATTAGGAATATTGCTCCAGCACCACTGAATGTGTTGTGCCACCAGTAGGAAAGGGTAACATCTTCAGCAAAATCATCAGTGTTACAGCTGATGGCTTTTCTACTGTTTTTCCTCCACTGAAACAAATTGTTTCCAACAAGAAACTCATTCTAGCTGTATCAGCCAGCAGAGCAGGTAGAATAGTGGCTTACACAAGCACTACCTGCTAGTGGGTTAAAGATAACCAGCTGGGGTCGTGCTTGTTCCAAAACTCAGACCCATGTGGAAGGTGCCCTAGTGGGGACTTAGCACCCCCGCAGCATCTGCTTTCCCTGGTGCATGCTGATAAGGGTGTGCTGCAATGAGCAGCCCAGCAAGACAGACAATGTAAAAGCTGTGAAAGTGGCTTAAATAGAAACTTTGGAGACTGACCCTATGCTCTGTGTCTGACAAGACTCACATTCTTTGTGCTGACAGGCTCTTCGTTGTAACTCTTCCTCCTGTGCTTTCCTGCAGCCTCCTGACCTCAGCCTCAAGCCTTCTTTGCATATCATCTCACCAGTCCTGCTTCCTTCTGCCCCTCTTTAACAGCAAAAAAGTGGTGCTGCTTTCAGGTATCACTCTTCACGACCTTTGTCTGACATAACCACAGCCCTACCCTCACACAGCCAGCCTCAGCAGGACTGCGAACTGGGTTGCATTTGGGGAGGGCTATTTGTTATTTTGTGTTGCCACAACTGGTTCTCCACAGAGACCCCTCTGTAGCTGTTTCCTAGGCACTGCTGTCATAAGTAGGATTAATACTGATTAGATGACCGACAGAATAATCAGTTGCTATTTACATATTTGCCATTTGAGGCATAAAATATGCAAAAGCTCTCTGCACTTCCACAATTTCATATGTGCTTTGGAGAGGCTAGCACTGATTTTTTGCTTAAGGATTGATGGGAAGAGAGCCCAAGCAAACATCTACAAAAATATTGCAGGGTCCTTCAGAAGAGAATTTTCATTGGTGTTATTGTTACAATGTGTGTAACGTTTCCAGAACTTTTCTCATAAATGAATGCTTATAAACACACAGCTATACATTTTTAAAGCAAACTGCATGATTTCCAAGAAATGACAAGCATAACGCTTTCTAAAAGCCTCTCTTCACCATTATAGGAACTGAAAAGCAATGTTAATTCTCTTTTCATAAGAAAATAGCAACAAAATATACTATTTTGCCTTAGGCTATAGCCAGCTTGCACTGCTCCAATGACTTCAAAAGGACTGCAAAGGGGATCTCTGTGTTGCATGGGTACATCCTACACCTGGAGAACAGCTGGCAAAATACATATTGTGCTCATCTCAGCTTCTGACTGAGAATGTAGGCTAGCATGGAGTAAAGTAATTTCTGATTTATCTGTCTGGTAAAGGCAGACCTGATAAAGGTCTGTTCCTAGCTTTTGTAACATAAATCACCTGTGGCAGGAAAGCAACATTTGAATATGTGCTGCATGTCTGTCTATCACTAAAGAAATTGCATATAGTATCTGGTTAAATATCTGGAACATGAGATCACTTGAATGAAAAACCCACAAAGAGTTAAACAGCCTGACATTTCCAAATCATAATTATGATAATGCTGTGGAACAATTAAGCCAGGACTAGCTGGCCATCACTGTTGGTGTGAAAGGGAAGAGGCTGATCTCCAGTTAGCAACCATGGGAGACCCTGATAGGGTGGGAATGGCAATGGTAAGAGCTGAAGAATGCTGCCCTCTATGTGAGTATCTTTGCACGACTATGATATCAGCCTTAAATCTCTCCTGCTGCAGATTAATCTTCATTCACAAAATAACTTTATTTCCCTATTGTCTGGGGGAAATGACAAATGTGTGTTTTTCTCCTGTTGACATGGTCTGCCACAGTGCACATCTTACAAAACAAGGTCTCTGAACTGCAGGCACTGGCTGCCTGCAGGAGCCCAAATGGAACTGGGGGTGTCAGTCTTGTGTCCTGAATACTTGACATCATATCACCAGAGGCAACAACTCTTCTGCTATGCTGAGTGCTCAGTCTTGAAGTTCCCTGCTTATAAACAGGAGATGACATGGCAGAAGATACTTTTCTATTGAGAATCACTCTTTTGTTTTTCTTTCTTTTTCTGGGGGAACCGCGTCCTGCAAGCATTCTGTATTGTCTTTTTCAGCACTTGCAATTTTTAGGGGAGCTGGGAAGAAATACTAGGATATCTGGCACAAGGGCTTTATACATACATATATATACACAAACACATATCTATTACATATATAGCTTGTGACTACACGCTGTTTAGAACTCTATTTTGACACTACGCATTGTCAGCTTGTGTGCCCATGTGACACTTTCGTTCCTGGGCCTAACTGGGTAGAAGAGAAGCTCTGTCACCTGTGGGCTCCCTGCTTCAGTCTCTTTTCTCCCAGTGGAGAGAACAGGCAAAGAACAGCGAAAAAACAGTAGAACCTATGTATTTCTTCCCTGATACGTGTCACCCCACGAAAGATGAAAACTATCTTATTTTAAATTGTTCTATCTGTGGAAAGAGATACTCCAAATGGGATGAAGTGAGTAGAAATCCCCCCACTAGAAATCCAGTTACATTGTGGTTTTTTTATGTTTGGGTGCAGCAAGGGTTGGGGGCTTCCTGGGGCTGGAACCAGTGCGGGGTCCCCCAGGGTGGGCAGAACAGGGTCTTGCCAGCCAGCACCTTTGTCAGTGGGGTGTGCCCTGGGAGCAGGGCATCTGGGGCATCAGCCCACAGGTGAGGGTTGGCCCTGCTCGGTAGGGTTCATGGGCTTCTTACACACAAATGTGATAGAGGAGTTTGTAGATATGAATATTTCAGTTTTTTTCAGAGGCATTATTACTGAACTCTTTTTTCCTCTTATCCTATATGCTTCTGCAAGCTACTCACCTGAGCATGAGTGTTCTTCCTTGAAGAGGCAGTTATATTGGAATAAGAGCTGACAGATGAGGTGGTGTTCAAATCATCCGTGCTGAGGTTGTCAAGAGTGTCACTGAGGCCGCTGCTAACTGAGCTGCTGTCATCCCAGCTGTAGAGAAAGGAGGACATCTCTTAACATACTGTGTGTCTATAGGCAGAAAGCATCTCAAAATCAATAGATGCAATTACTTATTCTTCAAATGGTTTACCAGAAAATTTTCAATAATATTTCCTAATGTACAGTGAATATTAGTTTTCTGACTCTTTAATTCATTATTCACTCACTGGTTGCTTGTTCAATTAAGGAAAGACTCAGGTGCCTTTTAAAAAATTAGCATCAGGTCTAAACAAGCACTAGTGTAAGTCATTAAAACAGGTTGTTTCATGCTTCATTGCAATCACATTCTGTACACCGGCAGGGAAATCCATTAAACCTGGTATTGCTAGCCAAAGCATTATTAATAGCTTGGAGAACACGTGATGGATTTCCAAGCTACAGAAAAATAAAAAGAGTATCTGTTCTGCAGCCTAATAAACTGTCAGCAGGAAGCCAGTATTTCCAAAAGTTTTATTTTCTTGTCTTCAGCCTTTGTCTGGTGGGTGCAATGTCATCAAAATAGGATTTACTGACAATACAGTCACCAGAGTTGACAAAGAACATGTTATACATCTCTCAAGAAACACAGGCTGTCAAGCCTTCTGCTCTGGGAGATGGTGGAAGAGGATGTAAATGAGAGCAAGGCTACTCTTACAAAAATGTCATTTATCTACTCTCACAAAAGGCTTGCTTTTGCATGAAATGGAGGTTGATCTGTATTTCTCAGACCTTTCACTACACGATTGCTTTTCCATAGCTTCACATTATGGTTCTTAGCTTATTGCCATATACACCCACATACTCCACCTGTAAAACTTGGTTTGGGTCATTCCGAGCGCACAGATTTTGAAAACAATTCCCCTTATCACTTGCAGTGGGATTTGTCTCTTGTAGTTTTAGCTATTTAAAGTTAGATATCTCATTTAAGCTATCTACCTAGGTGCCCCCTCTAAACAGGACAAAGCGGGAGGCTCCTCTAGGAGGCAATTCATCCTGTCTTAAAGTATCTCAGGTTTGCGAGACAAACTGTCCACTGAAGATGCCTCCTAGAGAGAAAGTGGCTGATAAAGCCTGTTTTAGAGACATAGCTTCTGCACAGACAAAGCAAGCTGACACGTTTATGCATGCTAGTAAAGTTCAAAACACAAGAAAAGAGTAAGTAATATCTTTGGTTTGCTGTAGCCTATGTTAGGAGTCAGCTTTTAGGACAGATTCTACAGTTCCTCTCCAGAAAATCTAAAATTCAATCCCACAGCCGAGTTACAGCTGAGTACTACTGCTGCTAGTCATTCAGAACAAACAAGGAAAATATCCGTGCATCCTTATACGTGGTGTTTTGGGAGATGATATTCACTTGTCCAATTGTTCATGGAAGTCTTTAGAAAGACGTAACAGCAGTGAGAGTGGACTGCATGGTACAAAATGTGTGCTGATACACCAGAAAGTTCAGCGCACTAGTTTTGTATCATAGCAACTGCAGAAAGCATTCCCTTCATTTTGCAAAAGGTAGAAAATCACATTAGCAAGCCAGCTCAGTGACAAGATAAACGTATTTCAGCATGCAAGAGTTTATTACGGTGCTGCATTTTCCACTGTTGAGTACAATGACTACAAATAAATACATCTCCTGCAATATTTCCAAGTAATATGCACATAGGCGATTTAATAATGCAATTTAACATCTAAACAAGTATAATAACATTCCTTATAGGCTGCCCACATTCATCTAAGAACCACCTCTGAAGCACTAGTCATTTATAATTTCTGTATTTTTCACTGTCTAATGTGACACGGAATTCCACTGATGCTGAAAGCCATGACTCACACGCTATGCACCACGTGGGAATATACCTTGTATAACAGTGTTAAGACTGATAACATTGAAGATGGATAAAAATATAAATAATAGTAAATGTGGTTGGGTTTTAGAAAAGATAGTATGCCCCCACTAAAGGATAGTTTAAAAAGGAAAAAAAATCATAAGCCAGATCCAAAAAGAGATATATTGGGTATATATACAAGCAGCATTCATGTGGTTTAATACTTGATCATCAATTTCCTAAGCCTACCGTAAAACCCTGGGGACAAGGATTAAAATTTAATTCTTTTTCTCCATGTTTACTTGTTATTTTCTTCTATCTTAATTTTTGGTAGTTCATTTCATGCTCATTTTTCTCTGTAAGAAGAGTCACATCTTCTAAATTCTGAAATAGTTCAGCTGATTCACACAATATAAACATGTTCTCTACAGCTGCAGTTTTCAGGCAAAAATGACTGCAATCATGTTTCCTTTCTATTGTGGCTTCTCTGTGGTGTTTCACACTAATCACACCTCACTCACCAGTGGATGATTAGTAAGCTCTGGGAATGCTCATGGCCATCTTGTAAGACATATAGAAGATTATTTTGACACCTCCACTACTGACCTTTCAGAGTCATCACTATATTTGTCTGGATTTTTTTTTTCTTCTATGGTAGGTGTTCAAGACGTTTTCTAAATTTGGAGGCTTTCATACCCCAAAATTTCTGCTAATATTCAGTATGCCTGTAAAAAGAGGAATATCCAAAACATCTTTCTTTCCTGTATGGGATTTTTCTAAGGACTATTGGACAAACAGATTCCTACTTGACACAATGTCTTGTACCAACCTTTTGAAAATACATAGTAAAAATAAAAAATTCCAACAAAACAGATCATTTCAGCCACCCTTTTCACAATGATGCCTGTTGTTTTTAGTGCATTGTTGGAGTTTTTTTTCAACTTGTTCATGCAGCTAAATATTTTATCTTTCAGAACTTACTGTTTCTACCTTTTCAGCCCTGTTTTCCCAATTTTGGATAGTATAGTTGCTATCAGATGAGTATACAATTTTTGGATGGTGAAAACACCTTATTTAAAATTTAGAACGAATTATTGATGATTCATATTAATTTCTCCTTTAAACAAGCAAAGATATGATGCACAAATCTGGTAAAATTAGATGTGCATCACTTCGAGATTGAAAACCCATTCTTGGGAGTCTGCAGCAAATTCTTACTGTAATTTTTCTTCTTTTTCCTCCTATCCCTCATCAAAACAATATTCATCGACAAATTGTACCTAAGTGACTTAATATGGGCTTTTAATATCCTGGTTAAGATTCATATTTCATTTTCATTTTATCTTTCATTTACTTTTCTCTTTTTCTTGCATCCTGCATAGTTTATGACAGGTCAGGTTACTACTTCTGCTTATTAATGCCTGACACTGCTTCCCTTTTTAAAACTGCATTTTAGCTACTTACAACAATGGCAAAATCTGATTTTATTTCTTGTTAAGTGTCAGCCTCGGGTCGATTTCTTCGAAAGAAAATGTCAGCAAATGCAGTTCAGCTATCTGGGAGACTGAGGCTAAGAGAAAAATGCCTTCTTTTGACAAGGTCTGACTACCTTTTCTTTGAGAAACCCCTGGATCTCAAGAGGAACTAGAGAAGAACCTTGGAATTTAGCAAGACATAATCTTCACTTTAAGGATGTGCATTTTGTTGATTCTAAGAGACATCCTTTCAAATATGGATAGTTTATAAATGTCTTCAAAAACACTGTTTGCCCATGCCTGGCAGAGCCTTTGTTTGTCTGTTTGGTTTTTTTGTTGTTTGTTTGTTTTTCCCAGCTAACTGGTCAAAGGTTCCTCCCTATCCAGCAGCTCAGCTCAGTCAGCTGTGTGCTTCCTAGTCCTGGGTTCAAATCACCAAATGGAGAGCAAGCAAACAGCCCAGCCGTCACTAATTTCATTGTGAATGTACCTAACACCACCATTTTTGATAATACAACCACATGCTACATTTTTCTCTAGAAATGTTTCATTAATTTAGTGCTTATAAGAAGTGAGCTCTAGGGATTAATCCGTGTTTTACACTATAGCAAGCTGCCTTCTGTCATTTTTCAAATAAGTTGAAAGACTTCTATGAGAAAAGGGACTATAGGAAGCATGATTGAAGCCCCTGGTGCAACAGACTCCCTGCAACCTGCAAGATATTAGGTGACTGCTTTAACCAACATTTTTTAACAAGCCGGACCAATAAAGTGCTTCTAATTTTCTTTAGACCTTAGCATCTGACTTGCAAAAATGTAATGCATGCAAATGTGTGCTTTGAAGCTACAGTATGCTGCAAGGCTATCTTAAAATTTAGGTTACCAGCAACTCAAACTGCATGTCAAAAAAACAGCAGTTATTTTTGCCATTACTATCGCTGTACCTCAGCTTTCCGTCTGTAAATTGGACACAATACACACACAAATAAGCTTGAAAACACAGTTTATGATAATTGTGGATACTCAGACACCACACTAAAAAGCATCTTAAAAGAGGCCCTTACTTTCTCTTTAGAAAAATGTTCAAACAGCATATAATAAATAAAATAAGAGGCTACAACAGGAGAAATTACACAGAATACACCAAATGCCAGTTCCTTAAAACTGAACACCCTTAGCTTACACATTATTTACAATAAGGATTCTAGAGGTTGGGAGAAGCTGTCGACCAAACCATAACTGCATGAAAATGTATGTGCACAAGAAATCTGAATTAAGGTTACACAGGCTTCCTCACCATAAGAGCTGGAAAAAGCATGGCCAAGCATGTGATAAGCACCAAGGGGTGGATTCCCTTCCACCCTCAGCCAGATTTATTGCCACTGTGTTATAGTCTTCATCCAGAAACATACCTCATGCTCTTTGAGTTTGCCCAGGCTCTTTCCAGTAATGTTACTGACGTTCTTTCTGCTCAGAGGATCTGTGTTTTTCTTTGATGCACTAGGCACGCTTATGAGATTATTTGCCCTAGATAAAACTCTTCCTCTAATTCTAATCTGCATGTTTCAAATCTGAACAGTTCTTGCTCGTTTTGAAGCAAGAAATAACACTTCTGGTGGAAGAGACCACCACTTCTACATTGTTTCTAATTGCCAAAGATGGCTATGAGCATTGTACAAAGTCTAGTGCTCTACACGTTGCTCCATATGCTTCAAGCAAAACTCCAACTGCTTGAGCACATAAAATACTCCATGAGGTTGAGGAATCCACAACTTGCTATCTACACAATTGATTAGTCTCCACTATCACTCTTTGTCTTGTTTTCGCTAGTGTGCAGTACTGGAAAGATCTCTCCACAGTAATCCTCTCATTGACCTTTCTACCACATAGTTATTCTAGAAATAGCAAGGTGTCTGAAGTCAAAATACCCAGTGCTTAACATCAGTATGTAGAGCTGAATGAAGATTATAAATGTATTCCCACAAGTATTCCCTCAAATAGAAAGATAAATTGTACTCAGCTGTGCTCATGTCACTTTTGTGTTTGCTTTCCACAAGTATTCAGTTTTCTTTTCTTGAGCAAAAAAATCCAATTCTGAGTTCACATCATAAGGTATACAGACCAAATGAGGAATACTTAATATGTAATAAGGCATTATTTTACACAGCAGGCAGGCAAGCAACAGAGCTCTAGGGCAAAGTCGCAGTGAAACAAGCCAGATAATTAATACTTGATTGTACCCTACATAATGAAGACCTGCAGAAATATGCAACAAATTATTCTAGATATTTTGTGTGATGGCTGAAAACGCAAAACGCACTGTATTGGGAAAGCAATGGATGCTGAAGGTACGTGACAAGAAGAGGTGGTACTAACAGTCTGTGTTAGCTTCATGGATATCTAAAACATTCTCCTTTTCTCCTTTCACAATACTTGTTTCAGAAAATCAAAGCAGTCTCTAATTTCAGGCAAGACATAGTGGAGCACGCAACCACAATGATTGTTCCTTCCACCCTTCCTGTTTCTATTTTCAGCATGTTCCTACAAGCTCTTAAACTTGCCAGCTCAGTGAAGTCCACCATACTGATAAGCTGGGTCATTGCCTGGAATTTGTTTCAACATTGGCTTACTTCATTAATTTTTGAAAGTGCCTCCAGCCAAAGTGGCCTAAGCATGCAAATGAAAAAGCTTTTCACAAGCAGATCATCAGACATATGAAGGCAGCAAGACTCCAATCAATGTACTATCGAGTCTGCTGGAAAAGTATAGTTGCTTCAACGCATCCAGCCCTTGGCACTGTTTGACAAGTTGCTGGCATCTTTTTCTTTGGTTTATTACTGGCTTTTGCAAGAAGAAGCAGGAACTACAGCTTGCAGAGCACAGCTCTAGAAAACAAAAAACTTTCCTCTTAAAGCATTACTTTAATCAGAATAGCTGTTCTATCTAGGGATGGTTGTAACTCTGAATGAAAAACAGTGCTTTATTTGTCATATGTTTTGTACTGCACATGAAAAGCTTTAGACCACAGTAGAAGACCTATGACCTTGTATGTCTTGCTTAGGAATGGGAAATACTTACTCACAATACTGCTAATGCCAGTGGAACTCACACATCCTCAGGGACTTGTGTAGGATTTGGGAAATCTGAACGAACACATTTAGCAAAGCAACCTTTACCTGCTTTCTACAGCAACTCCAAGCTCTTGAAATCTGAAAACACTTTTAAACATCCCTAAATCATTCATTACCATAGTGGGTACATACAGGGCAGTGCCCACCTGTATTTCTGCAGCTCAGGGGAATGGTCTTAGAGGAGAAATGAGATAGCTGAGATCACGACAAAAGAGTAAGACTCAGGGCTAAAAGGAAACTTAGCTCCTGAGTGTATTTGAGGATCTACAAATCTACACGTCCATACTAAGAGCAGATCAAAAATGAGCAGTCAGGTGCTATCCCCTTCCTTTGGCTGCACACAGCTGGCTGATTTATGTAACCAAATCCTCAGATGATAAAGGTTTCCGTGTCCCTCTGTTACAGCCTCTGGATGTCTCTACACAATTGTTCATACGAACAGCAAAGGTATGAGAAATGAAGCACAAGCAATTGCTTTGATTAGTATAGTCTACTTCCACATATGCAATATGATCCTAGGACATTACTGTGGTGGCTAGGACTGGGACACCCTCAGTCACACTGGATACTTATTTAAATTAGCCAACAGTGCCCTAAAAAAGCAAAATATCAAAATTTAGCTAACCGTGAAATGGGAAGCTCTGCGGGGTGTAAGGCAATCGGTGTCAGTGACGCTGAAGGTATCTACACTAAATGACTTAGGAAATCAAGGGTTGGCATTTAATCCCCTCGTCAGCAGGCAATGGCCGGTACCTCCAAAGGGTCAGCCGGAAAGACTGGAGAGATGTGAATGATATACAGGATATAAAACAGATGTCTACAGTAGAAAGTTTGAACTTAGTATACCTTTCCTTACTCTGGTCTTGCAAGTTAAGCCCTGGAAGAAGAAGACAGAACTCATTGACCATCAGTCTGTGCTTAAGCTAGCCCCACACATGTAAAATCCATATGACAGGGAACATGATACATGAACGAGGCTCCACAACACACTCCATGGAGGTAGACATTACTTCCTCACAGCACATTAATAAAGTGAATATTAACCTGCGGTCCAGTCTGCTGCCATGAACCACCACCTCTGACACCCATATTTCAGGACATATTTCAAGAGAGTAATGCAAGATTCAGACTAAAATAAAGACTTTAGAGCTACTCCCCTAATTGACTTTTGGGAACAGAAATGATCTCTCAGCTTATTAAAAATAAAAGATAAGAAAATGATTGGACTGTTTTACTCAAAGCAACTCCTCACTTGGGTGCTGATATATCAGCTGGCAAACTTTCTCCTTCTAAGTTCACTTAATCATGAATTAATCAATTTTAAGTCTTTTACTGTGATCTCAGCTGTTCGTTATTCATAAAACAGCTACACTGACCCTTCACAGACAGATTCAAGATGGCACAGGGTTCATAAAATCAATACTTTGTTTCAATCCACCGACTGTGAAAGCAAAAGCCCAGGCCCTGAATCAAACCAGAAACTTGCAGGGCTGTAAATTTCATTACAGCTATTCTGTCCTCATAGCTAAATGAAAACATAGCCAGTTGGACTCGTACTTCACCACCTTTTCCTCAGCAAGTGTAATGCATTACCTGTCATACTCAAACAAGGCAGGCACTGAAGCATTAATCCTGAATTACTTTGAGGTCATGGATAGAAAATCATGTCATATACATTTCAAAATGGGTGCATTCAGCATGTTCTAAGGAAAATTGTTTACAATTAGAAAGAACAGCAATGCATTTATAGATCTGCTTTCACACAGTATCATTTTGAGAGGGCTTTTTATTTTGCATTTGACATTTTTTTATAAGAAGATCCAATTAGAAAATTATATCCTACTACAGAAATTACTTCTAGCCTAAGAGCACAATTAGAGCAAAATGCATTTTTGCAAGGTCAATGTATTTCCATATTTCTTCTTCCAAGCATTTAATAAGTGTTTTAAGAAATAATTTATTTTAAAGCCTTCAGGGGAAAACAATGATGGAAGATTTAAATTTCCTGTGATAATTATGTATACCTTGCAAAACCTGCAAACCCACACCTCAGGATCTGAATATGTCTTTGTCAGAACCTGCTCTGGTTTCCACTTATTTCTGAATTCAGCACTTAATCTGACATGATAGGGACAGCAGAAAGTCATTAACTAGCTCTAAATCCATAACAGAATGTATCAACAATCAGAAGACAGAACTTTGCAAAATGGAATTTAGGCAAGTGTTACTTGAGTAAAATAATAAATATCCAACTAGAAAAGATAGTTTGTTCCTGGAATGTACAGTTCTTTTTTTTTTTTTTGCATGAGGCAGATAAACAGCATCCATTTTTAATTACATTTCAAACAGTATATGGAAAATAGTAATATATAGGCTGAAGCAAGATGTAAGGAAGTAATTCCATCAAGAGCTGTTGACAATATCATAACAAACCAAGGCAGAAAAGCTTTTGATGGAATTTTCTTCCAGCTTCTTTCTTTGTTATGTTTTTAATACACTGTTTGGATCCAAATGCAGATTCAGACAAGTTAATTAACATCAGTTGAATTGACATAAATAAACAAATTATAGCACCTATATAGTTCTCCAGAAGATACAAAAGCAATATAAAACTCTCTTCCTTGTTAGCTCATCACTTTAAGAAGTAAAAATGTTGTTCTTTGTACATGATCAATTCACATCCTCCAAAGTGAAGAAATGAGATCCCACAACCATAAAGAAACATCTCACGGGATCCACATTTGTATTTGATGGAAAATCATATTAAAACCAGCACCTTAAACACCCTGAGATAAGCAGAATTTGCCATTCACCTTTGCAAAGCACCAGTCAGATCTTCAGCTGAAAGGGAGGTACTGAAAAATCAGAGGTCTTTACTCAACCTTGCATTTAACAGCTTATGAAGAAACGAAACAGATCCTTCTGATAATTGCTCAGAGGAGAACTCTTCCTAGTAATTATTTGCCTGATGTCAAAGTCCTGATTTACTGGTAACCTCCTGTAGTCTCTCATGTTTAAAAAAAAAATGTTGCTAGAACTACCTATCCTGTTTTTGCTTGTGTGCAGAAGCAGGGATTTATTTTTCCTGCTTACAACTGGTTAAACCAAATCTGAAGAAAAAAACCCGTGCATAACTCCGTTATTAGAATAATGAGAAGTAAACCTCTGTTCATTCTGCTCATGATACTCGTCCTATAACTTTCCATGAAATAACAACACTTAAAAATAGCAGTTCTATGCAACTTCACTGTCGGGGTTAAACAAGGTCTGGAGCTTGTGAGAGATGTGTCACCCTACATTGTCCCTTGCTGAGGATGGAAATGTTCCAGGCAGGGACTAAAACAAAACAGTTATACATATTTCATTTGTATTTTTTTTTTTTTTTTTTTTTTTTTTTTAAACAATCCTTTACAATTACAACCTGGAACTAACACCTCAGTGCCAGACACCACCTATCCTTGTCACCTCATTGCAGCACTCCCTGATAACCTTCTTACCCATCGGTGTAACACGGTCTCAGAGCTCGCAGCCCTTCACTGACATCCCAGGAGCGAGGAGAGCACTCTGGGAGGCGGATGCCTCCCACCACACTTGAGCACAGTCAGAAACGCAGCCCTTCTGAAAGCATGGGGTGCATTTTATCTGCGAAGCAACTGGAAGCAACGGGCTTCCTCCCCCATACCCTCCCTTGATGTCAATTTTCCCTGCAGGTCTCAAGACCATGACTTTTTGAAGGGGTGGTGGTTTCTGGAGTTTAGCAACAGGTTGCAACTGTGGGAAAAGCTGCTAGCTCAATGCCTAAAGGGGATCTTAATAAAAATCTTCACCTTTGAATCTCTTTGAGAGCTTGATCCTCACTGATGTTTTCAGATAACAGGGTAAGCCTATTATCTGAAGCCTAATAGTCTTACTTGCCTGCAGTCAGCATCACAACAACAACCTGTCTGAGAAAGGACAAGTTAAGCAGAACACAAAGCTGTTTTTTCTCCTGCTTTTGTTTGCCAGGGCTGTCACTCACAATTGTTGCTCATTTCCCAGATTTTGCTGAGTAAAGACCCAGACTACTGCTTTATCAGAAATTAGAAAGAGGGTTTCTCCTGTTTCTGCATGACCTGATTTTTAGCATCATTTAGTAAGGAATGAAGGTTTCAACGTCCATGCTCTCTGTGCATCTGGCCTTCAGGCTCTTGCTCATCACTGCTGCCTGGTCAAAACTGCTGACTGACCTTAATCAAATTTGCAGAAAACATAATGGCTCAAAAATATATAGTTTGTAGCTCATGAAAATACAGAGCCATACGAAGACAGAGGCAAAATAGAAGGCTCTCGGAGAGGAAATATGCAATATTAATTAAATGTATCAGACATACATGATTATGTACACAAAACTGGACTTTTAAAAAAAAAAAACAAACAACAAACACTTTAGGCATATCTTTATTCTCTTTTAAATAAATTGCTTCATGGAGTATTTTTATTCAGTTTTGAGACTTGAAGTTGTTTTCTGAATTTTTAACTCCTCCTAGCCTTTGCCCCCATGAAGGTCAGGCTGCTTAATTTAGAAAACATGGATTGCAGAACTAGACTTATTTGCAGAGGTTTTGTCATGCTACTATTTATTTGATATTTTTTTCAGTTTCCCAAATGTTTAAGACTTTCTTATTCTACATTAACTTGGTATTTGGGCATTTAGATGATTGATATTGTTTAGTTTTAGATAAATTTTGTTGGAAAGTTTAATGTTATATTTAATGCTGACCTGTGCCAGGCTTTTCCAGCAACTGTAAATGCTGTTCATTTGCACCTTATGTTACATTGCCACTTTTCACATTGTCATTAACAGCAATCACTGGGCCATAATATTTTGGTTCTGATCAGAGATTACAATTGGGGTCAGTTCTATCTCTGAAAGTTTCCAAACATATATATTTGTTATTCTGTATACCTGTGGTATCTAATTTTTGTTGGTCCCCTAATCTCTTGAAGAGCCCCTGTGACATCTGTTCATCATCTTGTCAGTGAGGGTAGGAGCTCATTTATGGAACTATTGCTTTGGGTTTCAACCTAATCCTCATCCAATTTGTACGAGTCTGGAGAAGATAGAGTTGTAGGAAGTCAGTTGCAGGCTAGATAAAATCGTCGTATTTCTGGACTATGACAGGACAAAATATTGTGGAGCTGTGCAGATATAAAGCTAGCTGGAAATTTTAAATCAAAATATATTAGACAATATACTGATTTTTTAATACAAATTAAAACACACCACAATATTTTGAAAAATCATGATTTGCTAAAAAATTGAATAAATTATAAGCTAGTTTATAAATTTCAGTCAATCTATACCAAAAATATCATTAAAATCAGTAATAACACTTTTTTTTGCACTGAAAAAACAGGTGTAATAGGACACTGCAAATATTCTTTTTATCTCTTAGTTTTCAGATGTTTCAATTTACTTTATATTTCAAATAATTATGGAGAACTCTACTTAATATTAAACAAATCTACCTTTTTCTAAATTGAAGAATCTTCAATGAAATATTATACCATATGCCAGTCATGTGAAACAAACGTATAGGTAATAAAATAAGGATAACATAGAATGGATGCTTGAAACAAAACTTGAAAAAGATCTTTCAAGATATTTCAATTTCTCTTGCAACAAATTAAAAAAAACCCTCATAACTTAATGCAAAACTAGAGACAAAATATGAGCAATTCCTTTAAAAAGAAATGGCAAATTTTGATCAAATCTCTAAAGACAAGGAACCAAGCAACAGTAACTAACTTTAATGCATTCTAAACTTTTCGATATTCTTCCTAGTACAGTGACAGATGTTTCCTGAAGGCCTTGCTACATTCTGTTTTGTAAACAGTTTCCTTCAAAAAAGAAGAACCCAAAGCCTTTAGAAAGTTGTAGTCCTTCTTGTGGATAACAGAATATTTCCCTTGGCTGTTTTTAGCTCAAAGTTCAGAGAAACAGCACATTCAAAGCTCTCATTTCAGCTGAAAAGGTGGTAGCACTAATGTATCTCACTATGAGTTCTCTCTTTCCAAGGGATGGAAGTACTGAAATTACTATTGCCAGATCGACTGAAAGAGAAAAATGGTGCTCATGGACTGAAGAGTCTCTTGACACAGCTTGTCAGTGCAGTGTGGATTGCAGGTTTTAAAAAGGGGACCCATTTTAGCCTCTTCATCAGGAGGAAAAACAAGACCTGGTATCCCTGTAGGCACATAAATAACTGCCCGAGTGGATTTACTCCCCTTACATGTCAGGATCTACCAAATGTTTAAGGAATTTAGTTCTGGCTGTTTCTCAGGGATTCTGGCTGACTAGCAAGCGTACTGAGGTTGGTGCCAAGGGGCAGAAAGAGGTTTCAGTGATTGGACCAAGCAAGAAGTACAGGCAGGGTGTCTCCAGGCAGCTCAGGACACCTCATCTCAGAGCTAATTTAAACATCTCTCCAAAATGATGATTACATTAGGGTTGCAATTGCAGGGTGTGCAACCAAGATACATTTCCAGTGCAGCTTATCCTTGCAACGGCATGAATTTTTAGTTGCATTTACTAATAAGAAAAGCAAGTTTTTTATTTATTGTTACCACCCAGAAAATCCAGTCCCAGAAGAGCTACGAAAGTGGGGAAGTGAATTTAAAATTATAAGAAAAAGAAGAAACAATGCATACATATGGTTTGTCAATGCAGTTTTTTCCTTGTGAAAAAGAGAAAAAAAATACTGTAATGGATAGGCATGAAGCCTGCGGTCCTGATGGAAAGAGAACAGGAAGTACTAGAGTCCTTTTTACCACCTGCTAGAAGAACTAAGAATGAAAATACTCATCTGCAATGTTGCAGAAAGAATCAGGGTGCAAGAAAGACACCAAAAGACCAGACAGCAAGAGATTGTGGAAATATGATGGATTGCAGCAGAGAGGAACACGAAGCTCGAATCCTGCATGAGAACAGGATGGATGTTACCTACAAAGGTCAGAGCTCTAGGCATTAGCAGGGAGCGGAGAGTTTGGAGAATTGAATTGCTGCATCGCCTCTGCCCTAGACACACAGAGCTGAGACAAAGGGCACTACAGACAGCGACACAGAGCCTGCAGCAAAAATCCTCCCATGCAATTCTAGCAGAGAAAGTCTGTTGTTTTTACATTAATCAAGTACTTTGTGTGCTTACTTTTCACTTGAAATTGCCCTGTTCTCTCTCGTCTAACCTAAAATTCAAGTAATCTTTGCTCTCTGACAGACCACATAAAATTATCAGAAGCAGCGGAAATTAAGGGACAGAGGGTATTGAACCGGTAAGAACAGGCTATGGCAGGCTGCAAACTCTCGTGGAAACTTACCTCTTAAAATCCCCAACATGTACAGTATGCACTACTACTGATCATAGATCTTCTACAACTAATCAATATGTATAATATCTAAAGCTTTTTCCCTTATAAAAAATCTTCCTTTCTGTACATAGCCCCTCCACCCACCCAAAATTCAGTTTCCAGGGAAGGTACAGCATTACTGGCACAAACATAAATTACAAAATGCCCTAAAATGGTTTTGAAGGACTACAATTGGGGTAAATGAAATAGCTAACCTTATATGGGGTAACAATCAAGGAAATCTAAAATACAACAGACAGGATGAACTATAAGAGAAGTAACTTTTATGTAAATATTTAATTGCTAAAAAATAAATCAAGACTACCATTTTTCCCTTGCAGCAGTGCAGAAGAAACCCCTGCAGAAACACTGCTTGCTTTTCTTGACTATGTTGCTTCAGCCAACACAAAGGCAAAGGAGCAGCAGTCTCATCAGGGCAATTCTTCAATTATCTTGGTATGCTTTGTGGCTTTTTCCAAAGGAGTATAAAAGCAGAGAGAACAAAGTCAGAAGACCTCTGACCTTCATGCACTTTTTGCAAACTCACTGGCTTAATAAAGACATTTGCTCTCTTACCCTTCATTCAAAGCTCTGATTTTCAATTGGCATCTCTAACGTTGCCGTTGCATCTAACAGAACTTCATGTGAACTTCATGTAGTACTCGAGTAGCCCCATTCTGATTTTCTGATTGTGAGATACTTAAATACGGATGATTGTTACAAATGTGATGGTTAAACGAGTTAAAGATTCACTTTTAAGAGTTGCATTAAAACTGGCAATTGGAGAGAACACATAGATGCTGTTTCAAAGCAAAGCGGCCACAGGCCTGTGTGTGGCCTTCCCTCCCCTTGGTGTTGCTTCTCTTTCCCTGCTGAGGGACCTCCTTCGTGTACGGGTTAAGCTTTTGGCCTCAGATTCATTTTTCAGAAGCCTAGGCATTGAGCCAAAATGTCACTGGAATTAATGCTGGTGAAGGGTGAAAAAAGAGAGTCCCAAACCAAAGTCCAAGCCCAAAGCCGGGTGCAACAGTCTGTGAATAGAGTTGTCTGTGGCTTGACCAGCTCTTGGCAGCTGCTCCCAGGTACAGAAAAGAGAATGCAATTGTTACAGATATTTGCAGAAAAAATCACACGATTCCTGCTTGTTATGACAAACAGTCATACTCCAATAGACCATTGGTTTATTATCCACTTAGTTGAGCTTTTTCTTTGAAAAAAATTAAGTTTGATCTCTCCCTCCTCTTATTAAGATATGGCTACAAGTCAGTCATGGTCTGTGACACGGCAAAGTCTGGGAGTCTCCCGAGACTGACGAGCCATTCAGTTTCCCCTCTTGTGCTCTAACACCGCTATTAAAAGCATTTGGCTTAGTTGAACATGACAGGCTGCTGGTTCAGGCCTCTGGTCATTCTCAAGTCTGTCAAATGCACTGGGTTACACTTGGGAATGGTGGAGTGTGCAACTGTGGAAAATAAACAAGCCATTAAAGGCTCTCCCCTAGATTGTGCAGTGTGTGAGTCCATCTCATTATATCTCTCTTCTTGCAACTATCAAAATAGTCTACTAGTAAAAGTCCAGACATTTCTTTGTAAAAAAAAAAAAAATCTCATAGCTACTGATATGTGATTATCATTTTTTATTCTTTCATCTTATCAAGTACTTCAGTTTAGGTTGTTCTAACAAATTTTGGCTGACTTTGTGGTTGTTTGCTTTTTATGATATGCAAAGTTCTACCAGAGTTTGTCTGAAGGAAATATCCCATTTTACTTATAGTTCTATTACTGAAAGTAATTTCTTTTGAATCCCTCACTTAGGACACTCACAAAAGCAGAAGTCTCTTGGGGAAGAAATGAAACAGAGATATAAACCAACTTGACAAAATAGATTTGAAATTTAAAAGAAACAACCAACAAAAATGAAATCTAATTCATAAAGCAGTCCATGATTAAATGCCTATGCCTAGCTAGTTTTTTAAGAGGAACTAGGAATTTATAAGGATAATGAAAATACACATTTTAATGTTAGAATAAACATAAAAAAACCTCTTTATGTTCTGAGCTATGAATCATCCCCAAACATCATTGTCCTAGGAGTAGCATTTTCCTAGGACTTTCCCTTAGAGAAAAGATATTTCCTTTATTATTGAGCCATAACTTAGAGGGTTTGGGGCACTTATTTTTGAGTGATTCAAAATACCAAATCTGATGATGTTGCGTAGCATCATTTTTCTTTATGACGTGTAGGATTTGGGTAGGGATCAAAATTCTCGAGTGTAGGTGTCTAAAAACACGACACCTAAGCAGTTAAGGACATCATTAAATGGCCTGATTGTCTTAGCTATTGCAGAGCCTTTGGTCTGTCAAGAGACAGTCTGCCTGAAATTATAGTGGATAATACAGCTGGGCAGGGAATTCAGGAAGGCTTCCTATTGCCTTTGCTTCTATCTAGCACTCCCACATATAAGACAGATTAATTTATCCCTTTACATTAGTTGAATGCATTTTTTAACCTCCTTTTAAAGTTTGAAGTGGGAGAAGTTGGTTTACTCCAGAGTACTGAGTCTCCATCTTTTAGACATTGCTGCATTTTATTTCTCTGAAATCAATGAACTTTACAAATACTGAAGAAAATTTAATGGGAAAGTGCTAAAATGCTCTGTTTAATGCTGCTTGAAAAGATCCTTCCATTTCAAAGTTAATCATTTCTCAGTCAGGTTCTGAATGTGCAGTATGTCAAACTTGACAGCTTTTCCAAAAGAAATGTTGTGCTTGATGATTATTTTAGGGAAGCAAGATTTGATGAATATTCATGTTCCAAACTGAAATTCACTGCCTCCCGGCTCTTCAAACCAGTCATTTGGTTTCCTCTGCCCTTTTTAACATGTACTAAGTGCTCCTTGCAGAGAGGCTGGGTGACAAACAAAGGTAAACACACAAAATTACCTTTTCAGACCAGACCTTCTCTCCTGAACTAAGCTCTATAATTCTATAGCTATATTTGGACCTATCCAAATGCCGTCTGTCTTAAATAGATGAGTTCCAAAATTGATTGTATAGCTAAATTTTTTCAGGAGCTGTGTACAAACCTTGAGGACTCCTGCTACCATTTGCAGAGTATTATGTGGGTTATCTATATGCAATGTCATTAAAATCAGTGGAAGTCTGGATATCTGTATTTTAACAGGTCACTTTCCACACTAATGTTTAGTCTTTGGGACTGAGAAGGAACATCTATAATGATCTTCGATTGCTCCCCTAACAGTTAAGAAAGTTTCTGCCTTACAATGTGCTGCAGTATAACAGGAGCACACAGAGCTTGTAAAAAACCCCACACTCTGGACCCTCTGAATGACTGAATAGAGAACACAGCATAAAGCTGATATAAGAAAAAAGACAACCTGGAAGGAGGAATCTGGTGCAGTATTGAACAAATTTAGTCATATTGAACGAGACCAGGCCACCAGGTAATCAAATCCAGACGTCACACTTTGTGCAGCTGCGGACAAGACTTGGTAAACCCTGGTACGATTAAATGCAAATCAAAAGCTGGCGATCACTTCTTATTTCTTACAATTCAGGTGCCATTTTGCAAACTGTCACTTTCTCATGCACTCCCATTTACATATAGTATCCTTGCTGTGCATGTAGGCTTCAATGTACAGCCTAGTAAGTTTGCAAGACGCAGCACTGTGAAAGATAAGTCTTTGAAATGGCGTGACATTTCAGGGTGAACTGCTGAGCCATCGTTTTTCTAGCAAGCCATATATCATAGCCAATATTACCTAGTGCAACTGAGTGAAATTGCCTCCTAAGGCCACTATGTGCTATGCTATTCTATGACTCTTCAGAGAACCTACACCCCAATGACTAATCATTTAAAGCCATAAGTAATGAGATCTTCTTTTACTCCCATTTAAATGGGATGTGAAAGTTATTAGGACTCAACATGGATCCTCAGTGAGATGTAGATATGCGCAGAATGCTGCATACAACTTCAAAAATAGAATAAAAACCTAAAGGAGCTTTCCATAGCTTAAAAACCTCTGTCAGAAGATAAAGGTCTTTCATTTTCCCCTGCTCACACAGCGATGCCGTGCTTGCTCAAGATTTTCTATTTGGAAATGTCACAAACAAATAATGTTGGGTGCGGGAAGAAGAAAGGAGAGCAGCTGACAGCCCTATCAACGTGATGGCCGCCTGGCAGCAGTGATTAGGAGCCAGGAACACTGTTGGTAGGCAAAGATAAGCAGGAGACAATAAGCAAACCCTACTCGTACCTGCCAATGACTAGTTTACCCAAGTCCAAGCCTCTCTTTGTAGGCTATATGTGACTTCACCTCCCTCAGTGACAACCCTCCCTTGAGTGCTGCAGCAGTGACCTTTTCCTACAGGGTTCAGCAGCATTAATCCACCCTGTCAGCCGTCCCAGGAACCACTCCTGTCTTTAACCTTTGTACAAAACCCTCACGTTTCCTAGTAAGTAGAATTAGTATCTGCTGCCAGCGCCAAATCATTAAGGCCAAATGAGTTCATTGACATTGTTGTCACTACAACGAATAACCTAATCTCAACTGCTGTAAAAAACATCGATTAAAAGGAAAGATTTTAAAGAAGTGGCTGCTGTTGTTTTCAAGAAAGTGCCTGCAGAAAAACGGAACCTGAAAACAGTGTTCTGAAAAATTATCTTATTCTGATTTACATTGAAATATTTTACCTAACTTCATTCTTACTGTTTTCTCATCAGTTTACTGTGAATTGCTCTAATTTAATGAAATATTCAGATATTTGATAGATGAAAACATCTTTAAACATTTTTCTACTACTATAGCGTATTTTGTCATTATTCTATGAATATTTCCATTGCCTTAATGATGTATTATCAGTGCTATGAATATTAAAAATATAATAGGTGACAAACTCACTGTGAAATAATGCAATCCTCCTGTTTCATCTTGTTTTATGTACCAAGAATAATTTTGAAATTGCTAAATCTCTTATCAATTTGCTATTTTGTCTAGAAAAATGTTTACTATAGCATGGTATGGGGGTTAGTGTTCAATAGGTAGACGACCTACAGCATGCACATGGTTGTATAACGCCATTAAGTGAGTCAGGAGATTCTTCTCCTTGATTAGATAAGAAGCTCTTTCTGGCTTCTCACATAGCAGGTCTGGGAGGCCCCTCTGTTATTTTACAGCAGAATTTAACTGTCTGCAAGAGAGGGCACTGAAAGCTTTATTGAATAGCTTTTTCCAGAAATCTATAGCAAATGCAAGGGAGCAGCACTACTGAAAAGCAACGATATGCCTGGCATGCTCTGTTTCATCACATCTTGGCTGGTTGTCAAATATAAGATGTTCTTCTCTACATGTGAGGATTATGTAAATAATATACGCTCGAATATATTGAACAAAGTGTCAGGATTACTAAGAAATGACTTCTTGATTCTCTGTGCATCGTATTCCCATGGGGTGGTTCTGCATTTAAATTCTCGAATTGACTGATACTGCCTTCCTGCCTTCACGAATTCACTGAGCATCTTTTTAAAGTGTTTCCCTGCTTTACCTTTTAATACACTGGGGTGTTTTTTGTCCAGCTGACAGGGAACATTTCTCCCTGTCCTTTTAGTGCTAATTGTACCTTGATAATTAACTGCTGCCTTACAGATAATCAGAGAAATGCTTTATAAAAATTGGTGCAAATATTACTATCGAATAAAAGCATCTTTTCTAATTCAATTTTAGCAGGACTGTGAAATCTGTGTAAAATCTGTGAAATCATTTTCTTATTCCATTGTGATATTTTTATTATTATTTATATTGAACTCAGACTATATTCTTATTCCCTTCCACTTCTGGGTCTAATAATATTTCTCTCTCGTTCTTTTTTTTTTGTGTGTGTGTCCTGACTGCTTTCCTGATAGCTATCTCACATGTATTTCTTTAAATTTCCTGCCTTCTACTATTTACTGCTGCTATTTTTTATTTTAGTGTTTTATGTTACTGCATTTGAGAAAATCTATATAAAACCACCACCAAGTGAGAAGCAATTTAACAAGACGCTGTGGGCGGACCATAAAATTGTTAGTAAAGGAAACAGAATATTCAAGGTGAGAACAGACAGCCAAATATCGCTATTCAGCAACAGTGCAGAATTAGACTAGCTGGAACAACAAAGGGGCTTTCCAATCCAAACCTCTAATTTCACAGCCCCACCTTCTCAGTACAAAATATCTTCAATTAACTTTCTCATGAATGGTTTCATTCCATCTATTTTAAGCAGGCTATTTCAAGGAACAGTTCTTCTGAAAAGAAAATAACACTTAGTGCTCTGAAGGATGAGCATGACTGAATCATTAAGGAATAGTATTAGGTAATGGCTTTGACTGAATTTGAATAATGGCTGTAAAGTTAAATTTGTAGAGGTTGCTTTGGGTGATTATTACTAATAGTTACCATAAGACATATAATGGCATCTTCTAGAAATAATAATCAAGTATTTTGGTCAAATATGCTGCCTGCACACTGGAGCAACATGCAAATAAGAGTCATTGCCCCAGAAAGTTTATGGTTTCTATAGCATTTAGTACATAACAGGATCAGAAAACAGTCAGGGTGAGCACGGAAAAGTCAGTAACGATCAGATGCAGAACTGAGCAAAGGAGCAGATGAAAAAGCCAGATAAGTTTTTTGCCTAATCAATATCATGAGAAGTAAAGGTGTAAAGGGCAGATTTATCATGTTTAATAGGAAGTATACATTTATCAAGTCCAGAAATAAAACCCAGGAATTATATAGGTGCTTCTGAGGCAAAAATGGGTGGACAGCCAGTTTACATATCAGCAGACTCAGTAATTCAATGTTTAAGACAAATATAACCCTTTTTCCTCTATTTCCTTACTGCAAAATAAGGAAAATACTCAGCATTGGGATGCTTGGAATATCAATGAATGTTTGTAAATGGAGAAAAGACATAATATTAAATACCGGATACTTCCTAAGAATGGTGATGGCAGTATAATAACAGAACATTTCCTGCCTTTGTCATTGTAATGAACGGAAAATATCGGCATATGCTTATTGTCCATTTTTACTTCCTATATATACAATAAAATATAATGTCAATTAGGTCTAAGACACAGCACCACACTGTCAAGCAAAAATTGATGAATAATTAGAATGTCTGAACAACACTGTCAGGGTAAATTTTTAATTATCTAGTTCATCAGACTGTAAGAATCAAAACAGCTTCTTGGGCCTAATGCATCTCTGCAAAGGGCTTTGATGAGTAATTTTACTGTATCTATAATCACTAGAAGAACATTTTCACTGCCTTTTTGTCCCCTCGGCTCACACTGTCATTATTTATCTGTTAGCTTCCTAAGATGACTCTTATGCTTTATCCTTCATGAGCTAAAAACTTAGCATACTGTGTCATTGCCAAACATTTAAGGTTACATCCTCTTAGCATTTAACTCCCACCAGTTCACTAGGTGATATTCAAAGTCAACCAGCTTTAGGCACGGATGGTGACAGCACGAAAAGGCAGCACAGCTTGTGAACACCACCTCTTTCTCTGCTAACAACATGCTCATACGCCCTGCGCATACAGAGAGACACTGGCATGTAGGTGTGTACATGAGCGGGTGTTCACACCACACGGATAAACACCTGCAGGCAGGATACATGCAGGCACATATCAGTGTGTTTCCCTGTGACTTGGTTTGGAAAGACACATTCTACCTACCTTGACAGTCCCAGTAATTTACTAATGTACAGATAATGTCCCAACTGGTCACTTACTGTGATGGGCAGAACAGAAAAGCAACATCTGAGTTCATTCAGATCTCATGTGGTTTAGGGGTGGGACATAGCAAAGAAAGAAGCAAACTTTCCTACTACAAAAAGCATACTTCTTTGGTTGGCCTTGGGGAAAAAAACAGTCCATGTAAATTTAATGTACTATAACAATTTAAAATCAGTAATTGACACAGTATTAACCAGGGAAACCTCAGACCTTTGCCTGGCTTGCCTGTTAAAATTAGAGGTTAATGTTTGGTTTGGGGCTTTGGTGTTTTTTTTTAAGGTAAAGCAGTTAAACTGAGGTAGCTGGAAATAGGGCATATTTAATAATGATTTAATGATCCCATCAATTCTGTATTGTGTTTCCTATAAGTATGGGCTGAAAAACAGCTGTAAGTTCACTATTTTGTGTTAGCTAATAGAGGAAAGATTAGGGTTTTTTGTAGAGGCAAAAAAAACAACCCACTTCGCAGTAATTTTCCTGCCTTGTCCTCTGATTCTTCTGCTAGAAGGTCCCCCAATAATTAAATCCCCAAAGCACCTGCAGATAATACAGAGTCTGGCTGAGACCCAAAGAGCGTTTATCCTTTTCCAAAAATACTGCAGAGCATATGTTATTTTGTCCGAGAAAGCAAAGCAGACTCTGCATTTAAATTGTACAAGGGAAATATGTATGTAAAATGGCTCATTGCTGCAAGAAAGGTCCACAGTTTAGTTGGAACCTATCAATTTTTGATATTAAAAATGAAATAATCTTTAAGCTTTGAACTTGGATGTCAGACTCTATGACATAACACACTTCTGCTGAGAAGGTAAGGAGACCTCTGCCCAGCTGGCTTTATAGCAGAAAATGTGCCAGAATCTCAGTCAAGGAGATAAGGGGAGCTGCTTTAATAAATCACTGCCAGAACGGCAGCCAATCACCCTGGATCTCTCCCCAGAACCCTGAAGCTCTCTCATCTCCCATAAATGTCATCTTGAGTTAAAGCCAGAATAGACCAAAAAATCAGGGTTACTGCTTGGCTGAAACTGCACACACACACAAAATAATCCAGACCAAAAGAAAAACAATCAAACAAACAAACACACGCCCGACCCTAAATACCAAACAAAAATCAATCCAACAAACCCAACCCCAACTAAGTAAATAAATACATCCTCTATCAGCTAGAAAGCTTCAGAAAGACATAGTAGCAATATGGCACATCCTATCTAGCCCATAATTCACTCCAGTTAGACTCCCAAGATTCAGAGACAGGTCACTAACGTAAAGATGGAGATGGCCACAAATGGTTTTGGTATATAGGGGGTAAAAGACAAACAAAAACCCCCTCATTACAAAGAAATTCTTTCCCCCTTTCTGTATTAATAAGTGATCGCAACACTTCAGTTAGGGAGCAGACTAGGAACTAACAGCTGAAACAAAAATACAGCTGCAGACAGCAAAAACATTTGAAGCCTCTTACAATTAATTAAGTCCCTGCCACCTTGGGAAACCTTGTCCCCCTCTCATGCTTCAGCCTTCTTGGCTATTGCATTTTTTACCACCCACTTTGCAATGCTGAGTTAATTTCTTTGAATTTTCCGCATCAGCAGTATTTATTACTATGTCAAAGGCTTCTTTGCGAATTGAATACTGATAATGGCCTTTCACTATTTTTCTCATCCCTGACTACTGTTCCTCTCTCTGAAAGTCCTGACAGTGTTCATTACACAACTGTACCAGAATGAACTCGAGTTTGCCGAGATCAGTAGAAGAGGTTGAAAAATAAGATGGAAAAAAAATGACCTGTTGAAACTGGTACACTAGGTAAATATATGAGACCACAAAAGCAAACCTGCAAAGGAATGGCAATCGTCTTCATAAATATAACTGGACAGCAAAATTAGGTTCTCATATGTACTGAAGCAACAAAAAGGAGGGACAAAATGGTGAAATTTCAAAATGGAACCATCACTGAGCTGTAATGTTGGCATCAAAATTCAGTAGTGGTAAAGTTAAAAGATGTGATCACTATGGGAAAGTCTTATAGCTAATTACGGAGTAACTAATAGAATCAAATATCCATCAACAAGGAGAATCAGAGTTCATTTTGAATTATAGCCTATCCTAGAAAGACAAAACTACTGGAAAGAGCTTTACTTTCTCTTCTTTGCTAAAACAAACCAAAAAACCCAACCAACCAACCAAAACCAATAGATGTTGAATATACGAATGAAAGTAACTGGAAAATGTGTGTGGGGAAAAAAAAACACAACAAAAACAAACAAAAAACAAAAACCAAAACCCAACAAATTGGACCCAAATAACACAACTACTAGAGTACAGGAAAGTTGGTCAAACCTAAAAGACATCCCAGGAGGTATAATGGAGTTCAATACTGCTTCAAAAGAAAAACGCAAAGAGAAAGAAATGACCAATGTGATTTCAAAGTTCAAAGGTTAAAAAAGTCCTTTCTTGTAAAATGAAAACTGCAAGGAAACCAATTAATAATACGGCTTCAGCCAAGTCTTGCAGGCAAGAGATAACGCCTGACAAGAAGCATCGTGAAGTAATGCTATCCAAATGGGAATACAGAAGGCTTTTATAAAAATATCAGAGGAAAAAACTAGCACTAGGAAGAGAACCCATTAATGAAGGGGGTCTGGCTTTAAATAGGCAATGACTCAGAAATAACTGAGGCAGTGGCTTTAAAAAAAAAAAAAAAAATCTATCTTTGAGAAGAAAAATTAAAACTCTGGCAAAAGTTTGGCTTTAAAAAACCCTTGTTTTACCAGTGATAATCAAAAAAAAAAAAAAATTCTAAGTGTGCTCTTAAAATAGCAGTCGGAACATCTTCATAGAGAAAAAGCAACATAATACCAGCTTTCAGGAAATGCATGAATTATTCTATATGTTCTTTTCCAACAAATTATTTTTTTCTCTGCCAAAAACAAGTCACTTAACAATACAAGAATGAAAATATACTGGGAAATCAAAAAAACTTTGCCCTTTTTTTAACTAGTGAAAATCAAAGGAACCTGAGTATTAAAGTGAAATGGTGTGTGGAGTTAAAGACTGCAACTTGCTACACAACACATTCAATATTTATTTTTTTTTAGTAAAAAAAGTTGCTGCCATACATTTTTTTATAGCCTCATTACTTCATGAGATTTTACTTTGATTAGAATATGAAGCCAGCCGACCTTTAGGGCTTGCACAAAGTCCTGATGGCACTGACACACGTACTTTATTACATACTGGCAACTAAATATGTATCAGAGAACTTTGAAACTTCAGCACAAAGGAAACCTAACAGTACTTTTTTGCCACTATAGCGTATGACCCTGAAGTACTATGCTGATAAATGTCTTTTCATTCCTGACACAATACAGCACTGATTTATCTAAATTTAATACAGTTTTCCTCCTTTATCTCATTTATCTGGCTAAAATTTTACATGCTCAACTACTGCAGGTTAAATTGTCTGGTTCCATCCTAATGGCACCCAGAACACGTTGATATCTCCAGGCCACATCTGTATTTTCATAACCCAGGGATAAAATTAGTGAAATGCTTCTTATAATTGAGGACCTCTCAAAGGGTTCTCGAGTGACCATTTGGCTGCACACAGCAGCTGGCAAGAGCTGAAGCATGAAGCTCAGGGAGCCACATCACCTCTGCTGAGCTATCAGGTCACTCGGAGCTGCCAGCAGCATTGCTGGGACACTTAGGGCTCTCTGCACCTGACCAACGTCCTCTGCAACAAAGGGCCGAACATATTCCTCTAAAAGAAGCCATAGCATCCATGCCAAAACCAGACACAGCAGAAATACTTGCATTTCTTTTCAGTCAAAAGCCTATAAAATCATTTGAGAGTATCCCAACAGTGGTCTTATCATAATTCTCCTTTGGTACATAATTAGTAATGCGGTTTGCATTTTCTTCATGATGAAGTCCCTTCTCTGCTGTGTATCTGGAAGCTTCCTGCTCCAGGTTCAGCCTGGCCACATTCTGACTGCCCTTTTAATGTGCAATCCTTTTGAAGAACTGCTGACGAAAGTACTAAATCATTTTGAGTACTCTCTGGCCAACTCTAAAGAAAATCTACTACATGCTAACATGATCCTTTTTGGGAACTTTTTAATGGCAAGTACAGTATTGCATATGGGATATGCACTAGAGACCCACAAGAAACCAAGTATCATGGGGGGCTCTGTGTAGAAGCTGTTCAATCTTTTTCATTGGGGTCAAGTATTAACATGCATATAATAAATAAATGTTAGGCTCAGAAAATGTCTTACAGACCCACAATATTCTCACGCAATTGTTCCAGTAAAAACACATACACATCTTCTAAAATCATAGTGGCTCAACTTACTGGTGTTTGTTCTCTTATTAGGAAAAGAAAAAGGGAAGAAGAATAAGATTCATGTCTAACCGACTTTCCTTAAAGAGCAAAGCTTTTCTCTGACATGTACATTAGTCTACAAATTTGTCCTGAGGGAATTCTCCAGGGTCAAATGAAAAGAGAAATTAATTTGCTAAATCTACAACTTAAGCATCCAGTTCTTGAATATAATCATGTACCACTCTGCAAGAACTGACAACACATTCAACATAATCTCTACATTATGGCACACTTTTGCAAACAATATTTTGGAAAAACATTTGAAGATAAAGTAGAAGGCAATTAACTGTGGAAGATTCAGTTGTTTTAAGATCACTCAGGTGTATTGCTGTTTGCCTAGAAGATGAACAGTAAACATGTAAAAATCTAAGTGTCCTCTGAAAATCTGGTTTTATATACAGTTTTGTGACCTCTATAATGCAAGCCATCCTGAAATTATCAGCTGCTCAGAGTCTTCATTTTTTCTAATCAAAAGGTTCTTATTTATTTTTCCTAAATTCTTCTATGTTTTTGTTTGAGACCATATTCATTTCCTGATAGCTAGGCTCAGGTTTTCAAATACAAATCGTATACATCCAGATGTGAGATACATAAATTAGGTTCACTCTTCCTAGGATTTACGTTGGGCTTTTATCCCAACTTCTCGCAAAATGTAACTGAAATAACAGGAACAAAACCTAAAACTGCTACTCAAGACAAGGTCATTTCCCAGAAACTTGTGGCTTGAACAGCAGAATTTCCTAAGAAATTAACTTGGAGTCTCAGTTAGTCTCTTCTCAAATATATGACTTATTTCACATACAAATGAACACTGTCCTTTGTTCTCTGATATATTATACAAATGACAGCATGGCACTGATAATTTTCAAGACAGCGGCCTAAAACATCACAGCTACCAGAGAGAGGAAAAAAGATGACTTTATATTCTCTGTGTATTTTCCTTGAGCATGAGACTGGTGGGAGGCAGCTTTGGTTGCCCATGTACAGGGTGTTTCAAAAAAATTGAACCAATATAGGTATACAATTTTAGTTGAAATTTGGTCCATCTTTTTGAAACACCCTGTTGTACAGGGCAGCCACTAGATTGCTTCATACCATACCAAGAAAATTTCACAAGAGCTCTTTTAAAAGTTTAAGTGAATATCTGGATATATGCCATTAAGATTTTTCCTCTAGGGGTACCCACTATAAGGGTGGTGGTGAGGTGAACGGGGCGGGAGGTTGGAAAGCAGGAGACACCCTTCAAGTTAGCTTTATAAGGAATATTCACTTTCTAGAAAGGTTTTCCACAAAAAAATCCAGAGCTCCCTTTAGTGAGAATATATTTAAGAAGCTGCAGCTGGTGATTAATTTTTAATGCTACTTAGGATATATTATCAAGGCAGACATTTATTTCAGAACCCGTGATTTACTGAAAAATAAAGAATAAACTAGTTTTCATCTTTTCCTTTAATTTTAAAAAACTGAAGTGTTGATAGCAATTTTGCATCCTAATAATTACCTATGTCAAGGCCACAGCTGTGAACCCAGGAAAGTACTGCTATCTTCTTGAAAGAGAAGCTGAAAGAACTTATTCCTTCGGCAATTCAATACTTAGTGAAACGAACCCAGTATTTGGGTTTCACTGTTATTTTTATGGAAGCTAAATTTTTCAGAGTGAGGCATGGTGGAAAAGATACTTGCAGCTTTAACACAACAAGTACCACATCGTCCAGTTCTCCCTCATATCAGAGTCATGGCTAGTGAAAGAAATGGAGCTTCTGTCAAGGAAAAAGTTATGGCTCCCTGAGTAAGCGCTGGTTAAACCCACCACACACTGAGGACCAATACTGCATATAGCACTGCTGACCAGCTTCCTTCAGAATTTATTGCCTTTGTGCTGAGTTGCACCAAATAACTGCTGCAGGTCCAGGAATCTGACAAAATATCACCAAAGCAGCAATGCAAAATTAGTAAACCATCTATTATAAATTTTCTGTGGTGTAGGCTGCTCTTACTGCCCGCATTGGAAATCTGCAGAAATTGAGTGGGTGTTCTTGGGGTTCACTTAAGATTACTCAGCAATTCAGTGGCAGGCTGGAATGACACAAGCTCAGTCTTCTTAAAATTCCCCACAATGCCAATCAAATAGAATCACTCCAAATGAAAAGATGATGGGTAATTTTATGAAAAATAGCTGTTTAGGGACAGCTATTCAAAATTTAGTTAGGCTATTAGCTTTCACAATTTATCTAGAAGTCTCTAAATTGTCGTTGGCAACAAACTTTAGTTTTAATACATGAAACCATATTTTTCCTACATGCTTTTCCATTGAGCTTATCCAATTTATATTCATCTGTTTCTCAAAGGTATTGCTGTATTATTAATTTAAATGATTAAAGAAAGAGAAAGAAAGATGTACAAACAGGGGATGGGATCATAAATTTATTTCTAGCCTGAACAAAGGGAAAATTCTTGTAAAACAGAGCCAATTCAGTTTTTTACTGATCAAAAGATTTGTGTCATTTGTGGCACACTGGGGCAATTCTTTTCATGGAGGGGAACGATTTTAACTCAAAGAGAAAAAAGAATAATTCTTTAACCTTAAAGAAACATACTGATTTCTCTTTCAATAGCTATGCTGTACAGAAACTGGTTTTCCTACAATGAAGCCTTTCTACATCCCTTGGAAGATGATGCCTTCCACTCTGGGACTATCCCTGGGTGACAGTATGTCATGTCATGCTGTGGCTGATGTAACTACATAGAGGCTTGTCACTTCACTGCAGTGTTCCACTAGAATTTCTTTTATTAAAAATAAAAAAAAAAAAAAAAAAGCTGTTTGTTGATTTTTTTCCATTATTTGAAACAGGAATGTTTCATCTTAACATAAACCAAAAGGTAGCTGTCTAGCTATGCTCCTGGTACAGTCAGTAGAAAGAGATGAGAGCCTCCAGATGGTGGTTCATGAGTCATAAAGATTATACACCTTTATCAATCATTTGCCTCTCATAAAAGTATTACATGTCCTCCAGTCACCCCAGGCACAGACCACTCATTAGATTTTGTCTACTTTGGTATTTGGCAATAAATATCTTTCAGAAGGACCCAGGCTTGATTTCAGAAAAATCAAAATAAGTACATCTTACCTTTATTTTGCATTACTAGTTCCTAAAGTTTGCAATCTTGCTAATAACAGTGTGTGTGAATTTCTAGTTTGAATTAACAAATTTTCAGATTTTAGTCACTGGCTACCAATATTAATCTGTTCACTGACAAAAAGTCCAAAGATATGTAATACAGAACATAATGTTTGCGGTCTCTCTATTTTCTTTTCCAGAAAGTGGTTCAAATCCTATATATCTGAAATACCTTTATTTCACTTTTAAGTCAGAATACTGAGTGTCTGAACAAAAATGACAGGATATTATAATATAAAAGATTCTAGTTTATATCAATAAGATTTATTGCTAGATAAAGCACTTTGAAGAATCACAAACACCTGTTCTGCCAATTATTGTATCTCCTGGGGCAATGCAATTATTTCCAACTATACACGTGTTTTAAATGGCAGTAATGTTTACTTTCATGAGTTTACCTACACAGCAGTTAATAGGGCTAACAGCCATTTTATATTCTATTCTGCAGTATGAAATGGATCCTGAGCATAATGCATACAAAAGGAATAGAAGAGAAATTTTATCACATTGGACATTAAAGCTGATGCACACAGGTAACGTATTAAAAGCTTATTTGTTCAGGCAAATTGTAATTAGGCAAAGCTATTTTAAATTTTTTATTCAAATAATGTATTTTAGATTAATTAAGCCACTAATGTTTGAATTATAGCTACGCTGTATCCTTTTGTAAAAAAACTTCTGTAAAGTGCATTGAGGGTTGCACTCTTTAAGTTTACACATCTGATCCTGCTTAAATTGTTATGACAATCTTTTGTTTACAAAGGAAATCTTTGAAGACTTGATATTTTAACAATTAGATACAGGTGAGATTGGTGCTGTAACTTCAAAAGAAAACAAACTCCGAGCACATTGCTGCGCCAAACGTTCCCCTGTGCAGAGCCAAGGTTGTCACAAGGGGTTTAGGAGGGGCAGGAAGCCTCTGCAATGGTGCTCGGAGAACAGATTGAAGAGGGAGGATCGGCTTTTCCTCACTCCATCAAAAGAAGACTCGGAGATGACATAGTGAAGATTTATAGGTAAAATGTTGATACACAGAGGGATATTTTATTTTTTTTTTCAAAGAGGAAGGTTAACATATGTTGTGCTCCGCAGCGAATGTACCGCTGCGAGGGGTGTTCTCTGAGCTGGCTGGCAGTTTTTCTGCCATGCTGTGTCCTTCCTGGCTTTCCCTTCATGCTTTCTCCCTTTGAACACTGTCTTTAGCCAGCCTACAAGGTTGAAAGTTCATTTCTTTTTTCCAGAAAATAAAAGTCTCCTATGTTTTTTAACCTGCACAGCTTTAGATACATGCTTCTTTTAATTCTCTCTAATAGCTAACCCATGACCAGGTTTCAGCTGCATTCCAGCTATCTTTTTAGCCACTAATGATGAAGCTATCTTGCAATGCGTTTGCCAATCCAAAATGCTTTGAACACCACTGCTTTCTGGCAGCCCCAGGACAGAGAGCAATACTGTTTTATTGCAAGTGCAGCACATGGCAAGGAAAAGGGTCAAAACCTTGCAGTTTTCTTCTTTTGCATTGTAGGCAGCCATACAGCTCAGGCAGCAAACGTGCATTTCCACCCTTAAGATGCTAAGCTTAGTTTAAATTTATCCTTCCTTTCACCTACCTGTTTTGTCCACCTGCCAACTAGGAGGAAGAGCAGGTGTACAAAGCAACAGCAAGTAGCTGTCAGAGCGGATCATTTTACCCCTTTCTCATTGCCTCGTATGGGTACAAAAAGTTCACCATGATGTTGCTCTCCCTTTTTTTCATGCTTCTCATCATTTCGTTAGAGGTCTGCTGAAGCTGCTGAATCAAAATGTGAGCTTCTGCCTAATAATCCAATAATAATCCTAATAAATCCAAGGCAAAGGATCTTTATAGTGTTACAAATGAATTACTTTCTACGAACACGTTCACAGGGACATTCTTATAATTCATATATTTTGTTTACACAGCATGCATATATATATGTATATTTATATATATGTACCAAGAACTACCTCAATCTGGTAAGTAGCTGCTATCAAAAAGTTCTTTAATATACGACTTAAGAAACAAGAATATTTTACTTCACAAGGAGGTAGGTCTCTCTGAGGCAATTTAGAAGAAAGGACAAGTTAGTGATCACAAGCTGTTGCATCTCCAACACTAAATTATCAAAGTCACATATTTTATATTGAGTTTCATGAAGCATAGGTCTAAAATATGCCATGTTTGCTTATGTTAGAACTGTAATCTCAGTTGCACCTATTTTATAACAAATTTCAATATGATTTTTTTAATAGCCATGCAGGAGAATAAAATTATAACATTTTTTTCTTCCAGCCATCAAGCAAATCAAGACATTTATACGTTTCTTGACTTCAGGACTCAAACATGTATCACACGGGAGTTTCAAGTCCTTTAATTTTGTATTCAAGCCTGGGGTATTTGGGGTAATGATTTCAATCTTGATGGCCATGTTTTGTACTAACACACAGGAGGCAGTACAGCAGTCTTTGCTAATAACAATGAAGCACAGAAGTAGACCAAAATGATACTGCTGCTGAAACTGGAAACTCCATCTTAGATAGTTGTTATTAAATACATTGGTACTCTCTGCAGAAGAAGATTACAATGAAAATAAACCATCTGCATTTTTCCTGATGGCAAGTATTAGCAATCTGTTAACACACAATAAAGTCCATCCTCACGTCAAGTAAATTTTAACTATCTAAGCCAAACTTCAAGATAAGCAGAAATAAAGAATGCAAACAGATTGCATGACGTTAATACCTAGCTCCACACCACCCACTTTGAAAAAGTAGATTTGTGAGAATGTTAAATGTGTCAGCTGTAAACCACCAGCCTTGAGTTCAATGACCCTACAGCAAACTATATGCTCAGCTCATTTAGCATCGCATGAGAACGTAATTCACTTCCACTCCTTGCAAAAGTTTAAAGACTTATTTCCATGAATTTCTTTTTCATATAAACTGAAATGAGTCGATATTGTCCCTCTTTCTGTCATTTGACAAGAAATGAAAAAGAGAAAATTTAATTTGTCATTCATTTCACATAATCACTTGCAGCTTGATCTTGTTTTAAAGTAAACATCTGCCATGCACCGCTCCTGCGTTTTCTGAATGTTATTTCCTTATGTAAGCTGGGTGCAAAGAAATGTGTCTGCAGACATGATGTGGCAGGATCATGACATTTTAACATACTAATGACAGCACACTAACAATGCAGTTTGCTTATGTCACTGATATTAATAAAGTATCTGAACCTAAACACTCACACAGCTGTTAAATGTTTCCATGTTTTGGTTTGTGGTTCTATGGGCATTTTCTATAGATATTTAAAACCACTAAGGAAAGAGACAATCTCACAAAATTAGAGTCCACTTGCTCTGCTGACTTTATGTTGTCCAAATCCTTACTTTTGAAATCATGACCAGAAACAAAGTCATACTCAACTCAGATACCTTTCTTTCTAAATTAATAGTGCTGTACAAAAGCATATTACTGAAAATTTTGCTTTTCATTATGCCCTTGAAGATAAGGTATTTGTCCTCAAAGGATCCTGAATACTTGACACAATGAGCCAAAAAAACAGGAGTGCTCCTTTTGACGCAATTATTCTGCTCTTCATGCATGGATACACATGCATTTATACTTTAGATACTCAAATATAGCATCCTTAGTTTGCAGAAAAAATAAAACCCAAGATACACATTGAAATAGATACCTCTAACTAGTAACTTTCTAGATAGCCTAACAGGTGCCAAAATGAGGAAAGATTTACACCAGAGATTATGAAAATGCAGGATCATTTGAGAATAATAAAAGTAAATGGTGGAAAATGTTAACAGCAACAGCTGTGAAAAGAAATTATAGAAGATTAAAAGTATAGAAGAGAGCAACAATAGTAAAAACCCTTTAAAATTTAAAGTGCTTCTCAAGAGAGATTCCTTAATTACGGTTTCTGGAGATATTTGAGTACTAGCTGCAAAAACAGTGAGGTATAGATATTTATAATTCTTTCAGTATCCTAAGAACCTACTAATACATAAACTCACAGACAGGAAAATTATATCAGATCACACAGCTGGATGAACCATGCTGACTTTAAGGTCTCTAATTACTTTTTTAGGTTCTACACAGAACAGCAATCACAGGAATACTTAGTGATGAAGACAGATGTAAAGGTATAGGAAGTCTCCCTACACAGTGTAGTTGATTTGTGGCAAAATTCAGTTTTGCCCAAGAAAGTCTTAGTCAGCAAGAAGCAGGTATATCTGGTTTATGTTTCCTTATTTCATATCTGTGAGATGAATGTTTGTATTATTGCCATAGACACTGGTACTCAGAGTTGGATGCAGCTGAAATGTTGGGAGACAGAGGTAAGGGTAGAGGGCTGAATGTGTGCACACAGTGAGCATCACTAACACTGTGCTATATACAACTCCTTTAACTATCCATAGTAAATCCCTCTCCACTACCAGAGGCAGCAAAGGGAACAGGTAGTAGTTGCAACATGGCAGAACAGTGATCATCACACCAACACCAATCTGCAGGGACACACAGCAGAAAGCACAGAGTTAGTGCAGTGCTGAAATACACGTTATGCAGAAGCTTCTGGATAGAAAAGCAATACATTCAGTATGCCTGCCCATGGAACAACATCCCAAAAGGTTAAATTCCAAATCACATCAACAATTTCAATGTGCTGGCAAAATTTACAACATGAGAACAGGCATTGTATTATATTATGATTTTAAGTTACTGTTCATGATGTCTCTGAGCCTGTTCTGATACTACCAATACTCATTTGAACTCTGGAACAGTTCCTTTTTCAAAGTACGATATTCCAACTTAAGGCTCATCTACTCAGACAAATACCAGAAGAAGACTTATAGTCATTCATGCAGGAAGTTAGTTAATAAACTGCAGGCAAAATCTGGAATTATTTTATTATAATTATAATTAATAATGTATTATGGTGATTACGGTTTGGCTGAGAACAAACAGACCAGTCTGAGCTAGCCTGAGATAACTGCCAAATCTTCTGCACGTGTGACAGATGGTGGAAGCATTTTAAAGACTCCCTGTGCACAAGAACTCTGCGTAACAGGGGCTCAGATTCAGCTGAACAGCAAAGTAGCTGAAGTGGATCATGATAAAAGCACAATAAGCAGCATCAGCTACCTTTAAAGCCTTCGGTTTCACTCAAAGAAAAGGTGGGGGAAAAAAAAGAAAAAGAATAGTGCATTCAAGGGATGTGAGGGAGGGGAAATTGATTGCACAACTTAGGTTGACTGTCAACTGATGAAAGTGAAGGAAAATGTGGCTTTTGATGTGGTGCTCTAAATTCAGCAGGTATAGGGGGTGGAAGGACAATGGTTGAACTCAGTGGAGCTATTATATATCTTCTTCTAAAATGGCTTGTTTAAACTTCCCTAACAGTTTTTTATGGATGACACAGGGTAGTTTAGAAACATTGCAACTTACTTTTCAATAAACCTTATTCTTCCCAAGAACATAACTCATTTTTTGTTCTTATGTCTAATCTCTTTTGGCTCATCTTACTTTGAAAAGGGTTTTGAACTCCAAGAATGTTCCTCGAATACTCCCTCTAAGAGTCCCAGAAGGCAAATGATAGATTGTAGAGGAAGAAGACAGAGCAAAAAACGAAAAGTGATATCATACAAATGAGAACTCTCCCAGCTACATCCCAAGTTACGCCCGCTGCAGAGAATCCATCTTCCTCTCTAATTAATTTCTTATGGTATCTGAAGGAAGGTCAGTTGCAAGGAATAGACATTTATAGACCAAAAAAAGAGTCCAAGTTAGGAAAAAGAAAAACAAAAGAAGAATTATACAACTGTTGACATCTGATGCTGCCAGTGTCTCTTCAGCCTTTCATTGAACCACTACTATTCTTTCCCTAGAACAAGCAAATATGCTGTATTCCTTTCTACACCGATGTGCTTTCCAGGACAGTATACAAGCAACAGTTAAGCTTTGGTTTATGTTGCATACCTGAATTGAATCTTTTATGAAGTTGTTCAAAAAGCAGTTTAATATTATTATTTGGACGAGCTCTCTCAAGCTAGGTTTCCACATGAAGATCCTTCAACCCTTTGCTTTTTGGCATTCACCAGAGAAGCGGAGATGCAAGTACTATCTGAAACCAATTTCAAGTGGAATCAAACTGGGCAGCTGATTGTCTTTTTAAACCAGTTCCATGCCCTTAATTTCAGTGAATTATTATTGATTTATCCCTGAAATGAGAATCAGTCTGAAAGTATACGTTTGCCAGAAATGGCATTACCCTTAGAGGTATCGTCAGCCCACCTATCTGAATAATATTGTACTGACAGGTCACAAAAAGTTTTAAAATATAAAAAATACAGCAGGAGCTGTAATTTAGTTTTTCAGAAAAAAAACAAGTTCAGTTTTTGTGAAGAACATGGGGATGCTGTCGGCTAATGTTGTTGGCTCTAGTGATGGACAGAATACAGAAACTTCTCGCCTGACTGATGCTATAAATCAGATATTTGCAGCATATCATTTTTTTTTTCGGCCTGCACAGAATTGCCATCAGAGTCCTTTACAATGGAAAGGCCATGGCAAATTATGCCGATTACGAAAAAGGCTTATACTAATGATACCATAGAGAAAATGCATATGTCCTTCACATATCTACAAGGATGATAGAAAAGAGAATTAACCTCAATGATAGAAGGTCATCATACCAGTGGCAAGGCATGCCTTGAAGATTTGACAAAAACCCTATTAATTTTGTTCAGAGTGGAAAAAATAAGATCTAAAATGCTATGTGAGAGAAGACAAAATCTCAGGTACCCATGCTGTTGCAAAGGTCCAAAGCCTATCCTGCCAAACCAAGCGAAAGTGTCAGAAATCTGTATTGCTTTTACCACCTGATTTCATACCATAAATGTCACAGACTGTTGAAGATCAGCATAAACAATTATGTGTGTGTGTTTGACCTTCTACAGGATTCCTGTGAACTATTTTGGCAAGCACGTGTTTTGTTATTGTAAGAATTCATAAAAATATTTTAATTTTTCCACTTCCTAAACACCTTTTTGCTGTTTCAAGGAATAACATACACTTATACAGAAAAAAATCTGTCAACAAAGCATGATTAAGGTTGTAAAAATCAAGCATTGAAAGGTCAGAAAATGCCAGAATTGTCTGTACATCCATAATTTAAATTCCTTATGCTTGTGCATTACGATAAAGCTTTTAATGACATGATAGCTTATAGTATGTCCGGTGACACCACACTTAGAGGGTCCAGAAGAGCAGAGGAGTTCCACTTTCACTCTCTGTGTAAGGGAAAGCAGTCATCACAGGGCAAATCCTACTTCATATCTGTGAGCTTTAAGCTCAAAAATGACTTTGAGGCTTGTTCGTGTAGTCTGCTAATGTCAAGAGCAGTTTGTAAATGCACAGTGAGGATGGAATACATTGTGATTTTAGTTGTTGAGATCAAATAAATCTTTCCTGAATACACATGAATTTGTTTTTTTAAAAGCCCTATATCTTGCATAAAATTGGTCAACTTTTCACTCAAGGCCCAAAATAATCTCCTGACAAATTTGAATTCCACAACTTGGCAAGTGATATACTTGGAAATGAAAGACTCAGGGACAACAGAGTAGTTTTTAGTACAACATTTTTAGCCAGTCTGTCGAAGTTGTATAAGGAAACCAAAATGGATTTATGTGCTGTGAAATGCTGGACAATCTCATTAGTTGAGAACTGGTAATATCATCCCCGTGGTTTCACAAGCAAAACATTTATGTACCTGCACACTACATAGAACAAATTAACACATACATTACTAAGTAACACTTCAAAGCAAAACAAACACAGAGGTCTGAGTGGCATCCAGAGCTGAGGAACACTAAGAAAAAAATAAAAATGCCTTAATTTGAACCTTTATTCTTCCAGGGGAAACGTGTGTGGTTTGAAACCTGGGTGTGAACACTGCATGGTAGGAAGAGCTCTAATAACTTCATTCCCAGGTGAAAAAGAGATATAGAGACATAGAAAAACGTGGGCGCTAGCGACATTCTCTGTCTTTAACTACATGACTCCCAGCCTCTAAATTTTCCACCCTCTCTCCCACTTCGAGCTTAAGGTTCTTATTCTCGCATACAGAGCTCCACAAAAGTACCTTCTGCCCACATCTCATTTCTCATTTTCTCCTTCTGTTACTGCCTGAGTTCTATCCAAATTATTTTCTTAAACGCCTACTGTACATTTTGTCTGGTCTTTGCATCATGCCAAAGCTTGTGTTCTGCAGAACCAGGCCGTGTTCATTTGAATTGCTATCTAAAATAGGCTTTTTCTGTGAGGTCAGTAAACAATACGTCAGCTAAAGCAAGCTTCTTTTTTAAGTAACTGATTCTCTACATGAAAATTATCTTCTTTACCCTGATGCAGCATTCGACTAATGCAGGCTATCTCTGACTTGTGTCACAGACGCATTTTCGCCAGAAAATGGTGAAAAGTAAAAATTATGTCATATCTAGGTTAATATCATAGAACTTCTTCAACTAATTTGCTGGCTTGTAAAACCAGAGCTGCTCTGTGAACCTCTTATCCTTTCCTGATTAAATACATATTTTGCCTTAAAGAAAACTTTATTTTAAAAAGATGGGACTGAAATCAACCCCCTAAAACTGAAGACTGCCAAATTTCACAGATGCTACTTATCTCTGTGATGGCCTGACCAAACCTCAGAGCTGACAGTTCTGCAAAAGCTAGGTTATGAATTTTTATTTCTCAGACATGGATGCAAGCCACCAATACGAATCTATTTAAGCTCAAGGAAATGAAACAGAAAACGCTTGCCTAATCTGCAGGAGTACTAGCGGGAGCACATTTTTCTGCTCACACACACATACGTACATGTACAAGGGCACGGTAGTGTTGTTTCTTTTTTCACACTGAATAGACAATGGAGCATAACCTCACTTCTCACTTCCCACTGCACATGGGCCCTCCCTTCTTCTGACACCCACAGAGGGAAAAATAGGTAGAGAAGACCAGGATTCTGGTTCCAGCCAACTCCAAATGCATGTTCTGACCCACATCATCAGGCACACGCAAGGTTCCTAGAGACCATGCGGATCCTCCCTATGCCCATCAGTTGACAAGGCAAAAAAAAATCATGTGCCATTTCAGAGATTCAAGATTGCAAATAAGATCTGGAGTTCTTAATAGTTTATCTTACATCTTCAACAATAAACTCTTTTTAAGTCCCTTTCCCATCTGAGAAATTTGCTTTTTCCCCACTCGTTGTATTTGACACATTTTCTGCTCAGAAACCTAGCAGCCTCAGAAGCTTGCTTTCTCTTACTATTCCTTATGAACAAAATGGTGATATGTTAGCATGTATGAAGAACAAAAAATACCTGTAAAGCTCAGAGAGCTTTTTACTTAGCAAAGCACTGTTACCTGTCTGCATCCACAGTTACGTCATGGACTCCTCTTTGAATGACATCTCGAGAGGCAGTTAGGTCTGGTATTCGGTTCAGACTTCTTGTGTATAGGTTGAGTCCTCCATCTGTCATGTACCTGAAAATAAATGTGTGGTCAATCAGCGCAAAATTCAGCCATCTGGCAAATATGTTTCACTCTAAAGTTAATGGACTGTGGAATTCAAATGTTTAAGGTACAGGCTACACTATTAGATGGTAGACTTGTACCAAATATTCGCTTGGTGTGCCCAGCACAGGGAGATCAGATATATGCCTATTTTCTAGGATCATTTGTCTTTTTCTGTGTTGGCTTATAGGCCAACTTGTTTTACTAAAACATAATTCAATTGAAACCCTCAAGTATCTTCAAATAATTTAAGAAGATTTTAGGTACTGCAGTTTTGTTAAATAATAGCACAAGATGCAAAAAGCATAACTCCAGTTAAAAAAAAAGAAAAAAAAAGGAAAAAAATCAGTAGCATCCATCTAAATGGGAACATAAATTGAGAATCCAAATCCATAGTCCTGGCAGGGATGCACTCATTCAGGTATGAAAGAGATATCCGCTGAAGCCCTTACAATGACATTTAAGAATCTGTTTCTATCTATGTTACTCTAGCTTGATTCCAACCACTTCACATTATAATGAATGACTAATGAATTGAAGAGTCAGTATAGTGCAGCTTACTCACTAGAGAACCATTAAAAGTTTCTGAATTTCAAGCAGCAGCAATAATTGCTGGAATGCCTACCTACAGTTTAATATCTCTATGGGAGGTCTTGGCATTTTTAACCAAGCAGTACCACAGCCTGTCCTACTCTCAAGAGCTGTCCATTATTTTCTCAAACGACCGTTCATTAAACTGTCTTCCCTCCTAGACTCTTGCTTTTTATATTTCTCTCGTGTGGTTTTTGGTAACTTTAGTGTAGCATCCTAGTGCAGAGTTTGCACAAATTTATTTGTGAAGGACCATGCATATGTATGGCACTTAACGCAGAAGTATAAATACAGAGAAAAAAAAAAAAGTGGTATACCTCAGTGAACCTGCTCAAAGTTAATTTAACTGCTGAAATAAATCTAGTCCCAATGCTAGCATGATGGCTAAAATGATCTGCTGGAGTCCATTCCCAATTCAAATAATCTTTAACATAAGTTCTCCTCGAGCCATGAAATGGTGTCACTCAAATCCATCTTTCAGTTGAAGTGTGTGTCCAAGCATACAAACGTTTCATAACTCTGCAGACTCCCAGGCACAAGCCAAGACACACACAGACACCGCTGGTGCTCCAGATGTTCTGTTGGCCGTCACTCTCCAGCTCCTTCTGGGAGATGGTTTAATTGATATCAACTGTCCCAGAGACCACAGTGCTAATACAGCAGCCCAGGAGCACCAGACTCCACCCCCACAGATTGAGATTCCAATTGTGTCCTGGGTGGCAATCTAGATGAAGGTAACCTCAAGTGCATTAAAACACAAAGGGTTGGTTTGCTCATTTTCAATTCAACTCTAAGGCATTTTATGTGCTGGTAAGATTTGATCTACAGGTCACCGAGGGTGCAGAAGGTAACTTCAGATTTGTTTTCAAATGTGAATTAAGTCATACTCACACACTAGATTTATCCTTTTATTAACGACAAAATTTAGACTCTTTGACAGACTATTTAGCTAGGGGTGAATTATGCAGCAGATTCCAAGGCTCTGGAATTGCATATTAAATTTAGCTGTGGTTTGAATGCAATCCAGTCTATACAGATTTTTTCCTCTATAAGGTCTAAATAGAGAGACTTAAAAAGTGCAACAGGCCTTCCTCACACTAAATTCTAATTACTGTTGCATTCCTGTCCCCAAGTGTTTAAAGTAATTAAACTGAAAATGGAAGAGGCATGAAGGAGATAAGACTTTACATGCCTCAACGAACCCTGAATTTTCAGAGCTTATTAACTTGTTTTTAACATTTACTGCACCTAAAAATGTTAACTGAGCACATTGCAACTTACTCTCTATTGAGTCATCCTTATTACAGATGCAAAGAAAAGTCACCCAAGATGACTATATTCATTTTCTAATGTGATAAGCTAATTAATACAACTCATCAGCACTGCAAAGGATTCCCTATTTTTTTTTTTTTAAACATGCATCCATTAAATACAGCATTTAGATTTTGCTTATGATAAAAGGTCTTCAGACATTTAAGTGTTACATTTTCCATATATCTTTCTCCTGTTCTAGCACACAAGAATATGGTATCCTTCTTGACAGCCACTAGTGCTGTGCTGTGGACCTGTCAGCAGTGTTCCATTCACAGAACACTGAGACAGTGCACCAGGGAGATATAGGAATATGCTTTCTTTGTAGTTATGCTCTTTCTAGAGATCTATCTTTGGATGGTGCTTGAGGTGAGACACTACTATAGAGACAGCTTTGATCATAGACTTACATTTGCCCTTAGGAACATATCATATCCGGTTTCATCAGCCACCATTCTCTAATCGCAGTTATATTCAAACTCAAAGATTAGACTGACAGCAAGAGTCCTAAATTTATACAGAGTGAAGTATTGTGGTGTGACATGGCTACGTATGCTATGGGACTTTTGTTCAACCCAGTGTTAGCTCAGCTATCAAACAGCTTTGAGATGCCAACAACAGCATTGAATAGTAATTTGAGTAAAACAGTAACATAGGTAAGTGACCCATGTTCATGAGATTGATATAAAAATTGTTATATAGTAACAACACAGTGAATGCAGTACCCCAAAGTCAATCAACTGATTAAACAAACAAAAATAAAAATAATTGTTATTCTTCCTCCTAGGTATGCTAGGAGAGTGACTGATCTTTTATGAAAAGATATTCCTAGAGCTCAGATGATATGCACAGTTGAAAAATTGCAATAAAGGCCTATCGCACAGACTACAGTAGACAATATCTGAAGTGGAAACAGAGAAAGTCAGTGCTGTCAGCAACTGCTTTTCATCAGCTGCATCCAATACCGTATCTACCATCTCAAATAAAACATAAAAATACTGAAAGAAGACCCATCCCAGAGCAAGCAGTGCAAAATGGTGGTTTACCAGATAACTAAGAAATTCCAGTAAGTAATAAGAAGTACCTGTGCTCTTATCACAGTTGACAGCAAAGTCATCTTGATGTTATAGGAGAAAAACTGTTTTTGAAGGCAGCTGAGAACATCTCTGGCAGCTTAGGTGTTTGTTTTGGTTTGCTTTGGGTTGTTTTTATATGTACATTTTTATGTAGCAACCATGATGCAACTTCCACTTGTGTGCCAATATTTGTTACAAAAAATCCTATTAAACTTGCCAATTTTACATTAGTTCAAGTGGAGAGAAAATGCTGCTTACCCACTATTGATGTCATCAGTTCGGAGGCTTTTCCCAAGAATGTCCCCATCGCTCATGTAGCCACCAACATCAACTTCAGAGGACATGTCCAAATCGCCGCTTCCCTTCTCACTCATGTCGATCTGTGAGATATTTCCAAGGCGAGAAACAGCTGCTCGGCGAAGCGGGGTCGTGTACATGAATCGCGAGGGGTCTGTGTGTATGAAGCGGCTGGCGCTGCTGCGGGGATACCCAGCGCCCAAGGACGGGGCATCTCCTGCCTGCAGCCGAGGACTGGCCTGCCCTAGTCTCCAGGTCATGGGGGTGGACCGGCTTGTCAAGCTTGGTATGCTTCTGCCATTCACCTCAGTTGTCACAGTGCTGTCGAAAGTTGTCTCCAATGTGCTGCCAAACAAAATGGAGAGGTCAGTGAACTGTGCTTTCTCTGTTCCTGAGAAAGAAGGAAAAGCAAAGGCTGGAAGAATATATATTTCCTTAAAAAGTTCTCTGCGTGTGTGATTTTCTTCAGGTGCACACGTGTGCTTGTGTATAAAATAACCTGTACTTATAAAATAACCTAAAATAACTTTTACAGGTTTCTAAGCAGACGTATATCAAACAATAACCATTTTTGTGAATGACTGTACAAGACACTTTGACAGTAAGGTATATTAAAGTCACATTTAAGTTGTCGAGTCAGTCTAGCAAACAATATGGCTAGCATCATAGCTAGTTTTCCCTGGCAAGCTTCTAATCCTTTCAGCAACTAGTAATACTCTACTACAGTCCAAATTTTTAGCGGTCTACACAAAACCCAAATACCTGTGACTTATCTGGGTCCCTCTAAGGCTTGACATAGTTTCTTCCAAATTCTGTCTCAAGTCTGCTATATTCTTTACAGTCCTCATTCTTCTTGTTTCAGGGTCTTCCCCTGGAAGAAAACAATAAAACTAACATAAATTTTAGTGCACGTGAGCATATAAGGTTGAATAAAGTGCACACATGTACACACAGCTGAGAATGAACACATCTGATTGTAAATAGGCCTGTCCCTTTAATCTTTCTAAAAATAAAACCTCACTCTTTCAGTAATAAAACCTACGTATGCTTATAAATAACATGTGGTATGTAAAAAACCCACTGGAAAGAATCCTGGGGAAGTATCCCTGTCAGGGCCCAAATCTGTTAATGAAATTCAGATTACCGTGTTGGGATTTTTATCCTCTGTAATCAAGGCATGATGCAGCCCCAGACCACTTGGTACATTACACAGCCCCTTCTTCCTCCTTGACATTTTACATGAGTTGGTAGGAAATAAAACCGCAGTAAATCTGTGCCTGGAAAGAACTGGGATGACTGCTACAACAACTCTTCAGTATGCACTTAACATCCAGGCTATTTCAAAGCACTCTTTAAGTCAGGCACTTAATAAAGCATCTTTCCTGAAATGTAATGGTTTCCTGAAGGGGGAGATTATTCTTCATAGGGGATAAAAAAGTATTCTTCTCAGAATAAAAATCAGAACACTGTAGGTAGATGTGCCATTTACACAATTATGAATTTTAACAGCCTTCAAGGAATCATTGTGAGAAGCTAGTCTCATCTCCTGAATAGCAAAGCACACAGAACTTCACTGAACATCCTCAGTCATGTTTACTTCACAACAATGACAACAACAACAACAAAATACAAAAAAAAAAAAAAAAAAAAAAAAAAAAAAAAAAAAAAAAAAAAAAAAAAATACAAAAAATATAAAAAAAAAAAAAAAAAAAAAAAAAAACAAAAATAAAACTAAAAAAAATATAAAAAAAAAATAATAAAAAAAAAAAAAAAAAAAAATATAAAAAATATTCTATTATCAATAAAATATAAATAAAATAACTATAAAAAAAAAAAAAAAAAAAAAAAAAAAAAAACAAAAAAACAAAAAAAAAAAAAAAAAAAAAAAAAAAAAAAAAAAAAAAAAAAAAAAAAAAAAAAAAAAAAAAAAAAAGAGGAAACTGTAATAAACCTCAAAGCGACCTCCAAAAATTATATACGAAGATACAGAAATACATGTTTTCTAGCATATCCATATATCAAGGAATTTTAGTTCACTTTTCTTTTGGAGAATAAAAGAAATTCAAAAGAAAACACGTGATAAAATCACTGATTTGTTCAAGGCTGGTGTTCTGCTTTTGGTTGTGACCTGTATCTGTTGCTTGAAAGAACGTTGGCAAGAAGCATCATTATTCTAGTTATGTGTATAATGCTGAACGTGGAGTGCAAGCAATTTTGTTTTGACTCTAGCACTGATAAATTTCATGTCATACCTCACCTTGTTAATTTAATTTTACTCCTCATTCTGGAAATGTTATCATCAGGAATGATATTGTGCATCCGCTAAAATTATCTCTAATATTTAACTCTAGATTTCAGCATGCTCATCCAGAACAAGCTTTTACTCTAATCTTGGAATCCTCATGACGTCAAGAATCTGTTTCATCTTTGAATACATGTAACAAGAGATAGTCTGGTGAATTTAAACTCAACATCATATAAAAGTCAATACCAGAAATCCAAGCAGAGGCAAAATATCACATTTCACTATCAAATTTCACATCTGTAAAATGTAAAATACACAGGCAGACACTTATCTTCAAGTTGCTGTATTCCTCATTCGCTTGCCACCTTTACTCCTCACAGGTTTGTGTGTGAGTTTACAGAATATATAAATTCAACAACAGTGAAGTCTCTGAGGAAAAGCATGGCATGCCATTCAAGTGAAAGAGACAGGTGAAAAAGCATGTAGAAGACATTTGACGAGGTGGCAAACCAAATAAACAAACATAGAAACAAAACCCCACAACAAACAAACAAAAATGACAAAACCCAAAGAAAAAAATATTGCAAGTGGAAAAAATGGGAAAAACAGGAAGGAGAATTTAATGTTGAGCTTGTTAGAAAAGTTGCAAAAACAGAGAGTTGGGAAATATTCAACATGGGGCTGGAAACAATGAAAATTATATATATAACAAAGTATTCCAGAAAAGTAAAACACACACACACACAAAGTCCTTGTAAGGCAAAAAGATCTCAACATCACATCTGTTTGAAGGCATGGGAAAAATATATTAAGGCAGACTTGCAGTAGAACTGTAAGCATGGGTTTAACACTGCTTTAACCTATACAGTGACAATTATTTCAAATATAAGGGGCAATTTACAGAAGAAAACTTTATTTGAATAATGGTTCACTTAAGCTCCTTAATTTTGAGTTTTGAATAAAAGATGAAGACCTTGAGCTCATTGATAAACTGAATTGCTACTGTACCCTCTTCTGCAGCCCAGATCTTAGAACCTGATTACTCTGCTGGTACTGAGGAAAAATCCCAGTTCCTGACATTAAATAATCTGATATACATTCCATATACGCTTTATTTCTTCCCTGATAGGCAAATGATGCATGGTAGTAGCCGATATACCCTGAAGCTGTGGCTCAGTGTTAAGCTAGCTTTGACAGAAATGCCAGTTTGAGTTTTTCCCATCTACCCTGACCTGCTTAAGTCTTCTGTCCTCTCTGTTGAAGCCAAACAGTCCTTCGGGAACTGCTGTTTGCTTGTTTATCGCTCCAAATCAATTCTTCACTGGTTTCACGGTCCAGCAGTCCAAAAACCTCTGGGCTGGCACTGTGGAACTAACAGTGAGGTCAACACCAGGCAGGGTGGAGACAAGAAGTGGGGATACAGGCTCAGCACTGCTATCAAACTCTTGATCTTCTCAAGCCACACCCCAAGGGCACGCTCATTTACTTTTGTTTGTTTGTTTTTTGTTACATAAAATAGACTACATGTGTGCATTTTTACACGTAATACCTTGCAGGAGGCAAATGTTCACACGCAGATTGAAATTACCCCAGCTGCTACTGTGTTTCAAGCTCAAAATGCTCAACCAAGCACATTGCTTATCAACCTACTGATGGATCCCGTGTACTGTTTGCAGAGGTTTCTGCACCATCCTGGAGATTCCCGGGAGGCAAAAGGGCTCATTCCAAAGCAAAGCTGGAGACCATTAAGTCCTGTTAGGTTGAACCTACTGCTGGAAGCCCAGACAGTTCCCAGGCGGACTGTCCATGTCTGCCTCCAGGTACCTCCTGCAGTGTGCTCAGTTCCTCACTGTCGCCCCACTTTTCTGTCTCCCCTTCACCAAATGCGTGCAAATTCACTGCCAGGAGCACATTACATTCTTGCCACAACACCTATATGGGGGAGAGCCAGGATCTGGTACCTGCCTGCCTAAAACCAAAGGTGAAACAGTAACATGTTGAACAATTTTCTGTTACACACAGAAATACATATTCCAGGGTGTAAGCAGGCAGAATTGAAGCCAATGCAATACTTTACCTTTACATTTATTTGAGGAACTGATAATACTTCATATCTGCAGTGACTTTGCCCTTTCCTTCCTTGTTTATCCTTGTCAATTGTCCTTTGCTGTGTGTTAGCACTACAAATTCTTGTAGCAAAAATGACAACAGCTGTCTTTTTAAATATATATTGTACAGTAAACAGCATAACAAAGCCTTGAGGTATAATTGCAATACAAAATAAAAAGGTACATATATATGGCAAACTGCCAAAATATATTTTCACAGAGAAGAATTTTTCACTTTCAGACAAATTATAGCATAGAAGTGATGTTATTCTGTCCTGAAAAGGTGAAAAGTTCGAGGCCTAATCTCTTTTGATCTCTCAGTGACAGAAAGGGTAATTTCAAAACCCCTCCACCCTTTTTTTCTAAAAAAAGATACAACTGGAGTTTCATGATTTTAAAACACTACGAAGTACTACATACGAAATCCTCATAAGTGTAACTACTAAGTATTTTTAAAATAATTGTTCTTTCTTCTTTCCATCCTTTTCTTAAGGCTCTATCAATGGACCATGCTGTACCATACATTCTGTACAAGTCAGAAAGTACAAGCAGTTGAACTTGATGATTGAGAAATTTTCTGCACTGAGTGCAACATCCTCAGACCTAAAACTTGCATCTGACGTTACCTCCACTTTCAGGAGAGCACTGTGGCTCCCCATCTAGATCAAGCCTCCTTCTGTACAGAGGATGATAGGGATGACGAATAAATGTTGTTTGTGGGTTTGTTTTTTTCTTTTTTTTTTTTTTTTTTTTTTTTTTTTTTTTTTTTTAATTCTGAAAGGCAGCTACAGCCTGCCTGCTAGAACAGACAGTATGATGCTTATTGCAGGAGAACTGGGACACAATGTATGGGTTCAAAGGGAGACCAGTCTCCCCAGGCACCTTATTCCTTATTTCCATGGTCCACAGCCAGCATAGAGTCTGTCCATATTTACATGACCTAACATGTTAGAAATGCTCCCTAGCTTGTTATCTCGAGTGATTCTGGTTTGTAGGCTGAAGAAACACTGTTCTATTTCATACATGGAGAGACTGGGACAGGAAAGACCAAAAGCAGGGTACTCTGAAACATTCTGTCCAAATTCTTTTCCCCTTACAAGAAAGTTTCATGTAAATATTTTACTGACTCCATTAAATATAATCTGCTCCAATCACTATAAGCTTCCTCTTATGTTAAACATGAGTATTCCAAAAGATTGTCCCCAAATTCTTGCCTATTAGCAGTGAACCATTACAGGTTCTTTCAGCAAATTTCTAGAGAACACATTCATTCCTTCATTGTATGAGGTATGTACACAGGAAATTTAAGTAAACATTTTACAGAAATCACTAATCATCTAGGTTAAACTTCTAAATTCACAATTCTGGAGCTCACCCATATTTGCACATTTAATACTACTATTCGTAATCATTTTAGTACTTCCGCATGTGTAATTACAGCACAAAGCATATAAATGGGAGAACAATAATTTCATTAATGGTCTGATTTTCATAAAAGGATTTACAAATAATAATCAGTTCCTTGGAGATTTGTCCACTTTTAGATATTAACTCTATTCACAAAGGAAAATACAAGTATTACTCTGCAGATGGAGAAACTGAGGCTCACAAGAAAAAATGGATTTGCTCAGTGACACACAGCTGAAAAGGGGCAGGAGCAGGTGGAGAGCTCAGCTTCCTTTGCTACCAAGCCCCTTTTAGCATACTGGAATACCCTAGTAATAAAAGGTATGCATAAAAAGATAATGTATTATTCTTTGTTATTTTGAGATGATAGCTTCTTACACTACATACACTGCAAAAAAATTATCCAGAATGTTTAAACACAATCAGGATTCACATATCCACCAGCAAGGAGCCTCCAGACTAGACAAATGCTACATAACCTTGGAAAAGCGAGCCGCCACTTCAACCGTTTGACTGGCTGAAGAACAAAGCTTTGGAAATGAACACGATGAGCACTCTCATAAAGGGCTGAGAGATGAAAAGCGAAGCCAGTAACACAGAAGCCTTTTGAAGCACCTATGGCTGTGGACTTCAAATGCTTACTGGCATGCATTGATATAACTAAACTGGCTATTTAAACTGAACTGAAAGACTGGCTATTTAAACTAAACTGAAAGCCTGGCACTCACAATTCTGTGTATATGGATGAAATTATCAGCAAGGGGGTAAGGGGGAAGCAATACTGGAGGGACAGTTTGTAGGTAGGCCCAGATATTTTCTATCTAAACCGGAGCTTGAAGTCAAGATTTAAATTTTAGATTCATGAGAACAAATGTCATTAAAACTAAATTATTTGTGAGTAAAGTAATAGCACGTAAATGTTTTGCATTATTTTTTCAAACAGATAAGCAAACTGTGTTCAATTATTCACAGGCTGTTGCTGCCTATGCACCCATCAAAAGTGATTTAGATATTTGTCTTCATACAGTCTATAGAGGTAAGAGTAAGCAAACAAGGAAGAAATGTCTGGATCCTATTTTTGCATACTATTGCAAATAAACCCAGTTCTGTCTCGTGAAATCACTGTCAAGATCAAAAATCTGTTTAATACAGATATGTGCTAACAATGGGTGTCCTCCTGCCCTTTCTGATGTCAAGCCAAAGTTAACTTACCTAAGATATCAGTATAAAGGACCTGTTCTAGGTCCCCCAGCATTGTTATTATGACATCTTCATCCAGATGTGCAGTCCCTTCACGCAAGCAGCCTTCCTCCTCCTCCTCTGCCCAGTTCCTGTGGGGGAAATGGGCTGTGCAGGGTGCATTTTCATCATCTGGTTTCCCTCCCTCCTCATTGTCAATCTTGAAGCCTTCACCTGTATGCCGGTCTCCCGACCTCCTGGATGTCCTGCTTCCAGCAGGTGGTAGTGGCTGGAATGCTTGGGGTGTGGTGAGGCTGGGGTGGCAGAGAGAGTGCACAGACTGGGAGAGTCCCTTGGAAAGGGAGCCCCTGCTCCCATCTTCTACTTCCTGCTGATGGTAACTCTGGCTGGACTTGGAGGCATTTCCAAACCAGTTCTCCCTGTACGAGTATCGCCTCTTCTCCCCTTCGCTGATGAGCGTGAGATTGGTTAGAGACTTCTGCTTCTGAAGACGAACACACCCTCTTCTAACCTCCGTGCCTTTAAACACTGACAGCTCAGCAGATCGTTGCATCTTCCCAGCTGAGGCTTCACCTCAGTTAGATTTCATATTTCAGAGGTGGACAGCAGTTCAATTCTCCCAAAAAGTCTGGGAGGTGAGCCCTCCAGCACCGCACGCTGCACATCCCAGGTGGCACATACTTGCCCTCACAATGAAAAGCACAGCTCGAACATGCAGAGTACGTACGGTAAATGACTAGACAGGCACAGACATTTTCTTTAAAATTACGCTGCTGCCTCTGCTAAGCCACTTCTCTCCCGTCACATTAATCTGCAGTACTTACAGTCATTTTCACTTGGACTTTTCTCAAGCAGAAGCGAGTTGATCAAACACTCTGCTCCAGCACAGAAGTAATCCCAAAAGCCAACTGTGTTTTCCCCTCTCCATCCAATCACCAGTCTCATCGGAGCGGTGGGCCTGCATCTCTGTCTACAGCTGCTGCCTTCTGAAATCCAAAGTAGGCACAAGTGCTGTCTCGGGCTTTCCTCCCCCCTCTCACCAGATCATGACTGATCCCAGTGCACGGCTCCTCACTTCAGATGGGCTGACACAGAACTGCAAGTACAGCCTCCACGTCAGAGCTCAATAAAGAGCCAAAATTAACCACTGAAGCAAAGCTCTGCACAAGCCTCCTTACATTTTAGTATTCAACCTGCATTCCCAGATATATGACTCTTCTCTGCTACTGCAGCGAATGCTGCTGGCTGCCATGGCAGCAAACATCCCAGTGAATTAAACCGGAGACACAGAAGCCTCTGCCCACTTTACAGTGCCACAGGTTTCAAGACACAGCTTCACCTGAACGGGATGCTGCAGTAACAGACATAGCTCATGGTCAAATCCTATTTTTCTCCCCGGAAGGTAAGGATGACGAACTATTTCTTCCATATCACTGCTACTCCCTGTGCAGGAAACTAAAAGCAGCTTTGCAAATCGACCTTCAGTCTTGCAATTTCTGCTCTAAATAAAAAAATATATATATATAATTTAAGATCGTAAGCTAAAAAATGGAACACTACAGTACCTACCCAGCAAGGTCATTTAGAAAAGGAAATATTTCATGTCTTCTTCCTTAAAATATACCTTATTTGCATCTCTGTGAGATTCAGAGGCTAGTATGGAGTTGAAAAGCTGTAATAAAATAATTGTTTCACAATCTTCTGAAGAAAACCTATTAAGGGGATAGTAATTTTCTTATAAAGCAACTGATACCATGTCTGAACTAAGTTTACCAGTTTTAAATACTGTTTTTAAATACATTTTCAAGAGAAAAGGAAGACTTACGTTTAAGTATCTACCTTTTCTCACAGGCAAAAAGATATTAATTCCAGAAATAACAGACAGATGATCAAAGAACTAGCTGAATTTTATTCTAACTTATTAGGCACAAACTTTTTATCTAGGAGCAATTAATTTCGAAAACATTATGTAGAAATCTACAAATATTAAAATTGCTGTATAACAACATGCTGCTTCTGTCAGTGTGATAATATACTTGTCTCAAATCCCTACCTGAGAAGCCTTGACAGTGAAGTAACCTTTAAAAATGCCACCCTCAGAATCACAGACTGCTTGCAAATTTCCTATATGAATAAATGGGTATTAAAAGAAGCCTCAGTGCACTTCATGCTTTTCACTGGCTTAGTTTACAGTTTTTGAAGATATATGAGGAAAAACACATGGGGGAAACTTCTTGGAAATGTTGAAGTAAGGGTACATTTTTCCTAGGTAGCCCTCATAAACAGAGAATTAAACTAGAAAAAAAAATCAGTAATCTTAAGCAATGACAGTTTTCCATGTCAAGTCACTGATACATTCCCAGAAAGACAAGGTCCCCAAGAAGAGGAGATGTCACTCCACTCCCCACCTAGCTCAAAAAGTCAAAGTAAGAGGGGACAAGAAGAACGCTCTGTCACTCTGAGTACAAAATCCTCCCAAATATTAAATGCCTGCCACTTGTTCGGCATGGAAACAGAAAGTAAGACTGCTGTGGTTACTCCCAGGGTCTGTCACTTGCAGTGGCTGCAATATTGGCCCTTAAAAGGTTTTTATGAAGGTGCTGGTGCGGATGGCCTGACTGGGGAAGCGGAGCTCCCAGCACTGTCCGTGTGCTCCTGCACAGCAATGTGCTGCCAGCACCTATGGTCAGCATGGCCTAGAAGCTGTAGAGGTTGTTAGAAAGGCTCCACAGGGCTGTATTTAGAATAGCGAATTTGCAAAATGAAGGGTAATTTCACTCTTTTCCCATTCAGTGGTTTTAAAACCTGAACTTGTATTCAAATCAGTACAGTATTCTCAGTTGCTGTATTTTGAATGAAGAAGAAAGGCGAGGGTTTGGCCCTGGGCAGCACTGCGGTGCACTGGGATCAAGGGAAAAGGATCTTTTCCTACCATAAGCAGCAAGGCAGAATCTGATCCGATACTCCAAAGAAATTAACGGCAACTTCCTCACCTGCCCTTTCAAGCCCAAACAGCTACAGTCAGTGGCTTGCGTCCACGATCAGCTGTAGGCAGGTATGGACCTGCTCTGCGTCCATGCCAAGCTCATGGTGTGTGTGCCTGGCCAAATGTAGCAATTGCAATTGGGCAAGGGGGAACATTTTTTAACTGATGGAGGGAAGATTGAGGCTAGACATGAGGAAGAAATTTTTTACAATGAGGGTGGTGAAACACTGGCCCAGGTTGCCCAGAGAAGTGGTGGATGCCCCATCTCTGGAGACATTCCAGGCCAGGCTGGACGGGGCTCTGAGCAACCTGATCTAGATGAAGATGTCCCTGCTCATTGCAAGGGGGTTGGACTAGGTGAGCTTTGAAGGTCCCTTCCAACTTAAACTTTTCTATGATTCTATGATTCTATGATTCCTGCAGTGCTGTATCTGCTCTCAGTAAGCCCTGTGGACAGGGTGTACTCCCTCATGCTAAGCTCTACTTTGCTAGGGAAGCAATGCCCAGTGCATCCGCTCAGCTCTGAGCATGAATAGACCAGACACAAGGCTGTCATAACTTGTGGGGTATATTTAGTTCTCTTTCCACCTGCAAGAAAAAGAGCTTAGGGCATGGGATGAAATGTCTTCACCCAGTGAGTCATTCCAGACCTCATGTATGGTGTTGGCAATAGGTAACCCATCATTCCAGGCTGGAATAGTCTCTGGTAGGGGTACAGCTTGGTCCTGGGCAACTCAGTGCGTCTCAGTGTCTCTGCTAACCTGTTTCTTCTCCTGCCTGAGCTATTTGCTGTAGCCCAGCTCCAGCAGGACACAGGCCATCGTCCAGGCATGGGAATGACACCTAGACTGTGTGGGAGCCTCATGAGGGTCTCTGGCAGCTCCAGCATCCACCCATTTCAATTCTTTTTCTACGTACATTAAAAACACAGTGAGTCAAGTGCTGGAATATGGAGGCACCGAGACTACTCACACAACCTTCATTCAGCCTTTGTGTGTACAAACACAATACTACTGCCCTTAATTATAAGATTATATGAACATTTCTCCCGTTAGGATTAAGGCCTGACTTAGTAGACAGCCCATCATGATCATCCTCAGCTGCAGCAGAAACACATGTACATCTTGGACCAAGTGCTCAGCACAAAGAACACTGAATTCATCCTCCTGCTTTACCACATCTCCCTGCAGGGTGTCATTCAACAAAACATAAAATTGCAATGTGGAAAATTGTCAGGTTTATTTACTGAAAAATACTTTTTGTGAAGCTCATCCTACCATTTTAGATTTATGTAATACAGCAACAAGCAAATACAGCTTTCTAAAGTAAGTGGACAGTATAGGAGACTAGAGGAGAGCAAATGTCATGACAGAGTATTATTCTCCAACTACCTTGTGATTCAGTGGATTCCCCACCCACCACACAGGAGTAAGTTTAAATCCAGAACAGCACAGGGAATTTCCCCAACACATCACAGTCAGTGTAACATATTACCTTATTTTTACTGTATCTTTCATAAAAGGAATTCTAAAAATGGTTTTAAGAACTAATAATCTAGGGACAAATTTTGCTGTCAGATAAGACTTTCTTTGAAGTCTCAATGCATAGTTTGGAGTCTTATGATTGAATTACGTAATAGGTGTGCAAATGCATAAGATTATGAATCTCTTCAGCTAAGCTTACTTAAAAAAAATCATAAACTATTTTCACACCTATTTATTAACTATTTCTTTCAGAGACCAGAAAAGAAGAACAGTAAACATAAAGGCCTGAAAATTGATTATTTTTATGCTAATCCTGCCATTGATATTGGCCTATAACTCTTAAAATTACTCTTCCATTTTTGTTTCATCCCTCAGATTTTTTTGTAATTAGTCAATATTTGTAAATTCGTGAATAAATATTTAATCAAACACTTTGCATTCAGTTCTTTGAACCTGTAAACAGCTGGTAAAGACAAACACTACCACTGAGTTCATAACATAATATTTGTAATTACTGCCATGTACAGTTTACAATGGATTATTAAATAATTAACTTACTGACATCCTTCTCCAATAAACTTGCAGCAGAGACTGATAAATGCCACAGCTACTACAAGCAGGAATACAGGATAAGGAAGTCTGAACAACTTGAAAAACAAGTGCCAAAGTAGATTACTTTATCAGCTTTTCTTTTCATTTTTGTTTTAAAATCCTGTCTATAACATTATACTCCAGTTTTGCAGAAACAAAGATACTGAGTAGTCATTTTGAGGCAACTGGTACATAAAGTACACGCAAGAAAGAGTGTTCATACATTATTGTAGAACTGGTCCTTATTTAGGATTCCCACATTTCTGTCTGGGATTTCCTGGACAGAAGTCTACACATCTGTGTGACACGTGCAATGACCTTACTGTACACAGAATGCACCAAAACTACTGAACGGGTGACCTGTGCCTACAACTGGGACTCATTCAGCGTGTTTATGGCACCATGAATGCAGAGGTGATGTGGAGTGTGCATGAAGCCTCACACCTACTGCACATGAGCTGTGTCACTGATCTGCATGTGCACTGTGGAAACATCTGTGTCTGCTATGGCTGAGCTGTGGAATATCCACAGGAAAACAAAACAAAACAAAACAAAAACAAACAAAAAAAAAACCAACCCACAACTAGAATAAAAGTCTGAAGCACTTCAGATCACATCTGGAACAAATTCCTCACAGAACAGTGAAGAAACTCAGATTTACAGTAGCTCTACGAAGGGCAGAACCAGCTTTAGGCATAAGCCACACAGGAAATTACCTAGGGCAGCAGATTTATGGGGATTAGCTAACAATAAGAGGTTGTTCTCTTTATCAGGGCAGCGCCTCTGGGTCTATGCCTGCACCAGCCTCATCATCTCTCTCACCTTACAGCACCATCCACCTCTCATGGCTGTGCAAGCAAAACCAGGTGATCACTTGCAGAGTGGAAGACACAAGATTTTAAAGGTACCCAGCTCCCTTAGAAACAGGGAGAAAGACACAGCAAAGGAGAGTTGGAAACTACTCCTACAGCTTCTTGCTTTCCCTCTGTACTTTCTCACCACCAGTGTTGAGACAGTAGCAAAGGGATGGGAATTGCCTTGCTGGGCACAGCAAACAGAGCCGTGACCACCTACCACTAGAGCAAGGAAATTAGCTTGGTTTTGGTATCCCGAGTCACTCCAGGAGAATGGTGCCTGAACAACCACTCCTAAATATTTTTAAAGTTATTTTGTCCTCATCCAAGCTTTGTCTATATTGCGGAGAAGACTTGAACAAACCATGCTTACAGAACTATCTTAAGAGTGATTGGCAGATTTTGCCCTGAAGTACATTAGGATCTCTGATAGGATTTGCTTGGCTACTTATGGGAGCAGTAATCTTCAGCCAAGAGATGATAACGAACATGAGTGTGCAAATATTCTGAAAGTAGAGAAACAGTTTATACAATGATATAGACTAAGACATCTTAGTCCTGAGCATGTTAGCTTTAGGTGCAAATATTTAGCACAAATATTTGGCACTGTAAAAATAATAAATACTAATGAAGCAGAAACATAACACAGGATGGATTCATCCCTTAACACCCTGGATATAAGTGACCAGATCAAGGAAACAACCCTTGCTTACCTCCTTGCTACTACTGGTATAACCCTTTGATCATACCAGAATAAAGATGCTCCTAAATAACAGAACTTAATTGTTCTTTCCCATGACTAATCCATCATGGAACACTCCCCTGAGCAGCCATCACATGAAATTTTTTCCATGCAGGTTCACCAAAAACAGAATCACCAATGACTTGGTGACAGTTCACCAACACAGACAACTATTTATTCAGCAAATGTACTACATGATCCACTAATTAATTTTGATGTTAACAGCCAATTATGGGTGACACACGTTTGTTTTCCTCTGTATACAACAAACCATTGACCACGTTTTCCCAGTGATTCTATTTTGCTGCCTGTTACGTCAGTCAACTGCTAATGTCAGAGCCCGAATAATCAGATTAGAAACATCTCTGATGTCTAGTGCCCTTTATGCCATTTTCTTCTTTTTTATGCTCTTCCATTTCTGTTCAGAACAGTAAAAGGCCAGGAGACATCCTGTTTGATCAATTCAGCAGGTAGTGGATTGATTTTTTTTTATTTTTTATTTTTTTAGTATCTCTGTGGATAATTCCTTGAAACATCTTTTGATCGAAACACACAAGTGTTTCAATTATACTCTTCACACGTGCAAGACCAATGAGTCTGATTTCTGGATTAATTAAAAGTAACATTTAACCTTAATTTTAACAGGCATGCATCTCCTCTAGGGAACATTTCACCATGTTTTGAGGTAACACATTTATTATAAAAGCTGGCTGTGCAAATAAGGGGTGTTAGACTTGGGAAACTTCCAATGGGACTGAGACAAACTAGGACGAAACCTTAGTTTCAGCATGAGTCAGCTAAATGCCAAGGCAATCCCACAAAGCTTGGGCATCTGATTTCCCTTCTGGTGGAGAGATAATTTTAGGCTGATGTGTCAAATGCGTGCTTTAAAGTGAGTTGTATCCTGTGCAAAAAGAACCACATTACTTGCTATAAATTCATTTGAATTTAAAAAAATTTGATTTAAAGGGCAAAACTACAGGTGAGTCCAGTGAGAGAGGATTTCACCTTTTATTCTCATAAAAATGGTAATAAGAATAAAGATGCCAATGAAAAACAAACAAACAAACAAACACAATAACAACAATAAAATAATAAACCCCAAGGCCCCAGAAAACCAGCTCTGGTGAAGAGACCCTTTGAAAGTACTCCCACACAACCCTGCAGTGCAATTCAGTCCTGACGAGAAAGTCAGCTTTGACACACTTTCCTTTTTGCATCCACAGGCAGAGTTATGGACAGATCCTGGTTTGCTGTAAATCAGCATGGCTCTGTGGACTTCAAAGCAATTATTCCAATATGATTAAAAAAAAAAAAAATACCCTCGCATTTGTAACCTAATAAGGACTTTACTCCAGGTTTACAAGGAATTCCAGAACACAAGCTTTAGCAGCTTTAACTCTGGCAGAAGCTTAAAAGTCAGGCACAATAGTAAGAACTTGTTCATTTTCCCATTTGCCAAAGTGAGATCCATTTATAAACCAAAATGTATCTTGTGTAATTTATATCTCAATTCTGATGTTATGATTTAATTTGATGATCTTAAATGAATCACAGTGTCAAACATTCTGAAGTAGATTCTCCACCACTCCTCTTGGAGCACTCGATATCACTCTAACAATAATGACTTGGAACCCTAGCTTGTGAAGGCCCAGTTTCTGCAAAATGGTGAAGAGGATATTTCAACAGAAGGAGACAATTCAGAGAATAAAACTATGCATTCTAAGCACTAAGTGTTCATGACCTAATTTTTCTGCATATTTAATACCGCTCATGAATAGAGGTCAGAAGTATCATTTCAACTGATTGCAAAGCTCCTGGTAGGAAACAGATGTAAATAAAGAAGTTAACAGGTTTCTCCTGACTTACTGTTACTCACCAGATATCTCCTCTAGGCACTGTTTGGCAGTCTTACTGAATGACAAATCCATTTTAGTAGGACTGGTGCAGGAATCAGCAGGTGGTAAAGAGGTACTGTCATTTTCTGAGAGAGTTCTGAAATCAAGCAAGAAGATTTATTATTATTATCTGTCATTCATGTATTAATTGAAATGAATGTGTTTTTGGAGCTCCATCTAGAATGATGTCACTATATGCTGAAAACACCATGAATATCACATTCTTACCATGTTAGTTTGACTCCAGCTACACAAATTTGCAAGCAACTAAGAACACTCTCTGTCTCTCTCTTCAAGAACAACTCAGAATGAAAGCTGAGAAATTTGGAGCCATTTTGTTACCTTTTTTTTTCTCTGCAAGAAGTGTCAACCAGATATAGGCAAAATCCATTTCAATTCGTTAAGTCACATCACTGCACACTTTTAAGGGAAATGAAAACTTGTAATTGCTGAAATATTAAGTGAGAAAGGCCATGTGGGAAGAAGCTTATGCAAGGCTGGAATGGAAATCTGGCCCAGATATTCAAATCTATGTGCAGCTTCTTTTGATAAAGCCCCTTATATAACTCTTGGGTAATGGGATAATATGAGTTTTTCCATTAACTTGCTAACAAATAAGCTATGTTTTCTTTGATGGTATATTTCTGTGGATATAACTGATAAACTAGAATGAGTACCCTTTTTTGAATACAGTTATTTGCTGTTGCACAATGGTAAATAGCAAGAAATACACAAGCATGTGGATTATAATACAAAATAGATCACACAAATATTGTCTCTTCTTAAGGAACAACTGTAGCATCTAGTTTACACAGGAACTGCTGAACTATGGTGCCATTAAAAAGCAACATGTACCACATTTGTATACAGTAAAAGAATACATCTAGATATACTAGCCACTTTTTGGAATAAAATGGAAAAAATCTTCACTGAGAACTTAATTTCTTCCAACTTTCCTGACATGAATCATGCACTCAGCTTTTTGATTTCTTAAAAGACTAGTGAAATATTTATACTCTAATTTTAAAATGTTACATTTATATCTCAGTTATCTAAATTCACCATAAAGTGTTTTCAATGACCAACTAAACTGTAAACACAAACATTTAACTGTGTGATGAATGTGTATTTTATAAGTATAAGTGATAAAAACAGTGACTTGTCTCTCAAAACAATTTTATGGAAAAGTATTTTATGAAATAGCTTTCAAGTTGGCATTTTATTCAAAGTTACTTACTGAATGGATTTGTTCAGTAATTCATAACAGTAACTGGAGGAGCAGATACATTCACATACAACAGCACTAGTACTGTCATGGTGGAATCTGTCGATTAGAACCATTTAACTCTGACTCCCACAGAAATATAAGTATAAATGTTGTCTGATCTGATGCACTGTCTTTCTTATCAATTTCTGTACTTTTGGGTTGCTGGAAACAGTTAACTGCCCTATAAAAAACTATTTTTTTTCTCTTCTACTGTTTCTCTCTGTCACACACCGCTGGAAACACAAGCTAAGCACGTGTTGCAAGGTTAACTATGTCCTACTGACCTTGAAAGTAATTTTACATTTGGTGTTTGAGGACAATATCTTAAGTAACAAAAAGTCCATTCTATCCATCCCCAATGAACACACGCTCTAATTCCACAGTCCAACCTACTTTCCCATATTGCTTCAAACAGTCAAAACTAATGAGAAGTCTGTCTGCTTTTACTGAAAGCCACTTTGAGAAGTCATGAATGCTCATGAGTATTCCTGTCTAGGTTTAGTGCTGAGACTTAGCCCTGAATCACTTCAGGGAAAACTATCAGCCCAAAAACGCCTCAGAAAAAGGCAGTTATAATAATGGTAATTGAAGTGGTTTGGTCTCTTTTTGTTAAACCCAGATCATGGAGCTTCCAGGGCTGGAGCCAAAGCAAGGCTGGAGTTCATTAGCACTGGAAAAGAGTAGGTTGATTTTGGTCTTGTAGGAAGAGCACCCAGCTAGGTGAGTGCAGCTGAAGTATTCCTACCTTTCTCCACAAAATACAGAGTTTACATCCGTCTATGTCCTGTTAGAAACAGGAAGAGATCCTTTTTGCCTGTTCTCCTTCTAATCCTACGGTACTGCATTCCTGATTGTACAACTGTTCAACCACCAATCACTGCATCAGCCCAGAAGGGTGATGCAAACCCTTTCCTGAATGATCAAGAGCCTTATGTGTAAGCTATCACCTTCCAAGAAAGGATAGAAAGGATCCATTCCTGTTTATTTGTACACCTATCATCAGAAAATAATTAAGTGGTCTGGACCCCCATTGGACATTGAGACAATGTTTGCACTGATTCTCCATCTAGTGGATGGAAGGTACAGGTAAAACAGGACTTTAACAATATAGATCGCCTTCTGGCTGTGACTATTGCCTATAAAGTCAGTCCAGCTGAATACGTAACTCATTATTCATGTATGGGAACACAGATACTTAAGTTAAAAGGGCTGGATCTCCCTCCAAGAGTACAAACAAATAACAAGTAACTTACAGCAACTACTTAAACTTCAGCATGATGACTGAATCTGTTTACTTGAAATAACAATGAATACAAGTTTTCACTCATTCAAAGCTTTGCTTGCCCAAAACTTTGAGAGATATACCAAATAGCAATAAAGCACATTTCCATTCTTCAATGTTTTGTTGGCTTTTCTTCCGTTTTCAAAAGCTTGATGCAGCTATAACTAGGAAGATAAGTTGAGAAACACTGTGGGAAGAGATATTTGCAAACATTTCCATTCCAAATTTTAGAATTTGATTGTCAGGATTATTTGCAGCACAAAATCCAGTTTCTGGTACAAAAGATAGGTTTAGAATCTAAGCCTTAAATAGCTCTAAGCCTCAAAAATACTGAATGGCAAAGATTATATAATGCTAATAATTTTAAAATTTTTGACTTAATTAACTGTGGAAAAACAAACCAAATATAAATATGATGTGGTTTTCTTAATTTTATAGGCAGCCTGAAATAACACATCTAAGAAGCATAAAATGTCCCTTTTATATTACTTGAAATTTCAAGTTTAAATTTAATGTAAAATAAATGTGATTTGCTATCAAAACAAATAACAAAGAAACTGCTGTACTGACTTAATTCAGCATTTTTATGCCTAATTTGGTAAAAACATCAATGATTCTAATTATCTGAGGCAACAACAGAAATCTCACAGCGGACTATGGATTTTGCAGCAGTCTAAATTCTGCTTACTCGAGAAAATTGGTTATTCATTGTGGAAGCGACAGGCCGAAAGGCATCTGCCCAGCCCTTGAGCAGCTGTGATGGAGGTACCCCAAGGAGGAATCTGGGGATGGGGTCCTCATCAATAGCTTTTCTCCCACCATGTCTCCACTGGGTTGCCAGCTGCCAGCAGTTCCACAGCAGCCCTGGCCTTTTGGTATAAGATGGCCAAAGCCCTACTTTTTTTTCTGGAGTTGAGGTTAGCTCGGGTGGGCTGAGAATGGACTATGGGTGAAAGACTTCTAAGCAAATCATGCAGGAATCTCAGCTCTTGAGGAACAAGGAGGTCCAGGTATAGACTGGGTGCCTAAAACCTGAAGTTGCTTTACTCTGTGCTTGTCACAGGTTGTGATATATTGGACCAAGCACGTAGATGCCTCTTTGTTTATGAACGCCCCTCTATCCACTACCCATTCACAGCCCACTGCCTTAAAAAAATTACATTCTTGCACGTCTCTTGATATTAAGGAAAACAAAAATAATTTCAGTTTAGCCAAAGCAACCTTGTTGATACTTCTTCCAGTGCTGTGCATCTGCAGCACAGGTTAATTTAGGCAATCATCATGAAAATAGGACAATCTGTTTTCTATTTTAATCATGGCAATCAAAGAATATATTTATCCTCAACCCACTGAGTTACATACTATGTATTTTTAAGAGCATAAAACTTGTTTAATGGGACAAATCTTGCTCTCAATCACACCTGCATAAGCTCATTCAGTTTGATTATAACGAGCCTGTACAGGAGTAATTAAGAACAGAATTTGGAACACTACTTAATAAGCTGTCTTTAACACAGTCAGTCATTTCCTGCCTCTAAGGAAACAGCCAACCTTTGATAAACACAGATAACATCAAAGATTTGTTTGGTTTTTACTCGACATTCCAAAAGATATCAGATGAATAATGCTGGGGTTTTTTTTCCAACAGCTCTCTGAGGTGCAGCTGTCTTGAATGTGTATCACTGTCAGTGTAACAGATTGGCAAGACCACATCTGGAATATGAGCAGTTTGATCACCCATGTTCAAGACATGTGAGTTAAATTGGGGACAGCTGCAGGGAAGAGCTACTAGGATGCTCATGGGGAAGAATAAATCCTTCTGAAAGGAAAAAAAAAATAGATTATTTGGTTTAGCCTTGCAAAAGAGAAGGAAAGGGGTAGAATTATTCCCCCACATGTTTAAAAAGAGCAATCAAAAACAGGGAAACAAACATTTTAAGTTAAAGGACATTATTAACAAAGTAGTAAATGGATGCAGTCTCATCATGTGGGTTGTAAACAGTTTCTAACAATGAGATGTGTAAGTTTCTGGGAGAACCTTCCCGTTGGAGTAGTGGGGATTAACTAATTTACAAGAAAGCTTAGCTGGTTTATGAAAGGGTTAATATGGTTGCCAGTGGCAGAAGAGTGAACAGAGTATCTTTTTTGGTCCTTTATCCTGTATTTTACTAATTATTTAGTCAAAGGAACAAGGTCACACTTGAATGTATGACAATTTAAAAGAATAATTTCATAAACAGCAAGCAACTGAATTATCAAGCTACTGTTTTAATCGAGTATGTATTTGTAATGATTTCTTTACTTATTTTCCTTCTTTCTGTCTCCCAAATGAATGTCTCTACGCTGAAAACTTTTCTTACACAATTACTTGAAAATCAAGCATAAGCAAATATGAGACGATTTCTCTGAACACTGTGGTTTTGTTACAAGTAAAACGGATCGGTAGCAATGTTTAGCGCTACTACAATTGTAAAACTTTGGTGGTGACTGTTTTGTTTTCACAACAGTAATGTAAATAATGGAAATCAATAAAGGAATGCAGCATAATTTGAATTGTCACATTTTTTAACAAAAGGGTTGCAGTATGCTTAGCAGCACAATCTACTATTAACAAACACAATTACTGAAAACTTCGCTTTAACTCCACAGTGACCAGAAGTAGCTTCTAGCCACTAAAACTGGACATAAATATGGCTTCAACAAACCCTGCAGATGCTGTGTTTGTAGGATCCTTGAAGAATAGTTTATTTTTTTTTTTCCCTAAGCCAGTAAAAAAATATCCTGAACAGGCAACTGGAATTGAATTTCACTATGTCTCCAGAGGTGCAACCAGATTATATCCTCCTTTCCATCTGTCACCACTCTGCACTTCCCATGCAACCTTGAAGCTATGGTCTACTAATATAATATAATATAATTGTTTCAATCACCATATAGGAAACGAGATAGGAAGAAGATTTTGGTGTGTGATAACACGTTTATTTATTACACAGATATATCCTTTCTCTGCTTCTATCTAGTGAACACTTTAGTCTTCACGGAATCCTAATTTAGATCAGAAAGATGTTCTAGATGCCATGTGTTCCAGACTAATGGTCAAAGTAGGTTTCGTTAGATTAAGTTGTCCAGGGCCTCATTTGGTTGAGTCTTGAACATGTCTGAGGACAGAGCTTCTCAAAGAGAAGCAGCCTGCTTCAAGATTTCACCACCAGGTAAAAAATATTTTTTCTAACTTTTAATGAGCCTCTTCCCTGCTGTAACTTGCATCTCTTACCTCTCATCCTATCACTCTGCATTTCAAAGAACAGTCTGGCCCCATCTTCACTATACCAACTATTAGGTAGCTGAAGTTACCAGTTTCTTATTCTTCAGGGACAAAAGGAGTGCAAAACTGGTTTTTGTAGTCTAGCATTGACAGGGAAAGAATATCTCTGCAAGGCCTTGATTCGGACAGTGCTGAAACTTCCTCCAGATATTGCAATCATTACACTACAAATTTAACTGAAGGGCTGAAATTTAAGCAATGCACAACACAGAAGTGTAGCTCAGGATGATGAGTCGTCAGCTGATTACCTGCAGCAGTTTCTGTATCTTCAGCATTTCAGCCAGGAAGCAATTTCTGAGCTCTGAAGCCTGGGATTTGGACACTTCAGATTCTCTATTCCAGCCATGGAAAAGAGACTCGCTAAGCTCCTACAGCAGTTACTGGAGGAGTCAATAAAATAAAACTAAACTGCAGTACGTGTATCCAGTTACAGATCAACCTTTGTTGTAGTGAAATTTTCCTTTAACGTTTCAGCAAATCTACAGCAAATGTTAATTGCCAACACATCACGTACTTCATGTAGCACTATGGTGATTTACATTGACTAAGGATTTGCCCCGTGGAGTGAGGTGATATTTCTGTTACTCCTGGGACTTAGTTATGTTTCCCATTTTGTGGAAATAGTGCAAACTTACACAATTTGGCTCACAAAAATAAAGCAATGATTGCATACAACAGGCTCTTCTCTGTGCAAGAAAATGTTTGGAATTACAGGTTATATTACACTTTTGAGCAATGCGTAGGAAAGCTAGGAAGTCTGAATACTGAGCAATTAAGCTGTTATTCTGCTGCATTGATTTTAGGAGAAAGATTCAGACTTCTTTTTTTTAAATTACTGACTTTTTTCTGTTTACTGTAACCTAGTAAGCACTCAACTTGGGTGTCACTTTTCTCCATCTGAAATTTAAGCACCATTAGGAAGATAGCTAGATTCTATGGCCAATTTCAATACAAGCCTAAGGGCCTCTGGCAGATGGCACAGTTTTCCATTTTCCTCCAATTCCATCTATGTAGAAGAATGTGTAATTTAAAGTAGTGGCTGGTATACTTTAGACAATTATACAGTCTCTTACGCGTTCTTTGTAGTAGTTTTTCTTACTCTATCTCTTATCAAGCTTTCTGGCAAATAAATTACATCTACTTCAGCGTTTGTCATTTCAGCTGGACCCTGCAGTCAGCTTCAAAGGGGACACATAAGGGGCTGGGCTGTAAATAACACATTCACAACTGCATTTGAAAATAAATAATTGCTTGCTGAGGAGGATGGAAGAATTTAAATTATACCCATTTAGACTATCTCAAATGCAACTCTGTTGCTGCTAATCTTTGAAGAAAAGTAATAATCCCATATGAATTTCCATGCCATGGTGTTTAAGAGGCATAAAAATATAATGTGATATTAGATAGGACAAAGCACCAAGAGTAAAAAGCTGAATAGTGCAATATATCATTTCAGAACCTCCTAGTGAAACAATATTTCTATCTACTGTCAATTAATAAAAATACACAACTCCTTGAAAACACGACATTTGCTGTTTAAGCAAAATATATGCTGGCCTCAAAGAAAGTCTTTGGAATAATTTGTTTTAGTCACAAATCTACAGTAATATCCTCTTGGGTAATAATGAAATATTGCAAAATACATAAAATCTGCAGGTATCAGAAACAAACATGAAGAAGCACTAGTCTACTTATCCTTGTGTAATCAGCCTAAATTAATCACTTCAGTATATTGCAGTATATTGCAATATTCTGCAAGATTCTGGATAAAATGCACTGTATTGTTACTGAATTATATTGCAATTTTTTACAAGGACTGCAGTACCAGTGTACGGAGCCTAGATATTTCTTCTAGCTGTTAAATCTTAGTCTAAATTATAACTACTGTTTTTTAACTCCTTGATCTATACAGCTGTTCTAGCAGCTAACAAGCACACCTGAAAATTCTGTGTATAAATTGTGGTGACTGCTCAGAAAACAATTATGTTTAAGAGCAAGAAATTATGTATACAGTGTCCCAGCTTCATGCACACTTCTAATTGCCATATGTCCACAAAAATAAATATTCTGACTTTGGAAATGTGGATATATTATCCTTGGTTATATTTATATTCTTCTATGAAATCATTGTGTACTGTTACAAAGCCCTTGAGAATAGTAAGGAATGGAGTTACAGTGTGGTTTTGAGTCAGATTCTGCTCTCAGTTACAGAGAAACACATTGAAGTAACCTCATCAAAGTCGGTCTATTACTCTGGGTTTATGGCATTCTGGGATCAGACCCTGGCTCTGAGAATTTCATTTTCATGTGAGACTTAACTTCAAATACAGTCTCCTTTGCTGTTTGTTTGAAGCAGATATGATTATTAATACCAATTTTTACTGGAAGATCATGCTTCTATCACCCTTTAAAATTCAAAATACACTTTGCTTCATGATGAAGCTTAAAAGAATATCTCCATCATGCAATGAAATGACATCAATACGTGGTAAATTTGCCACTAAATACCATATACATCTGAAGGCAAAGCATAGCTTCTTTTTCTCTCTCTTTATATATGCACCCTAACACATATGTAGGCCATCCTATGTACCATGCTGCAAATTGTCTGTATCACCAAGATTATTCCAGTTATTCATAAAGAAACATGCATATTAAGCACACTCAGTGATACATTTAATTGAAACTCAAGAGGCTACCCACTGCATATTAGAATAAATATAACCTATATTATGTTTTTTCCCCTCCCATACAATTTTATGGACTGCTTTTGCTCAGAATTAACTTAAACATTTTATCACTCATCTAGATTGGTTTTGAAGCTATGTTTAGCTGTGTGTAACGATCTATAATATATACTCCCTCAGAGGCTACTTCAGCACCTCTTTAATCTTCAGCCAAGATTATCTACAGTACTACTCACTAATAAAAACTGCCAGTATATTATGCTTAATACTGTATTTGTCATTTTATCAGATGTTAAATTTAACCACAACTGTAGCTAAAGCCATACAACAACTGACATTTGGAATCATTACTCAAATCAGCCTGCCCGTCTTTCTATACTTTCTCATATCTTCTGAGCTGTACAACAATGAACTCTCTCAGCTTCTCTTCAGTTGCTCTATCATACAGCAAAATAAATTTAGACATAGGTTGATACATAGGTTGATACATTTTTTCCTCTAATATCCTACAAGTACTGTTACATACTCTGAAAACATCAGCAGTTTATTTTAGGATTTTTTAAGAGAACATAGTATTTTAAGCATATATTATTGAATATCAGCAAATAAATATTGAGGTTCTTATATTGCAAACAAGAATATTTGCACCAGAAACCTGACTCAGCCATGACCTTTCAAAAGCAGCACAGGGAATGTGTCATGTGATTTGTATTTCTAATCAAAACATCCTGAATTTTAAATGGCAAATATTTGCAGTGGAATGCTTTTGTACAAGGTAGAGACTCAGAGTTCTTGGAATAAATTGTTCATATAGTAACATTAATTAAAAAATAATATCAAGAAAACACGTGCAGGATGCTGTGACAGAAACTGGGAGATGAAGAAACATAACAGTGCGATCCTCCCTTACACTATCCGTTTTAGCTCTCTTTCCTAAATGGTAACACAAAACCACTTTCCCTCCATGACCTTACCTATAAATGAAAGGAGCTACTGTGGCAGTGTTGGGGTGGCTGTATTGCTGTTGCTGAGGAAGCTGAACGACACCGTTTCCCGTGCCTTGGCCACTGCTTGAAGCCACTGAGGCCGACAGAGCCGTGGAGGACGCCGGGGTGAGAGCTGCGCTTGGTTCTTTCCCTTCAGAAGAAGCAAGACCAGAGGAAGGAGAAACCTTCTCACTGAGTTGAGATTTTGGTGTTGACTGGGACTGGTTTCCTTTTGTAGTCCTCAGTTTTTCAACCTCCTTAGTTCCCATGCATGCGGATGAAGCGCTCTGCTTTGCTGTTGGCACCTTTGATCCAGGTTTTGGGATCCCACTAGAAGATGGTATTAAACTTTCCTTCTTGGCTGCTGCCATCTTGCTTCCCTTTGGGATTAAGCTTGCGATTTTTGAGCTCTTCTTTGCAGAAGTTTCAGTGACTGGGTCCTTCTCTTCCTTGACTGTTTTCTCAGTGCAAACTTTGTTTTTGTCCCTGTTCTTTTCCTCTTTGTCCTTTGGCTGTAGCAAAGACTTTTTATTGCTGAGATTTTTGCTTCCAGCTTTCGGAGGGGTTAACTTCGGTGATACTTTAGGACTGCTACTTGTGGAGCCGCCGCTGTTCACCCCACCGCTTAAGACATCCATTTCACCACACTCTGAAAAGGTATCATCCTCTCTCCCACCGTCACTGGGTCCTGAGCTCAGTGACAAAGGAGGTCTCAGAGCAGTCCTAGGATTTACCAGCTTGAATTTTTCCAGCATAGATTTTTGTCCAGATGAAGGGGGCTTTACGCCATCAGAAGGGGGTGGCTTCAGCCTGTCTGAGGATGGAGTAGGGGAGGTTGCGGGACTAGGCTGCTTCACGGAGAGCATGGTAGAGGTCGCGCTGTGTTTGACATTCATGGATTTGCTGCGCCAAGGCTTGCTGGCACTCGGAGAGGGTATGGCAGAGACCTGCTGCTGCCCAGTGCTGGTGGGATGCTGCACGTTCCCATTCATGCCTGCAGATGGGTGAGGGCCTTTTGGTGAATCTGCTTAAAAACAGAAAGAACCATATGGCAGTTATTCTCCCATCCCCTGCTTGAAGGTGATACCATACTGCTCTAGCATTTAAAACAGTTATATGTGATTTATAACAAACATAATTTACATGTGCGTGGAACATGAAGGATGCTAATAAAAAATGCCTTTTTTTCCCCCACCATCCTGGTGTTGTGTAATACATCTATGAGCTCAAGAGCACCCTGGAAACACCTTCCTTGTAGCCGTTTCATTATGCAAATTGAGATTTTGGTGTTGACTGGGCCTGGGCCATTTTAAAGATTTTATCTTTAATAAGTCATAAAGAAATTTTTCGAATCACTTGTTAACAATAAAACACTTAGACATTGAAGAAAAAAGATTCCTACAATATTGGAAGAAAACCAAAACCACAAAAAGATATTTTTGATGTTTAGTGAAAGCAAAATATGTACTAGAAAGCTGAGCTTTTGCGTGGGAAGCGGAAGACTGGGTAATATTGAAATTAAATGGATATGATCAATATTCACAAAAGCAAAAAAAATGGCAGGTCACTATACTATTTTGGTTTTAAGTATAGTTAATGACCTTTAGTAGCTGATTTTAGGAACTTAACCCAGCACACTTTCAGAGGTGGGAAAAATACATTGAAAATTTCAGCAGTATCAGTACTTGAAAGTTACAGTGATAAATCATCCACATGGGTACAGCAACAAATGTTGTTTTGGGCTGGAAGCTCAGGTAGGTTACAGAAGGCTCATTTATATGGCTCTGGTACCTTCACTACACTTACATTGTCCAGAAACCTCAGTGAATGTTCATCAGGAATGAGAACAAGACTCCTTCTGCAATACTAAAACTGTGCTAATTGACAGCCATGATTTTCAGAGGGTCATCTAGCCTCATTAAGAAAAACAGACCAACGCACAAAAGGACTAAGTTCTTCTTCATGAAACTCGTATTTCCAAGACCAAGACCCTGGGTATCTAAACACTATTCATATTACTCTGGAATACCAGAGAAGTGAAGTGGTAATAGCAATTCCAATACATAGTACATAGCTGTTTCAGCAGATGACCTATTTTCTCTTTGTGTATCTATCTTGTCTTGCCATTCAGTCTCAGAACTCATTAGCCTGCCTATAGTATATCAAGTTCAGTATGACAAGAAAGCCTATGAAACATGCAATGCAACTATAATTCATGGAATGGCAAAAAACCCCAGTGCTTGATGTTTTACATACACACATGAAGACAAACACGTGCCTTGAGGCCCCTCTGTCTGAATAGCAGATAGATATAGTAGATGAGGGCACTGAAGACATTTGTCCTTTCAGCACAGAGTTTGAAGTTATGCATAATTTTCATTTTTTCAGTCTCAGCTCTAAGGTCCTGGTATGGATTAGACTACCCCCCTGGAAGTCTGAAGGCCACAAATACACATAGAAAAAGTAGGATTTTGAGCATCCTGAGAGAGAAGCTGCTTTTTCTTTAACACAGAGAATGCAAACATAGGAAAATCTACTTCTCTAAAGAACATGTAAGAAGTTCTAGTTTAAAAATAATTTTTAAAAAATCTGAACAAAAGTAACACAACAGAAATGTAACAGCTTTTACTTGATTAACATTAGTAACAGCTATACCCTGGCAGGCTAATCACCTCCACCTTCAATAGATGCTGTATAATTGCATCTGCCCAGAGTTTTTCATGATATGCAAAACCCACAGCACTAAATGAGCTCAGTCCACCTTCAGAGAAGGTTTCAAACAGCTCTGCTGCATCCAGTTACCAGGTAAGAAAACATTAACTAGTAAGGGTTGCCTCAGAGTCTTTTTTGGGACAGGCGAGGCTATGGCTTATTCTGCAGCTCCAGGTAGCACCATGCACAGGGAGCAGCTTTGGCAGCTGCAGAGCTGATCCCTCCCTTGTGGCCATGGCAGGAATTGTGGCTGGGCCCCTGCTATTTTCTGGTGAACCTCAGATCCTGGAAGAGAGCCTGGGGCTAACAACAGCTGTTAGAAATTACTGCAGCCCTCAGGCTTCCTTAATTTAGACCAGGGATCAGGTCAGTGGCTGATAGCCCAGGAGTGGGTGTGCACAGGGATGTTCTTGCACACATCTTGCCTTGCGCTAAGCTTGTCTTAATTACACAAGAGGATTGGGGTCTTTAGCTATCCCAATAGTTTTGCAGAAGAACAATTCCCTGCAAGAATATGCAAAGCTAATGGAGAATACATGTAACAATCTGTGAACAGCGGGATGCCACGACACTCTGTTGTATTAATTCTGTTACATTTGTATGGCTTCAGGCTATTAGTTTTACTTAAAAACCCCCACAGTGTTCTGATTATAAAGAAGAATATATGCCTTCTCTTATTTCCTGCCATATAATATTAAACTCACTGGGGGGGGGAAATTGTAACAAGATTATTTACTGTTTCATCAACAGCTTGTTCTGCTACCCATTTAGCAAAATAACACAGGTTCCTGGAAACACTGGTAATTATTCGATGCTTATGACACAAACTATGAAGAGCATCAAAAAAGTTACTTCAACTTGCCTTTAATCTTCAATTTCAAGTGTAGCTTTAATGTTTCCATAAAGAATGTGGACTGCACACTCTCAAGAAATATTGAGTCTGTCTGTCTGTTTAAAGATGTGGAATAAAAAAATTTATTTCCCTCGCAGAATGAATGCGTTACTTAAAGCTGAACATCGTTCACGGCTCTCTGCACGTTCAGTTCAGACTTAGCTTTAGCTGTTCATTATATGAAATCTGTCCCCACCTTGTGGTGACTTTCATACAGAGCGAATCACAGCTATGACAAGGATTTCCTTTTTTTTGGGAACTAAATTTTTGCGAGAAGACAATCTTCTGTTTAGCCTGTAATCCCCTCATTGCTGAAATGCATAATCAGCTTGCGGCGAAAACAGTTTTGCGTTCTGCTTGAGAGTCCTGTGCTTCAGAGCTCTGTGCTTCAGAGCTCAGCGCAACCTGTGCTGGGAAAGCAGAGCAGCAACACCCCCAGGTGTTCAGTGCAAAAAAAAGAAATTTCTACCAGAACCCAGCACGACCATGACAACAGAATGGACAATTTCAAGTCCACTTTTCATAGGTTGTTGCACAAATAAAGGACACATGAGGGGTTAAACTTGGGCTCAACATATAACCAACCTCCTCTGTCTTCTTGTCTGTGACCTTTGCTGTGTTCAGTGCTGTTGGAGAAGATGGGACCTCTGCGACAACATCTCCCCCACTGCAGAATAGTTAGGTACTGATAATCTAGATAGTCTGTAGCAGGCAGGTGCCCAGATTGGACTATCCAATTTTAGTCACTCACAATAAAAAAAAGCTTAGTAGAAAATGGAAGAGTGGCAAGGGACTGCTGTAAGGAAGTTTGGGGGAATGGGAGGTCTATTTGGTGAAATAAAAGAATTCAGCTTGTTCAACTGTTCCTTTCCAGCTGTCCATGAGAAAGTAGCTCCCTGTTTTCGGCACAGGAGGAGAACATCACCAGGGACAACTGGCAAAATACCGACACCAGAAGAAACATAAACAAATTAGCTATAGATGTGTACATACCAGCCACAGATGAATGACAATTTGCATCGTCAAACAATGGAGTTCCAGGATAGTTTCTTAGAGTTGGTATGGGCAAATTAACCAAATACTGGTGAAACCAAGTTCGTCCAATATACAAACACCATTTTGTATTATTAAATTGTGTTGAAAAGCAAGCATTTAAACTGCACGACATAGAGACCCTTATCAGTGTTCAGACACAGTGTTTCTAAGCTCTAAAGTGTAAATATTTGGTTTTAAAATTTGACTTGCATTAAAGCATTCTGTCTTTGCTTGACTCAAAATGCCCTGGGTACCTTCCTTATTAGCAATGTGAATAATTACTTTATTCAAATAGTTGCATTTTCATAGTTTTATTTTCTTCTTTATTTTATTAAGTCAGAAGCAAATATATGTGACGTGACCTGGAAAACAGATGTGTTCTTTGAAACCCATCCATAAGCTGCAAAGTTCAGCCAAAGAAAAAAAAAAAAAAATCAGCTCACTAAAGGTGCACAAATGAGTTCCAGATTACGGCATATTTACTTTTTTGGTGCATTCTGTGTTCCTGACTTAAACACAGCTACATACAGTTACCTGTGTCACAGCAACGGGTTTCATCTGTGAGTGAAAACTGGGCTGTACTCAATATAAGAGTAAACCTGCATTCGCTCAGGGGGACTAGGTTTCTTGCTGGGCGAACTACTACTACTAAGCAACATTCAAATGAGATAACATTAATGACATACTAAATAATGAAATACTAAACAAAAGGCCCATACCACATCTCATTTAGGATCACCTTCAGGTCACCTTTAACTCTGTGACTATATATCTATTCCCCACTGTGACGGATTTGGAAACTGTGTTATGCAGGAATGGATTTCTAGTATTACATATAACTGGATTAAAACAAACAAACAAACAAACAAAAACCAACACCTTATGCTGTATACCTTTTCTAAGGTCTTCTTATAGCACGTACTGTAAGGTGCACAGCAGAGATAAATGTACCCAAAATGGTCTTCCCTTTAAGAGGTCTAGAGGTCCAGCTTCCACCAACTATTTACCTAGTGCAAATCATCTCTGCTTCTGCTTCAGTTTGTACAGCACTAACGCAAAATTACAAGCTATTTACTATATGAGTTACGTCTCAGAAATTAGGATGTATGGACTGCATATCCATTCAATGGAAGCTGCTAGAGTTATCTTGCTCCAGGCATCTGCATCAGATGCAAAATTTGAATTATAAGGTTCATTCTGTGTGTCACATTGTAAGGAAAAAGTCAGTATAGTCACACTCTTTTTTTTTTTAAGAGGTGTTTGTTATTATTACTATTACTATTGTGGGGGCTGGAGTTTGTTTCTAAATGACTTATTCAGAAACACTCAGGTCACAGAATACCCTCAAATACTTTAAAAAAAAGAAAGATTATTTGGAAATTTAATTGCAATATTCAAAAGTTCACCACTATAATAATAAAATTTAAAACATAGCATGGTTCAGCTTTTTTTTCTCTTTAGACAAAGAAGTAGCATGGTGAATTCAAATGCAGATTCTCATCTGTCCTTTTAGGGTGTAAAAAATAACACCACTATCCTTGCATTCACAACAGTTATTTTCTCTAATTAACTTCTGCTTTGTACTTTAAAACAAACTTATATTTGGTTTAAATTATCATGTGAAAACAATGTTCTTCCATCCATTCTGCTGTTTCAAAAGAAAGAAGAAAGAGCTGATAGAAACATCCTTGGGATGTCTATATAGCATTCTGTAGCTGTGCAACGTTAAATTTTCTATGTCTTGTAAGTCAATTGAATGATTATACACAAACAAAGCCACCCCTTCTCCTCTTGCAAGTGATAACTTCACTAAAAATCTCGTCGAGGTTCTCATTCTGTGCTGTGAAGAAATGGGAAAGTAAGAAATCCATCATGCAAAAAGCCACGTAAATGTTCGATGCAATGCAAACCTCATCAGTCAAAATAAAATTTCCAAGTAATGAGCTAAGAATATTAGGATCTACAAGCGTGTCTCACCTTGAATCATTTCGCACTCTCACATATTTCAGTGGCAAAGTTACATCAACTTTATGAAGCAATTCTAAAACCTAAACTGCTGTACATACCTTCACTCAAGCAGCCACATCTCCCACTTCATAACTTCACTATTGTATTTGTGAACTCTACAGTGCTCAGTTTTCACTCTGATCTTTTTCTAGTTTTTGTCTGGATGTCTTACCATAAACAAGTCCTTGATAAAATAAATCCCATTATAGAACTATCCAAAACATTCAGCCCTGATAGTAAAAATAAAGAAATAGCTATTGAAAGGATGGTTTTATATCTTCAGATACAGCTAGGGGCAAAGTGTGTTCATCAGAATTTTGTAAAAAAAAAAAAAGTCTGGATAGCTGCCTGTTGCTTGGATGAAGAACATTCACTGCATACTTCTTCCTCCCACAGACCCCAAGGATGCAAATGGGTACTATGTATATTGTACCATTTTAAACTGTATTCTAACCCAGAGATATGAATAAAATGCTGTTCATTACACAAAGGGAGAAAGAAGGAGGGGGAAGGGGCTGGATTAGTTACACAACTCAGAAAGCTGGATTTTTGCATTATTATTTCTGAGATAAAGCCTGAAGAGGCACATTTTCCAGGAAAACAGTGTTGGGCTGGGAGAAATTAAAGGACTTGGGAAATTCAGTTTGTTTGCAAAATGTACATTCATACTTAAAGCTGGCAATAAACTGTGAACACTGAATTCAAATCCCTGAAAAGATTTATTACATTTGACTTAACTTCCAGTCCTCTATTTAGACATATGTACACCCAATAAGGTTCTGAAAGAATAGGTGCATGTAATATTCTGATGCAAATATAATATTCTAATTCTTCTCCATTAGAGGCTCAGATGCAAAGTCTCCTGAAAATTATGAGTCTTCCTTTGTGTATGAGAAGACTTGAATATGGACCGAGATTATAGGCATGCAATACAGATTCATTTCAGAAATATGACTCAGTGATAATTTAATGAAAGAGGGATAAAAGATAAAAGTTTTCAGATCTGAACTTGAATCCCAACTGAACCACAAGTCCTAATTCAGAGACCTACCTCCATAGATCACCTACCTTCATTGATCTTCCTTACCAAGTCTTAATAATACTTCCACTTCTTTGACCTTTGAGGATTTTTTTCTTTATATCTCCCCACCCCGCTCCGTATATTATGTAGAGTAAACTTCGTATACTGACTTTCATTTGCTTACCTTTTTCATTTCCGTTTGCATATTGTGGAGGTTTGTTTTTGTCAATGCTGTTAAAGCTCTGGCTTCTCCGATTTAAATTAGAAGCTCCCTGGACTTTGGTACTGCTGCCTGCAGCTGGCACCCTTGAGGGTCCTGGAAGCCTGGAATGGTAGAATAACAAATCAGTTCATTTTATATAATGCAACATATAGAGAAGGCAATATGCAAATATCAGAGCAGAATTTAAAACCAACAACTGAAAACAATGATTTCATGTAAGTAACAACGAACAGGAGGATTCAAATTAGTTAGACTCCACGAATGAAAATAAAAGCTTATCCTTACGCACACAAAAGGGAAAAAGATGCTTTCTAGAGTCACAAGACATGTAAGAAGATGCTTTGCATTTGCCATTAACATTGCTAAAACAGATTCACCCTAAAAAAAATTAAGTTGCAATATCAAGTGCTATTTAAATCTGTCCCTTTTGAGGGGGATATGTTACAGAAATTGATTAGAAAGTGCAACAGTACAGAGTTGAAAAATAATTCATATCTCTTGCTCTAGCAAATGTTTCACAGCTGTGTTTAGCACAAAAGCTGGCTTTCTAGTTATCTTTGGTTATATTTCAGAGGACTATTGGCTAAAGCACTTCCACCTTATTATTTTAAAGGAAAAATATTGAAAATACACACTTTAGCTATTATAGATACTACAGATGCATATATACCTTTCAGATAGAAGTATGTGGTGTAGACTATGCAGTTCACTTGTTAGTATTTGCTGCCACCATCTGAACCTTACTGTGTGGCTATGTTAAGGAAAAAAAATGTAGGATCTGTTGTCCCTGGCATGTGTAAGCCTGCATCCTTTTTTTCTTTTTGAATCAGTTCTCTGATGTAAGATTCTTTAATCTATTAAAGAATTACTTCAATATTTCTGCAGCATCTTTGTGGGCACTCCCACTCCTTTCCAATTTTGTTATCTGATAGATAAAATGAAATGCTCAAATTAGCAAGAGGCTTTTGCCATAGGAGAAGAATATCTCTCTTCTTTTTCTCACTTACTGGTATACTATGATAATTTTAATAGTGGCAATACAAATTATACCAGAGTTATTGAATTCTGTTAGTTTCACTGTATTACAAAAGAACAGCATCAGAAGGGGAAAAAAAAAATCACGTTACGAAGAACTAGAAACCATTAGATTTAATCCAAACTTTTTTTATTTAATATACTGGTATAAGAGAAATGTTCAAATAATTTTATTTTCATTAGAGAATATATGTAAACAGCTCCATGTTCTCTTCCTTTACCAACTTAAGCCTGAGAGAGATAGTCCATAAGTTATTTTTATGGCTCTTTCTGGCTGCCAGCCTGCCCTGCTAGTCTCTGTGCCGAGCCCAGAGCAGACTGTCTCTGCTCCGCAGCTGTACACACGCTAACCTTTACCGTGACCCATGAATTAGAGTGATCTTCTGTTCCCTGAAGAATGCACTAAAACAAACTTAAAAATCCATTTGCTCCTTTTCATTACCCTAATTTGACAGGCAGTAAGAGCCCTGAGATTGTTTGTCGACGGTAATGAAAAGAGCAATGAGAAGGTATGTGCAACACTGGAAAATCCTATGTTCTGTTAAAATGTAAAATACTTCTGTGTATATTCTGCATGCCAGAATTTGAGAACTTGCCACAATAAGCACAATATACATGAGGTCATTTGCTCTACACACTTTCCAGTTTACCTCATTTTCTGTCTTTTTTAATTGCATACAGGTTTTAAATTACTCTTGCAGAATCAGGTTAAGCAGCGAAGGAAATGCAAAGAGGAGAAGAACAAATAGGGGACAAGTCACATACCTCAGAACAGGCTTCGGAAACACTGCCACAGATTTAAAGTATTAGACAATAAGACTGTTAACCCCAACATGTTGAATGTAGACAAGACAGGAGCATCAGCAATAAGGAAAACTGAAGACCTATAAATGCAGGTGCAAAGCAACTGGACCGTGGTATAGCTCATTCCAAGCTATCACCAGCAACTCAAACTGCGTTAGTGTGCTATACTGCAAAATGCAATCTCCATTGTAGATTATGCAATTTAGAGTTCATTGTTCTCACCAATGAACTGCACAGCAAAGGTATAATTAATGAACACATTAATCATCCTCCACCGGAAAAAAAGCTAGAAACAAGATTAAGCTTTAGACCTCCGTTTCTGTGTCTGCAATCTGACTTGTAGATTTTAGTGCTCATGGAAGTGACAAAGCAAAAGTACTGACGAAATCTGAAACAGGTCAGCTCCTACACACAGCTCTGTCAAATTCACTGCCAAAACGAAGCATCTGGTTAATGCAAACTGTGTGCAGGCTACTCTTGATGGAGCAGAAGTCTTGGAAGTGGTTCTTTTTTTCTGCTCTATTTTGCTTCTGCATGAACTTGGCTCTGTGAACTCAACTTCTCAGATGGGTTTGCAGTACACGTAAAACAGCAAGTGGGAATTGGGATGGACTTCCAAACTTCTTTTCACTGATGACTAAAGTAAAGGATTTGAGCCAGAGAATAGAGAGCACTAAAATCACCAACTAATCCTTCGCGTTCAGTTTTTTACATGCAGGATACAAAGATGCAGGATACATAACAACCAGAAATATTACTAATATACAGTACAAATCAGCTTCCTCCAGTCCATACAAGGCTTTCCCATGGCAAAGCTCATCATTGCAAAGCTTGCACGCATCACATAAATACACGTTTTTTAGTGTCTACTTATGTCGGAAGGATAAAATATCAATGGGCATATACTTGCTTGAGTATCACTAACAAGCAATAAATTAGAGATATTTAACTGACCTAGAAGCCTTTTTTTGACTGGTTGAAATTCCACTGTGATTAGACTGAGTTGCATATCTGGCTGTGAGACTGTATGAGAAGAAACAGAGAAATTGAATTAAAGAATTTCTTTGAACATGTATAGAAAGAACACACTTACCAGCACACTATGAGTTAATGAATGCAAATTGAACATGGATAGAAAACACAAATTCACTGGCAAAAAAAATGAAATAATGCAAACATGCAGATTTTTATGAGAGATGCAATGCACAGATTATGAAATAATGGATATTGGTTTTACTTGTCTCATTTGCTAGAAATTATCTTAGGAATAGACAATGTGGGCAAATTTCCAGTGACTGAATTACTGGTCTAGCTCAATTCACACAGAGTGCATCTCGAATCTTTGTGCCCCTCCCCCCTTTTTTAAAAATCCACTAGAAGTACTAAGCACAAATATACATCTACTAGTTTCTCCAGCAACCTGAACAGGTTCACAGTCTGGCAGTTAGGAACTAATTTGCTATTCTAGAACCAATGTGAACTCAGAAAAATTCCCACTAAAGAGAGGTGACCCTTCCGACAGTAGAGCTGTATGGAAGAAGCATCCGATCATAATTTTCATTACTGTTACAGCAGCACAGGTCATGTATGTGGTGCATTACTCAGGCCATGGATCAGAGGCTTCATCACGAAAGCCCTGACATGTGCTTAGACTCCCGGTTAAATTCCATAAGAAAATGCATCTTTGCTAAAGCATCCAATCAGTATTTCTGTGACAGAAGATACGTTGTGCTACAGGGCTGAGAATTGTGTATTCCTTTTGACACCCAAAAAGATGTCATTACTAAACAGTAAGTTTATGCTTCTACTTTTTTAGACATTTGCATAAGGGATAGGTTGAAGTTATAGCCAAGGTAAGTCCTCCTGCTAGATAACTTCAGTTACAGGTGTATCCTTTGGGATCCACACAGCCTAAGGGTACAGACAGGTGCCTAAGACAGGTGCAATCACATCAAATTCCTTGTATTCTTAAGGAAGTGGCAGAGAACTGAGTAAGCAGAAACTCTGATAGCTACATATTGCTTTTGTCTCTTACAGTTCTGCAGCTTCCAGCAATTCTGAGTAGCAGCAGAAACCACAGTCTGACTTTATAGGCTGGCAGCACTTACAAGAAACACCTGGTGGTATTGAGACTACTGGAGAAGTGATGTGAGACTTGAGTAGGATGCATGATTATTGTTATTTTACTAAATTAAGCCCCAGTAAAGGGTTCAGCGTTGCCTCTGTGCCTGCCAATTGTAAATGGCACATGTGCACAAGACGAATATAAAAAAACAATACTTCAGTCTTAAGAGCGCAAAAAGGAATCATTCAATATATAAAAGCAGTATTCAATTCCCTCCTATGTATCTTGACAGAAATGTTGACAAAGTGTTCTTCTATATGATCAAAAATTCTGTAGGAATTGTAATAAATATAATACTATAATAATAATTACAGTTTATATATTTGTATCTATCATTAGTATATTGAATTATATTGCACTTACAGCTATCTTTCTTAATAATCTCTAGACTTGTGATGCAAATATGACATATGATTGCTGAAGTTGCTACCTTTGTGCCCATCTTTTGATCTTCGATTCGTGTTTTTTTCCAAGATATTTTAAATGAAAGGATCTAGAAATGGTTAGCTGGTTATCTGCATTAACTAAACTAAGAAGTTTGTGAGAAAAATGGTATGTCAAATAAAATCTTAGTGCATTTATGTTGTAAAAGGTAAAATGATACACAGTACAATCAACATGGACAGTGAGCTGGGATAGGATGCTCAGTAGAATTGAGTGAACAGGATGCCTTGCCATGTCGTAGCTTTTCTATCTCAAACAACACAATTCCAAAGTAGCTGGAAAGATCAGAAAATGTTTCCAGGTTGTTGATAAGCTAGCTCACAGACAGATGGCACGTTTTCCCCCTTTTTGTTTTTGATAACAATAAATACGTGAAGCATCTATCTGGAAATGCTCGATAGGTTGAAATGCTCGACCCTTTCCTTCCATGCCTGTTACTTGGGAATTCATTGACTATCAAACTCATGAAACTTCAGCTTATTGACTGCTTTCAAACTTTCCACACTGGCTTGAAAGGCTTTGACAGATGTGTCAATATCAATAAAGCATCATGTCCACTATGACAGGATAAATTTCTTTTCTAAAGTAATGCGACAAATGAAAGGGAGAAACAAAACTTTAACAGCTTATAAACCAGGTTCATTAAGTTCCTAATGACTTGGGATTTTCCACCTCAATTAGCACTGGATGTGCTGGACCCATTAAAGTTTTGCACAAATGCCTGTTTCCCAACTGCTGGCCCTGCTGTCATAGATGTGAACTGCAACACATCTAAAGTCTACCCACTCTTTTTAAGTGAATAAACAAACATTTACCTGCTGCCCTCCATCCTACCAAATAATTGTCTGTGGATAACATCTGGCAGTCAGGAAAAAAGAGGGAGAGGAGAGGAGAGGAGAGGAGAGGAGAGGAGAGGAGAGGAGAGGAGAGGAGAGCAGAGGAGAGAAGAGAAGAGAAGAGAAGAGAAGAGAAGAGAAGAGAAGAGAAGAGAAGAGAAGAGAAGAGAAGAGAAGAGAAGAGAAGAGAAGAGAAGAGGAGACAACCCCAAACAAACAAACAAAAACCCCACCAAAACTGTTTTGCTTAAAACAGTCATTTTTATGCTTATAGATCCACACAGAGGACCCGGGCCAGGAACAGTCCTTCTGGCCTCTGGCAACATGCTTAACTCTCCTGTTTCACCTAACGCACAGGGGAAAAGCAGGCAGATGCTCCTGATTAAGCAAATCCTGTTCCAGAGAGGTCAGATGGTATACATGCATCTCATCCCAAATCCTTAGAAATCATCTGGACTCTGCAAACTGGATTCCAGCTGGAAATCAAGCCCCCGTATTTTTTCTTGCAAACCAAGGAAAACACTAGTCTACACAAGAGATACGAAATAGTGACACTGGGTAATATCTGTTGCTGCTCCCTTGGTGAAATGCCATGAAAAAATGGAATAAATACACTGAGACTACCAGAAAGGCAGTTCAGCACAGAGGTAGCTGCAGTAGTATTGAGACGGAAGCTACAGAGATATTAAAGATTGTCCTGACCCTGTGGTGCTGATGTGGAACACCACAGCTGTACTACATCAATGCTGATTGCAGGAACCAGGACTCTGTACTGCATCGTGTGTCCGTGCAATATAGGCTCCTATAAGAAATATGAGTTACGATATTAAAGGTTCTTAAATGCTCTCCCTCTGAAAGTGAAATGTAATATTCAGCTGAAATGGGAAAATAAGCACAAAGATGAAGAGGGAAGGCAAGTGAGTGCTTGACACTGGACTGACATGCCAGAAAGCTACTCTTGCTGCTATACAAATAGATAGCACGGTATGTCAGGAAAGAAGCAGCACCTTGGAAGTGTATATACCACGTAAAGCTGCAGGATGGAGTTCCTATAAACCTGGAGACAGAGCATGAATCAAGCTGAAAATATTTTAACTTCCTTCTCCAAAAAGTAACCCATGCAGTATCACTCTGAATATAATCTACTTTTTATTAATAGTATTTTGAAAGATCAAAAGGTTCATGTTACATCATACTGACATTTTCATATAATATTGAGTCACATGATGGTTCTGAAATGCCAGCTATGTGATCTGTTAAAATTAGACAAAAAGCAAAGGGGTTTGTAGTATGTAAGTAAAGTCTTTCTACCTTACTGGCATACCTGAATTTGAATATGCTGTTGATCTTATAAAGTGCATTTCTATCATGAGGGGGATTAAACTCTGGAACTGTTTGAGATTTTTCTACTAAAATAATTCCCTGATTAAAAAACAAACTAACTAACAACAACCCCCCTCCCCCCCCCTTAAAAAACAAACAAAAAACCAAACAAACCCAAACAAGCAAACATAAAACCAAACCAAACCCCCCAAGGCCCCCTAGATTAAAAGGGATGAATCTGATATGGAAAAAATTCCCCAGCGATCTTGAGTCTTCTGTACAAAATTTCTATTTATTTATTTATTTATTTACTTATTTAACAAACTCTTTGACTACATACTTCTCATCAGTCTGCTTGGCAAAACGCGTGAGAGTTAATATTTTAAGCTTCACCTGACTCCAAATCCCAATCCTGTCTGGAGAAATGCCACAGGAAACAAAATTTTCCAGACTCCTCACCATACCAAACAGTCTGGGCAGCTAAAAGATCCCTGACTCCTCAAACAGAGAGCCAAGGAAGACTGAGGAGGTAACCAAAGTACCTGAATTTTCCCATAAACAATATTTTTGAGATACTTCTTTTGCCTTTTTAACTCAGTCCCAGTGAATGAATATACACTTATGTCTACACATCTCGATCTATCTACACATGAATATTAAAAAATGGTAATTTATATCTAAATCTTATACATGTATGTGCATTTTATAGCTATATCAATATTTTATATTTTATAGATGTGTAATATATATATATAACACAGGAACACACATTTGTTTTGTCATTCACATGAGGAAATGTCTATGGCTCACACAGTTCTAGCTCAGACTATGGCATCTGTTCCATATTAGGTGGACATTTCTCCTTTCCGCTCTTTGAACTTCTGTCATCTCATACAAGAAGTCTGTCTCCAATTGACTCAGGCTTGGAGATAGAAGTAAAATTGTGTTTTCAGTGCTTTCCTGTTGTTCACAGCTCATAAACCAAAACTCAGATAACCCAGTTTTGCATCAACGTTTATGTTCTCGTAGAATACAATGATTTGTAATAAGAATGGATCACCAACCACTCTGACCCACCCTGGTCCCAGTATTTGTGCTATAGATATTTTGTAGAATTTAATGAAAAAAATATTTGAAATCATAAGATTAAAGAAACAAAAAGCATACCAACTAGTAACTGTTTTACTCAGCCACTGTCGTTAACCTGAACTGTAACTTGCCTTAAGTAGCCCAAACAATCTTTTAAAAAACATTATTTTTTGTGAACAAATCAGGCAAGTAGATAACTGCATGCTGCCAGAGCCAGGACTACGCCCTTAGGGACCAATCATACCCTTTTGTGGCCCTATCTCCATAGCATTTATGATCTTGCATTAGAACAACATCATATCAGATGGTGTGCACAGTAATGTATGCCACTATTCTGCTTCACAGGCTGATAGAATAAGACTGTAACAAAGTTTTCTCCTAGACAGAATGGAAAACGGGGTGCCAGAAAGTCTGAGGCTGGCACTTTTTCAAACCTACACTCACTGTCTTTTGAACCCTTTCATAGGTTTCCAGAAAAAACACATTCTAAAGCACAGTTGAGGTTCCTATAAACCTGCATCAGTTAGGCAATTAAGACATAGTTAGGGCTGTTCTTATGTAAGGTATTAAAATACATTCATGTGCATTCTGTTGGGTCTCCCCATTGACTATAAAGCAATAAAGAGCTAAGCAATGCAAAAAAAATTACAAAACCTTCTACCAATGTTTTAGCTATGTTGCCGTAAGTGTTTTCAAAAAAGCAGATCAAAACACAAATATATACATAAGTGATTTTCCTAAGTGGCTAATTTATCTCTTGTAAGATAAATTTAAAATACAACAAAAGCCCATTTTTTTACCTCTATTTTAATCCATTTTCCGTGGGCACTAATTGTTATAAACAGCACTGCCTGTGCTTCTTTGGAAGTGTAAGGATTTGTAAATTTTTTTTTTTGGTCAATGGAGAGAGAAAGTCATCTTCTCCATAGCAGCTGCAAAGTGTACTGTTAGTTCATTAACTAATATCTGCAAAACAATATGTAGAATATCATGTTTGTTGCCCAACCTGTGAAAATATTAAGAGATCAAAGTTCGTGAAAAAGACTGACAGTAGCAAAGAAAGTAGAAGTACAAATATAAAACTATGACTTAAGTGAAAGCAAGAATTCAAGGAAAAGATTGAGTCACACATTGCCACCAAGGGAGGAATCAAGGAATAAATAGGAATAAGGAAAGAACATTTTGCTACAGAAGAGGTGACAAAATTAATCATAGGACAAAAGAAAGAATGAAGACCTCAATAACTCCTTATGGGTGCCATTGAACTTTACATTTATTTAAGTTCTATTTGCCATATACATTAAATTATAGGCAACCTCAAATGTTTGCAATACCTCAGACTTAAACAGGTGGAAGACCTGGGAAAGGAAAAAAATGCTTCGACGGTATTTCAACAGAACTCATTTTCAGAGAATGAGAAGGATTAATGAATCTGGAAGGAAGAATGAGGGTAGATCAACAAAGTATGCCTGAAGGGAAAATAACTAGATTATAAAGCTTCTGTTCCTTCGGAAAGAAATATATATAAAGTTGTATTAAAATGCTAGAAGGATGATGGAACTCTGTCTATTAAATTCTACATGATCTGGATTAGCAACAGCGAAAATTACGGCCAAAGTATATAAAAACTGAAATACAGAAAGTAATGAGTGGCAAAGGAGACACGTGCAAGACAATGAGAATATCTGAAATGCACAAGATGAAAATTGTTGCTAAACTGAATTAAAACACTTTTTGGAAAATTTAAAGAACAAACAGCAAGAAGGGATGAGAGTCACATTTTGAAATGCAAACAGAACAAGAGGCAGAGAAAGAATATCATTGTGGAGCAGAAGGCAGAACTAATTTATAAAAAGGAGAAATCAGTATAACTCTGTGTCATGAGTTCTTAAGGAAAATGTTCAGACAAATGTTGAGCATTTTGCAGAGAGGGAGGGTTGTAGAACACACTAAATAACACATAAGGGCAAGGACCAACCAGTAAAGTACAGGTTTTTCAGGATCCAGCCCACAGAATTACATAAGAAAGTAAGACACATAAACAGTTTCTGAGAAGCTGGTAGCGAAAAGATTAAATAAGAGAGAAAATATTAAGAAAAATCTTTAAAACCTATTGAGAGGCTATAAAATGCTTTATATTTTTCATTTTTATAATGTCTATCTAGTATGTGCGATATTATCCTATGGCTATCGAAAGGACCTTTTGTTTAGGAAATTGAAAGCCTGAGCTGAAAGCTGGTTTTTATTTTGTTTTGTTTTGTTTTCCTCACGTTAAGCTTAAGAAATGTTATTACTTCTTATATTAGAAAGGATGGGACATGGGTGAGAAGTATGTGAAAAATGCATTCTTGCTATTGCTTTGTTCTGCCTTTTCTGTATGAAGGTTGTTAGAAAGGTTGGTCATTTGTCATTATCAAAAAGTAACCCTTTTGTATATGGTAATTTCCAAGTCCCAAATGCAACAGAGGTAAGTATTACGAAACTTGAAATAGTGTTGATGCATTTTTTTGCAATAGGTTTCAAAATATAGCCAAATTTTAGAAAAAAAATCAAAATAATTACTAATGAAACTGTAATATTCATATGTAATAGTCAATGAAGGTACATTTTTTACATATTGCTCTGTCAATATATCATAACTGTAGCCTAGAAAACTCCTGAAACTGGAGTGATACCCAGCGTAGAATGGCAGTTATGTAAAATGTGTAAACTAATTTCATAGCTGCGTGAGGTAAATACATTGAATGCACACGAAGAGTCACTTTTCCCAATGACCTATATAGTGTTTATCACAGAAAGAAACCTCTTTTCTAATCCACACAACTCCTCATTATTAAATATAATCTGTTTCTTAAGTACACAGTTAACTGTTTTAATTGGTATGCAGAGATACAATATACTTTAGTTACCTGGACTTCAGGACAATGACAATGAAAGAACTTCCTTCCTGAAGTTCCTTTTGTTGGGAACCATGAAAACTGTAATAATGATGTCTTTGGGGTGTAGAACAAAATAGGGCCAAGACTGGTTTTTGAGATATAGAAAGATAGCTCAGCTAAAGTAAAATTAAATCCCTAAGGCCCATTTGAAGGTCAACTGCTGCAGCTCCTGGTGCAATAACACTAAACAATTCATTTTGTGTTATCTCCCAGACTCATAAAAATACACCAGATGAGGCTAATAGTAGTTTGTTCACTCAGACCCTTATTAGAAAAGAGAAAACAGAAAGAAGACAAAAAGCCTTTCCCTAATTTTTCTTCTTTGCAGTCATTAAATAATGAATCTGTACTGGGGAAAAGCAGGAATTACCTGTTTCCCTTCCTTAAAACCAAGTGACTAACAATGGCAGGAGCTAAGGACAGCAAGAAGACTTGGTTCATTGTTTTCCTTTCTGTTAACCAATGAAGGTGCATGACTATTGACACATTCCATATTTTAGCCTATGTCAATGCAATGTACTCAGTGCAGACTGTTAAGGTCATCTTTTTAAGCCTTGAGAGAATGGAAACAAAGGCCTTTTTCTAAAGTGAGAGTGGTGTAACCAAGATTCGCATGTGCACTGCCAATATTCTGGCGTGGATCTATTTAAATTCATAATCATAACCACTACATTTGCATTACTGTATTTCACACAACACAAGCTGTGTGTCAAATATATTTCATTTTTTCCCTAGTACTTCTTAGCAGGAAGCAACATGAAACCCAGATCATTGCAGTAGTTATATATGCAACTGCCTGTAGAAATCAGCTACCTAACTTTGTTTACGCGCCTAGGAAAACCAGGGTGCTCTTTTAATATAACAAATTTAACAAAATCCATCTGGACCTCAAGCTGTGCTCATCATTCCTGTACGTGATAAAATAGTTTGTCCATCTTGGGGAATTTTGCTGACAGCTTACTGAAACTGGTTACTGCCTAATCCATAAATGAGACAGAAATTCTTTCATCCACATGTGTTTTCTCTTAGTATCTGGGTGGCTGAAAGATCATCACTGCAGAAAGTTTAGATGTATTGCTGTGATAATGGAATCCACTAGCAAAGCAAAGCATAAAAATATAATGTAACCATTGTTGTCATCTATCTGTACTGACAGATAGAAATAAGGCCACCAGCACTGTATTTTTTCAAATAAACCTTAAAGCAGCAACAAAGTCATAACTAAAGAGTGAAGTGCCTACCTCAAAATTTGAAGTATTCAGTTCCCACAGCTAACATATAGGAAATTTTAGGACAAAAAGAAATCAGAAATCACATCTAAACCCATTCTTTCCCTTAGGTTACAGTTTACTATTTACTGTAGATTTTTTCTACAAATCTTTTAAAGGATTCTAAGATTTTTTATACTTAGTGGTACAAAATTATAATCTTCCATAAATAAAGCATAGTCTTTGCAATGAAATTTCATTTACTATAAATAAATATCCTTCATTCTTTATACATTTAATTTGAAATGTTGCTGTTGGCCCTAGGATTAGATAGGCCAATGATACTCTTTCAGATGCAGAATCTTGCTCCTCTTCTGTGCGCACAATTTTCACAATTCTAAATTTGGTTATGGACAGATTACAAGGGATTAGAACTGTTAAAGCATTTCTACACTGACCAATTTAAGATAACTTTGTTAGGAGCCTGCACTGGAAAATCCATTATCCTCCTATCCAAACTTTACAGGGAGAGAGGCTCCTCCAGAAATCAGTTTAATTACATTCCTAATCCATATTGTCTCCTGTAGGAGAAATGGACTACATAGTCATGCAAGGACAACTAGCCTCCCACTTTGGCACAAACCTAATCATGTCAATCTCATGATACTCAGATTATAGCCTTCCCCTGGGGCTTCTGTTTGTTTACCATATAAAAACAACCTGGCTATGAAAGCTGTAGATTTCTAATATCATTTTTTGTGACGGTTTCAGCTTTTGTTGACAAAAGGACCAAACACTCTCTCATTGAGGTTGTTACTAAAGTAGGTTTGCTTCAGCGACGTGTAGAATGCACTCGGACCCAGTACTGATCACAGACATTGATCATTATTGAGGACATCATAACCTGGGAATCAGAGTGAGAGTACATTCATTGTCATCATAATCGTCAGGACAACTGTCTTAACTTATGAGGGTGAGACACTAGCCCTGTACACACGAAACTTCCTTGGTCTTCAGCAGGGCCTGAATGTTGCCACTTCTGTATCCTGACCATCTTCTGTGTGACTTCTAAGAGGTATTTCCCTCTCCCATGTGTAATCCATATTTCTCTCTGAAGCAGTGGAGAGCATCACCTTTTCACACTTGTTTAGTAAAGCATGCACAATGGCATTTTACCTCCTAGGAATCATATTGAAATTAAGCAATATGCTTACTAAACCTTAGCTGAAAGCAACAAAGAAGATAACTTTTTTTATGGAATAATGTAACCTAAAGTAACTGCAATTATGGAGACATAGGCTTAAATCACAACATGAAATGTGATTGCTTACTGAACATTTTAAGAAAGTACAAAGACTATAAAAAGTATCCACCTTTTTCAGTATATATACTTTGGTTTCATATGTTTGCACACATAGAAATGTGCATATCAAACGCACTTAAATATATACAGTGCCTTAAAAAGATAGCTTTATTTCTCAGGTGTCTAACATGGTGGAAATAGAAGAGTCTTCCAGTAAAATAAAATACTTGTATTTATCAGAAGATAATCTTCACATTACACTTGAAAATTTACTCTAATTGGGTTTGAAGACTTTTGCCCTTATTGAATAAAGATGAAAGTGCTATTCAGGTGTTCAACACTATATTCATTTTGTGGCTTCTGCCATAATAAGAAGATAATTTTTCTTGTTCCTCTCAAAAACCTGAAAGAAGTAATAAAGGATCACAGACCAAATTAATGGAAAATAATCTATGTTGTGTGCATTTGCCAAATAATTTTTCCAACATATACATGATGAACAATTTGCTGCCTTAAAGTTTCTACATGCCAACTCTTTTCACAGTATAAAATGTGAGAAAACAGAAAATATTAAGCATTTTTAAAAGCATATTCAAAACTGCAATAAGCTAATAAAGAGAGGTATAGCTGCACAGTAAAAGTGAAATAATAAATTGCCTCAAAGATTAACATCCACTATAAAAGGATAAAATAGATTGTTTTATCACTACTACTTTAAACAAAAAGTAAAATTTTCTATTATCAATAGTAGTTAGATTAGCTATTGAGTTAATAATTTCACATGGAAAAAGTGAAAAATGTGACATTATTACAGACCTCAGATTTTATCACTTTTCAATACTTTTTGTTCAATGACAGAGAAGGTTTAAGTATCTGTATGAAACAACTTCTGCCAAAAGTATCTGAAGTCTCAATGTGCTGCAGTCTTATGAGATTCTTAGGACCTTCTAATCATGAACTCCTACCCTGTAAATCAGTCAGTTGTGTTGGTTCCTTCTGTAATTAATGATGAGACATGGTTGCCATGAAAGCAGTCATATCATCAAAATCAGTCTTGGGAGTAATGTAAGATACCTGTCCACCTTTCAGATCACAAAAGGCAGTCAAGACGCAAGATGAATCCCATTGAAGGCATCTTTTCATTTTAATTTCATAGTTTGGCTTCTTTCTAGACAGATACTTTTGTTTATTTATTAACAGCTTAAAACTAAAAAGTTGTTTGGGAAATAATTTTCATTAAATTAAGTGACTGGCATGAAAAGAAGGGTTGCTGAGTCCACTACAGAATTCATGTCAATGTACTCCAGTATATGCCCATCTATTTGTAGAAAACCTGGTTTACATTGTTCTTAGAATGGGACTAATTTTTCTTAGAAGGGGACTAATTTCCTAATATTACTTCAGAACAGCGATACATGAAAATGCCAATTAGTATTTAAAAAAATCTGTATTTCTGTTTGTCCTGGAGCTCCTTGTTTTGCTAGAAGCTCAGAATACTAGACGTAGTTGTAGCAAAAAAAAAAAAAACACGAACAGAGGAAAGCTTTTAGAAGTAGGGACCTTTCTTTATCCTTAAAGGTTTTACTGAAAAACATATGGCTAGAGGAAATCATATTCTCTCAGGCAGTACAGAAGTTTATGGTGACAAACACTGAACTTCTGTATATGTGAAAGCAAGCAGAAAAATTGTTGCTTCCAATTTACAAACAGGAAATAAGGAAGATGGTATCAATCTCAGTGTAATGACATTTTACACAGAAATATTTCGTAGCTAAAACATAGCTATGAATAGAAATTTAATCAAAGAATGAAGGAATTTTAAACTCCTGGTATTAAAGTAGAATACTAAAGCACACTGCTGGACATAGAAAAGTTGTTAAACCAGCCTTAGATGTCACTTTGCAAAGGCATGAATGCTCCAGTTCTGGACATGGAATTTCCTCCTGATGAAGTATATTTAAACGTAGCAAAATAGAAGAGTAGGAAAAGGCAATGAAGGACTATGAGATCCTGGGGAATTATGATGAAAAGAAACCTTTATAAAAACTTCATCCCCTCTTTGCCTACTGTTCCTGAGCAGACAAAGGAGTAGTGTGCAATTGCTGTCTTCCAAAGAGTAAACAACTGCTTTGCTCCAAGATTTTTTGGATTAACAGAATTCCTTGCAATAGTGTTGAATCATAAAGGAGCATGGTAACTGTATTTGTATTAAAAATCCACCATGGGCAAATTAAAAAAAACAGGAAATGTTTCAGTTCTTTTACTAAATTATGGGCAAAAAACAATAACCAAAGGTATTTACATGAAGCTGGCTATGCCCTTAATTCCACTGATTAAAGTAATGAACACTTGTAGACCTTCATTCAAAGTGTCTTCCTTATGATAAGAAAAACAATTTCTGAATTACAAGATGTTATTGCCTCTTATGCAGTATTAAATGTCCTTCAGAAAGCAGAAATTCAACTTCAGAAAATGTTGAGAGTGGTCAGATTCTTCTAGGATCACACCATAATTCCTTAGATCACACTTTAACAGTAAACTTCACAGACAAAGCATTCAAAGACATTATTTTTCAGTAGCAGAGAAAAAAAAATGCATTTCACGTTGTAACGCCCAAGGCAAACACAAATGGATCTCATTTTTTGTATCAAATGAGGTAACTAAAATGCCATCGGCAACATTGTCCTATAAACATATTTTTACACCTTTCCTAGTTTCCAGAAAAATATGTCTATCAGGCTGAAGTGTGAAAAGTTTTCTCAGCTGAAGTGTTTATTATAAACATGGAAGGGTAATTTAGATATGAGTGGACTCAAAAGCCAAAATTTCTTTATTGTAGTCTGATACTTTTAATCCATCCTATTAATAGGTCATTGATTTATCACATTCTAGACATATAATTGTTTGGTAAGTACGCAAAAAATTTTAAACAAGTAAACGAAAGTAGCACACAAGTATTAAACCAAACACAGTAGTATATAAAGCTCTTCAGTAAACTACACTGTGTTGTTCTACATGTGAATGGCTTTTTTTTTTAACTTCCTGAATAAAGTATACATTGCTAATACTCTTTCTGATTAAATAGATATTTGCATTTAAAACTGATTCTTTTGTCCAGCAAGCAACTACCTGTGTTTTCAGCTTCAGCCTGAAAGCGATGTAATTCAGCAGTTAAGGATTCTGCTGAGTGCTTTGCTTTCCTAATGCTAAACCATAAACTGGTCACTTAAAATAAACAACTAGATTGAGGCCATTTCTCCCCCCTTTCAAAAAACATTCAAATAGAATTAGGCACTCAAAACCAGGATGAATGTGGATGCAAACAATTTATAACAAATGAAATTAATTATTTTGCCTTTTCCCCATGTATTTTGCTAATAATTTGAACTTGCTCATTTAGATGTAGAACTGGGTATGTGAGAAAAACGTGAAAATAACTTGTATACTAACCTCAGGGTTTGCTTAATGTGCAAAGGATGGTAGAATCAATAATTAGATGTAATAATGCCTTAAAATTAATTAAAATTTGAACTAGATTTAATTGGGCATGCTCTCCGCTTTCTCTCTAGCTTTAGTCCCAAGAACTGCAAGCTTAATACCAAACAAATACTTAAGATATTATTTTCCTACATCCGTTGCAAAAATAGCTAAAAAAAAAAAGAAAAAGAAAAAATCCAGTCTTTTAAAATGGCCTGAGAAAATTTAACTTTTTAACCTACCTTGACTGCATATCTTGGTGTGTTTTGGACTGGCTGATTTCAGCTGGAGATGAAGGGACTTGTTGTTGTAGCTCCACCAAAGACTGGTAGTACTGTTGCTGATGATGTTGCTGCTGTTTGTACCGAGACAAACTGAAAAACAGCCCTAAAATGGCTTTCAAATTTCCATTCCTTATTTCTATTTAAAACAGAAGGAAAAAGAAGTGAAAACACTGTGGGTTTAGAGTTCAGTTTTGTAACAATTTTACATTAAAACATCTCTGTACATACCTACAGCTATACGTGTTCATGCCTTATATCTCTTCATTTATTTGTAATATCAGGGTTATGTTAAGTATCACTGATACTTTATTGATAGTTATAATCTTTGCTTATTTAGGTATCATTGTTGCAATAAACACATATCTTGATAACATTGTGATTAAATCATACGTACATGGCCGCAAAGAAGAGCACAACAAACCTTAAACAACGTACGTCACCTGAAATGAATATTCCTGCCTCAGTACAGCACAAATATTCCCAGTAAGTAGAGGGGCACTCAGAAAAATCTGAAATCTTTCTGGCCTTAGGTACACATCCCTTCTACCTCATGGATTTAAATTACTCTTCTTGCTTTTTGGGCACATTCTGTGCACTCTTTGAGTAAACAATGACTTCTATGAAAATCAGAAAGAGGAGATGGTGACAGTCTTGTGGATAAGCACATATATATATTCACAAGACCTTGCAAGGAACATGAGAGAAGCAGATCAGTGGAAAATACCTATTAAAAAAAGGTGACCATAGGGTTCATTATTATATCTTTGAACTTTCCTAATTTCATTAATTTCTAGCTTTCTATTTTACACTGCTATTACTACTGATTAATGAAGACTTTAAAACTGCAGCTGTCATGTGACTTTGAAGTAGCTACTTGTATGACACTCCGGTGAGCCACTACAGCATTCTCAAGTTTTCTATTCCTTTCTTAGTCTTTCCCCGAAGTGAGATGAAGGTTTAAAACGATAATGTTATCATTTGCTCATAAAGCATCTCTCTGTCAAAAAAAGAAGCCTCAGGAGGCTTTAATGAAATCATCTGCAGCACTTAGGTCTGTTCATAACCTCATTATTAATTTTCTTTGGCACTGAACTTCTCATGAATTTTTTTCATTAAGCCTGTGGCCTTGTAACCTAACATGCAACAATCCAAAATTTCTGCCTTCCCTGCAAATCTAAATTCTGAGCTGTATGTGCCACACAGCCACTCCTAAGTAATGTTTAAAACAGAATTTATAAACAATGACTGCCGTATTCGTGTCCTTTAAACCACATTAACTTCCTTTCAATATGATTGGGTGAAATATTACTACATACACCACCAAGGCAGCAAACACTGAACCTGTTATGCTTTCAAACCTTTTCTTCAAAAGCAAACACAATCATGGACACTGGAATACACTTTGCAAAATGAAAATTTGTTTCAAGTATCTACACTTTCTCATCTTCCCTATGAAGTTCCTTCAGGATCTTTGATTCCCCATGAGACCACCAGAGATAGGCAGAAGAACTTTCTCAGAATAAGAAAGCTTTTTAAGGAACGGCTTTTGCAGTCACATTGGTTTCAAGGCAGATCATTATGAAGTAACACATAAAACTTATATCTAAAAGTTCCTTTTAAATACCCAACAAAAACACATAGCTATCCATCTTCAAGCTGTTCTCATTCTAAAACATTTTCTGTATGTGATACTGGTTTAATTGCTATAATTTTGCATCACAATGCTCAGAAAAAGAATCCTTTGCTTGTTAAATCCCACTCATCATGTTTTATACAAAATTTCATTCTTTTTGTGTTAAACTGTGTTTTTTACTAGTTCTAATGTTGTCCATTTTGAACTTATTTTTCTTTCCTACTTTTATACAAGTTAAAGTTGGAAGATTTCTCTTCAACAGAAAAAATCCAGAATCTTCTAATATCTACTAAACATTTACAGGGAAGAGACGAAGAGTGTTTTTCTTTATAGTAACTGTCTTAGTTTTTCTCATTTGAGTTCTCCAGTAGAGATTCTGCAGTCAAGATATGAATATTACTTTTGTTCTAGACCTCCTTGCTCAAGTGTCAAAATGAGGTGGGACACTTGTGAAATCTTCAGTCCTTCTTAAGCTCGTGGTTTACTGTTCATGAAACTGCTAATTAATAAATAAGCCAGTAGTAACAAGACATGTTTCCCAAAGCGTCTTACAAGAAACAGAGTTATGGTTTCTAAACTGAATGGATTTTAACTATAAATTTGCTGACAAAACACTATGAAGGTAACATGACAATTTGATTATAAAAAAAGTCTATTTTTCTCAATTTCTTCTCCTCAAGAGAAATGGTAATATTCAACATTGTACATGCTGAAAACAGTATATCTAAGGGAAATAGTTATTAGAGGATTTACACTAGATTAATGACTAACTGCAAAACAGCAAAACTGATTTCAATCTTACTTCAAAACTCAAGGTCTGACATTAAAATCTGGTTTTGAAGATTAATGGAAGTTTTTAAATATAGTCTTTGCATTTAACAATATGTAGCATTATTGCTTTTAGTAGTATTTGAACTTAATGTTATACAGTTGAAGATTATATAGTATTAAAAATTATTTTCTAAAGCAAAACAAAGCTATGAATATAGGAGTTTATTACAGAATGCACTCATACATTGATTTAACAAATTATAGAAAGAAAGTGTTACGTGCTGTGTCATGATATTAAACAATGAAGAGTATTTTTATGAAATAAATTAACTCTATTCACATATTTGATTGTTATTTCATATGCAAGTAAAAATAGACTAAACTAGAAGTTTCAAGTTCTAAACAGCTTTGAGGTGAACAATAACGTGTAAATGTTCGATATTCTCTTTCATCAGCATATACGGAGGTTCTTTTAAATCACTTAAGGAGCTGTCCATAAGCTGACAAAGGGAATAGACAGTACACATTGTGGTCATGTTACACTTTTGCTAAGGTGCTGGAAAGGTGGAGATCATGAAAAATAACAATTTTGAGTTCATTTCAAAATCAAATATTGGTTAGCATTCAATATACTGAAATTACCACCTCCGGAAAAAAAAAATCCCTCTAGCTTTTACTTGTACTATAAGCAAAATTAAAATATAGGATTGCATCTCATTAATACCTATTGCCTTCAGATGTCACCAAGATCAGAGTGATTTTGAAGGTGAACAGCACCTTGCAGAACCGCTAAATTTGTTACAGGACAAATGTTTGTATACATTTGATTAATTTACAAGATAAAGTATCCATCTTACTTAATATTACATTACTAAGGCAAATATTACATACTAATGATTACAACAGACATTTTAATGGATTTGATTTGATGTATTTATTAAATTAGTTTTAACCACATTAAGCAGTCACTTGAGGTGAGTAATACAACAAAAAGGGCTATAATATAGGCAGCAAAACCATTCTGTCTTTCACTTAATACATGACATCAAAGGAATACAATAATTTTCGGACTCATCCTGCCAACATTACTACTAATAATGTGCTTTAAAAAATAGTCTTCACTGCATTACTTAACTGAGCGAGACTCTCATATCCATTATTGTTTTTCTGAATCCTATATATGAACAAGCCAAAAAGTATGCCTGGGAAACTCTATACCTATCTGATATTGTGAAGATAACATGAAAAGATTAATACTATTAAAGCATATTACTTTAAAATATTGTTTTAGGCTTCATAAACATATTGAATTTCTGGGTTAAATTTCAAGGGAAAATAAAAAGGAAATATAAACTGTCTCACTTGCTGTCACTAATCTATATTTGCATGCTGTTCAAGATAGCTGTGTTTGATATTTAGGTGCAAATAATTTGTATTAAGAAAATTAGTTTTCAGAAAAAAAGTCCTATTATTTGTTCTCATTGTCTGTTTCTCTTACCTTCTGCAGAAAGACCTTGGACATTTACGCCTCTGGCTGCCAGAAAGCTAAGGCAGACATCAACATTCTCAATCTGCAGTATGAACAGAAATAACAAGCAGCATAAGACTATTTGACAAAATGTAGAAATGCAGGGAGAAAAAAAAAAAAAAAAAAAAAAAAACAACCCAGGAATGAATACTTTACATTCATCGCATAGTACAGCTCTTTACCAAAGTTTAACAAGAATGATTACTGCTAATTGGGGAATTGATATAAAGCTTTCATTGTCCACTTTGGTGCTCAAAAACAATTCATAAATGCCCGATCCAGAATGGCATGCTGGCAAATCAGCAACCCACCTACTTAACATGAAACTGAATTTTATGTTCTACAAACAAGTAGCAATGAAAGCATCCATAGAATATATGTCTGGAGATGTGGGTAACTGAGTTAACTAATGAATGTAAGCAAAAACCTCTGATAAATGTGTTAGTAAAAGTATTTCCTTGCAATGATGTAGAAATTCTGTGAAAATGATGTAACAGCAGTGGTTCATTCTATTTTTTCCTTCAAATCTTATGCTAAATAATTTTAATTTATTTAACACTTATGCCTCTCTAAACAGTGTTTGCTTAATGAAGGATACAGTGCTGACTTCTGTTGGTGGTTTATAAGAAATCTACAGTTAAGACTTTAGACAAGAGAAGAACACATAGCATAAATGTAGATCAATAAAAGGATAAAACTTCTGCCTCTGAAATGAATAATCACAGAACCAGTTTGACTCCTTTCATATGTCTTTTTCTAATAGATTAGGGAGCCAGAATGTTCCAAAAGTTTTTCTTGAATCACCATCCTGAGCTGGCTCCCCTAGCCCTTCCAGGATCTATTACATGAAGCAAATACTCACCTAAAAACATAAAATCTTTTAACTAACAACTTTGTCTTTAAGTGTGCTGTTATGAAAACATAAAAAATATGTATAGACAGGTGTCCTATGTTAAACACCTTCAACAGACTTGATTGTAAAATACATTTTTTATGCTGGTGGATTTTTTTCAAGGCAATTAGAACCATAAAAATAAAACTAAATGTTTAACAACATATTTTATATACCTATTTTCATTAGACAACATTAAAATTAAAAAAGGAATATTCAACACAAACCCACCAGCCTGCAGTAGATCAAGTCCATACAGTTAATTTTATTTGTATGTTGCACATTTGATCTTTTGAGGTCCCTTCCAATCCCTAACATTCTGTGATTCTGTGAATAACTCTCGTCAACAGTATTCAACCATCAAAACATGATAGGTAAATCTGTTCCTTGAATAAAAGCTACTTGATCCTTTGCAGTATCTTCCTCTGGTAGGAGGAATGACTTTTATTATTGTCATCTTTCTATGACTGTAGTTCTGCCTTTGTTCTCAGACAACGGTATTAGCCGAAAGGAAGATAAATGTTCTATTTCCTACTGACCATAGAAGTTTGTATTACAACCTCACACAGACTCTCCACAGGTAGTATTTATAAACTTATAAATACCTGCAATTTTTTGTATATGTGCTTTTTAAGGACAATAAAATCCAAGGCGTTAGTAAACAGCTTTTTAATAAAGTGTTTTCAAACACTTGTTTTCAAAGACATGCCACCATTTATAGGGAATTATAATCTCTCTTCTAAATCAATTAAAAAAATGCCAAAACCAGAAACAACACTGCATTTAACACCAACTAAATTTACTCCAAAGCTGGGGTTTACCGTAATGTTCTCATAAGTCAGTTTGGTAGGTGTCACCAATTGGCAGAGCTACGAATACAGAATAACCGTCCTAAAATCAATGGGGTTACTCCAACTCTGGCGTAGTACAGTAAATGCAGGGAGTCAGGCCTGAATTCTGTCGTGTTCTTAAATGTTTATGCAGTTTTACATCACGAGAAAAAACCCCAAAAAACAACAACAACAACAACAAAAACCAAAACCAAACCAAACCAAACCAAAAACAAACAAACAAACAAACACTAAAAAAAACCAAACCCAACCAACCAAAAACCCCAAACCAACATACACATAAAAAATCCCCATAGACCAGAGTGAAAAACGAAATAGCAAATAACCCACAAAACTAGGCCATTTCATAAGGTGTAGGGGTGTGACATGGCTAAATCAGTTGAAAGCTGGCTGCAACTAAAACAGGAGATCTGCTTCTTCCTCACCTCCTCTTCCTCCTCGACACCGGGCCCTGCTGGTGCTGCCTCTGCTGGGCTCCAGCGCGTCTCCAAGCGCACCAGGAGCTGGCTCCCTGAAGAAAACTCGCCCAGCAAAAAAGGCGAATGCATTTTAGTCACTCTGGTTTCCCGTGTGGTCAGATGAGCACAGGAGTCAGCAGAGGGGAGGGCATGTCCCAACCTGAGTTTGGGAGAGGAAAAGTGGTGCCACTCCTGATGGCAATGGGAAGGTACTGGGATCGCTTAGCCCCGACTTCCAATTACAGCCCAGCATCATTTGTGAAATTAACACACATGACGAGAATATTTCTACTTGACCTTTAAACAATGTCAACTGCATAAGAAAACAATTTGAATGGAAATTTTCCTGTCCTGAAGTATTTAAAAGAAATGAAGATCTGTTTGGATATTAGCTGTACAACTGAGTGTCTCTTTGAACTTTTGAATCAACCACAATGCAGAATCAGCTACTTCAGAGATGGGAAATTTTGCTCTACGACTAAGTATTGAAAGACAAAGAAAAAAAAAAACAAGAAATAAGAAGAAAAAATAAAAATTAGACTGACGTCAGTAGTGTCCATCTCCAAACAACCGAAACATTTCCTAACAGACCTCCTAGTGTAACCAAGATGTTTCTCATTATCGGCATGTGCCCAATGCAGTAGTTCAGGAGACCATAGCTATAAACAAAACCAAATTTATTAGGGAACATTTGAACACTGATGTGTTGTGAAAACATCTCAATATCTATCTGCAATCCTGAATATTTAGTAAATAGTAAGCCTAATACATAAATCTTAACATACATTTAAGGTGAAAAAATATCCTATAGCAATGATACCTGGTTAGTTTGTGTGTCTACTTCTACAGCATGTGTCTTTGAAGTCACGACTCTTAAACTCTCAGACAAAACTAGTCATTACTAGGAGCACCAATGACTCAGTATACCACAGAACTACAAAACAAATTCTGTTTTCCTTCGTAACTCACTAAGAGAGCTATGATAGAAGCTCTAGGCCCAAAGTCATCCCGCTCAGTGGTGGTGTATGAAGTAATAGCAGTGGCCAACTTTCAGACAATAGACTGTGGTTGTACTGTTAACATTATAATAAAGTCTTGTTTTGACTCGTGAATTGAGCAAGTTTGGTGTGGCAAGTCACAGCCACATAATACACTGAAAATGTCAGAATATGACTCTTACAGTCAGTTTTCTGATAATAACTGCAGTTACTATAGAACTCTCAGGAACTGTTAGGAAATTCGACGAGATGTGCATTAATACATTCCTGGGTTATTTTCACTTTCTTTCCTCTTCAGTCTAGAAAATGTTAGCCTTAAAGTTGTCTCATTTTGAACCTTTCAGTGTGTCTCTAAACATTGCTTTAATTACCCACTTCTTGCCATGGCAAACCACGGTTATTCTTTGAACTCAAACCCTAGCAGCCCCAAACACTTCTTATTCAAACTTACTAACAGATGAGAGTAATTTTGCGATTACAAAAATTCTAAGAGATTTCAAGCAGCTTCCACTCCTTGGTACTGTTTCAATCAAGAGTGGTATGAATCCCTGAAGTCCATGTTTATTTAAGTAGTTAGTGGCGGGCTGGTTATACACTGGGGTAAACTCTTGCTAGAGCTTACACCGAGCATGTAAAACTCTACCTGCTTATACTCCAAGGGCTGAAGATTTTGCAGTATGACACTTAACATAGATGCTTGACAAATTTTATATCTTACATATGCCCACAATTCTGTAAAAAGTTTTGCTTGCAAAAAGCACCAGTTTGTAACAGAACTGGTGTTCCTCATTAGTGAAAATACTATCAGCAGAATTACAAAGTGTTGTAGCAGAAGATGCTTTTCATTATAGTACAGAATCCAGGATATACAGACTGACTTGAAATCTTATATATCAAGAGACAGAAACCGACTCAAATTTGCAAATTTGTTTCTACAGGTAGCTGTTGCCATGATCAGACTGCTGCTGAACAGCTCTCCATCACTGTCAATCCCTAACATTTTTTGCTTCAAGGAACTGATTTTATATTAAAGCTTCAAAATAGTGGAAGAAGCGCAGTATGTTGAACAGCAGATCTGCCACATTAAAAAGCTTAAAATCTATAAATGGGATAAAGAATTAATGATATAATAAACCTTAATTGCTATGTAGATATTTGTCCACTTAGCTATTCAACTGTGTTGAAAGCAAATCAATACTACATGAGATTAATTTTAAGAGGTAAAACCCCTCTGTCTGATAATAAAATCACTTTCTTATCAAAACTGAAGAAAGGTTTTGGCATTATGGGTACAGATAAACTCAGCTAAGATGATAATTCAGAAATTAAGATCTACAGTCATCATCAGACAGATAACACCATTTGATGCTTTTTAAATTAAGCCTGCTGAGTTATGCTTAAAATATATTAAGCTTCTTTCATAAATTGTATTCTTTTAAAATGGTTCATACACACAGCATTATAAAAAAAAGCAGCTGAAATACTTATGTCATAAAGGCCCAAGATATTTCTACATCCACGTTTTAAGGGGGTATATAGTAAATGATGATGTACAATAAAGCAGCAATATGACAACTCTGATACCATTAGTACATTACATGGCATAAAAAGAAGATACCTTGCAAATCTGCTGTAACATATTACATTGTGTGGTTGTGGGTAACCTGCTTTTGACTGGAAGCTGTTTGAAATTTTACTGACAGAAATAAATCAGTAAACCAGACTGTGGGTCTTGCTCGTAGATAAACAGTAGTACTTAATACTCAGCAGTCAGCAGACTTACAGGAAGAGCTCATTTGTGGGACTGTACTCACCAGTGACTCAACATATAGAATACGTCTATTTATTATAATCATTTTTGCTGTTACCAAGATGAGCTTTCATCTCTCTTGTCTGGCAGACACCACTTTCTTCACTTCCAAACAAATTTAATTGTGGGATGCTCAGAAGACAAGTAGTGATGACTAATATAGCATTACGTTTTCCTGTATTTATAAGCTCTTGAAAAATATCTTGATTTGACTAACTCTCTTGCTAAGTTTATGACAGTATGGATTACAAGAACATATAGACACATATGCAAGACAGTTGTTATTTGAATACTTCAAGCTGGATTCCTCCTGCTGAAGAATGGGATACCTTTACAAATATGACACCTTATTATTACAGAATGTTTTTATACATATAAGCTCCTAAAATACTCTTGATTATTTTAACAGCAAAAGTAAAACAGTAATTTCTGTTAGCACTTCATTCAGCACTATATTCTGTAGGTCTGTATGTGTTCTGACATTCTGATTCGCGACCTAAAGATTCAGATAAATTTGGTAAATGATTGGCCCTGTAGAAGTTTTCTAATTCTGCTGATGGCTGATTAGGGACACTTACGGAAATACTCTGTCATAGAAACCCAGAGAGCCACATGTGTACTCACCTGCCAGAGCACAGAAACTCCATAAAACTGTTCAGTATTTGTTGCTCCTTTTTTTCAATACCAGTATTAAATTGTAGTCCTTTGAGATTAGTGTTACAGCATGAGATATTCTGTGTCACAGTAATTGTATTTCAAAAACACTTTACCAGCAAGATTTCTTCCTAAATTTCCCCAGAGTACTACCCTGAGCTGAGACCTGTATTTGATTCCTTCTTTCCCATGGATATTCATCGCTAACAAAATTTGTGGAGGTCAATGGATTTAAATTAATCTAGAATTTGAAAATAATTCATTGTTATTAAACAGCTGATTCTCATTCAAATTCTGTAGCACTAGTAGAATCAAAATTAAATAAAAATACAATTCAGGCCTTACAGGTAGCATCCTGGACTCTAAATATTCACAACACACACACAGAGTATAAAATTAATAAAATTAAAAATAAAAGAGCAGATACTCTTTGTCTGTCTGAATTTCACTTGAACCAAACATGGAAGGAGACACTAGCTCTTGAGTTCTTTCTACTTCCTTAGTAGTAGGTGAAGTGCCAGTGCTCTAGTCTTAATTGCAGGCTCTAAAAAGAACAGAGATTCAGGCATGTGTGGATAAAAGCATTCTTTGTGCACATGTTGGAGCTGGTGAGAGAACGAAACTGTTCATGGTAGGCTTAGTTATTTGAATGCTCTGGAAGAAACTGGAACATTTTTTACTGTAGGTATGGCCTAAGCTCTATCTTCCCTTGCCTAATAGAGACCAATATGAGAATTGGTCATGTACACTTTCACAGATACGGCTTTAAACCTACCAGACACACACTACCAAAAGGTTTATTTTTTTGGCCGAACATACAGCCTTCCACAACCTGCTACACCTAAGGCTGTTCTCAGAGGTTGAAAAGGACAAGTTAGCTTCACTTTCTGTTCTTAATTGACTCATCCGTTGCACACAATGTGACTTGTTGACTAGTCGCTTGTGGTGTGGGAAACACCCAGAATTTTCATTTCCCTTGTAGCTTTGTTCTTTCTGAGTTTTCTTCCCAGCTGGTTTCACTAGTTCGTGTTCCTGTTATGACACTCTTTAAAGCATAGGGATGGAAAGCTACAAGACAGAGATATAAAGAGAATATGCTTGCAGTAATATATTGACATATTTTTTTATCCTCATTTTTATCATTAAGATTATTTAACAAAGCCGGATTTCATAAACCAGGCAGGTGGACATTCAGCTTTTTTCACTATGTACAAAATAGGCAGAGCTCCAGTACTTCCTTTGCCAAAAAATATAAATCAAACAACTCGGGAATTTTTTCCGTTTTGGACAAGTGATAACTGAATACACTACCTGCTATTCTACTTACTATCATGTCTGTGCTGCCAATGTCTGCGATGCCAAAAGCATCTTTCCAAATTAAAACTGCTGTATCAAAATGGATTACCTGGTCCCATGTCTTTATCTGCCTGCCTACTCATTCTTCAAATCCCATATATTCAACAGTGTTTGGGAGTCTAGCTGATTCTTAAATGATCACTGAAACAATCTTCAGTAACTGAAATCCCCTGTTATTCTTTTAAAAACAGATGTTCATCGCATCTGAAGTTCTGCTCACCTCTTTAGAAAAATTATAAAGGGTAATACAATTAAAATATAAAAAATCCCTAATGTCTTTGTACATATTCTGTGGGAAAAAAAGGTGTCTAATCCATAAAAAGTGACCAATTTTGATTTATTTGTTATAAAATATAGTAAGATTTATTTTAATTATTCGTAAAAGTAGCGGTCAGTACCCTCAATCATTATACAAAACACGCTCTACGTCATGTGCTTCATTCAGTTTGGCATTGTTGTTGATTTACCTGTTGTCTGTGAAAAGCTGTCATGAAATTTTACTTCCAAAATTGTTCTAGTATTTTCATTACACTGTCTTGCTGCATGATGTTATCAACAATAGCTGACTCCTAGGTACTTCAACAGGAAGGATCCTGCTGCAGAAAACATTTTATCTCAAATTTATCTCTACTATAGCTAGAACGAAAGAGTAGGGTTAAAGACTTTCAAAGTGAACAGTGTAAATTCCTATGGACTTCTTTTACAAGTATTATAGTTGAAATATAACAAGGAGACTAGTTTCTTTCTTATATTCCACAGGTTAAACTAGTTTAATTCATCTGAAACTAAGTCATCCGTTTTCTTCTTTCTTGCGTATTTAAAGTTGGGTATGCTTATTAACATAAATATGTGTTCACACTACATTAATACTAAAAGATTTTTATTGAGCAAGACTGTCTGAAAGTCTTTGTTTCCATCAAGATTCACCATGGAGAAATTGTACATAGTATTATTACATAATAAGAATATTTTTTGCTACTTCTAGAACTACTTAATAAAGACACTTTGAAGACCAGAGTACACACCCAAATTCTTCCAAATCCCAAAGTAAATGCAATGGGAAAAATGTGGCCCAGAGTCATACAAAATTTATGGAGACCTGACTGAGGAACCTCTGGTTACAAATTCACAGTGCCTGTGCAAGAGCCTGGTAGGGCAGGCTGCATGTTACACTGTTTCCTTGACCAAAAACTACTGAGACTGGGTGAAATTTGACATGAATTCTCAGTTCACTTTGTAGAAATGGGGGAAATTTGAAGAAAGGGAGAACCGGGGGATAAACAAGCTCTCCAGTAAGACTTGTAAAATACAAAGAAAAGCAGAGACTTAAAAATCACGTTATTTGTGTTCTAATAATTTATTTCCCATGGGCTCATAACACGACAGGTTGTTGCAATATTTTTTTGTAACTATACTGAAAGACAATGTCAAGTTTCCATGGGTGGTGTAAATTTGAAAACCCACCCAGATAAAACAGGTGTTAGCAGTCCTGCTGGGAGATATTAAGTGCATTTTGCTGACTTGCTCTTGCACATGGCCTGTTACCTCACTCAGATGCAAGGCACATTCCCTTTTTCTATGGAAATTATAGAGTATTTCACGGTGTTAAGCAGAATACATTGACACGTACACACATTTGGCTTAACTGTTTTCTAACAAACTCCTCGTTACTTGAGTGAATAATATGAGAAACGTTTAATGAAAATAACTATCAGTGAACTATATAACATCAGTCCAAAAAACTGTTCCAAACTCAGCATTGACTTTGCAATACGAGACCATATATGCAAATTAAAAACTGATTTACTGGAGGCATTTGGGGAGAATTTTACCTTAGAGGATAATAACTACTGGTATGTAGAAGGCCTCCCAGGCAAAAATTTTTAGGAAATGATGCTGGAGTTATTTAATTATTAGTTATTTTTTGAGGAAAGGATGATGGTGCTTTTAAAAACTGAAATACCTTCCACTTCCTTTTCCAATAGATATTAAGGAACATGCATATCAAATTCTTCCAGCACGCACTCCAAACATGAAATATGACCAGTAAACCCAGAAATGTGAAAAGAAATTAACTTCCCAAATACTTGGAGAATTCAACAAACATATGTACTGACCTGCTGATAAAAGAATGTATGAGGTCACTGTTTAGGTCAGAGTATAAGCTGGAGTGTGTATTATTTTAAATAAAATGTTACAGTGGGAAATCTATCTCTTTTCTCATGTCAGTCCTGACAGGAATAATAAAAGCAACCATAGGTGTTGCAGAATTTTCACCTAGCCCCTGACTTGGTGCTTGGAAAGCTTGGGGTGAATGGGAGATATTCTCTGTAATGTCAAATACAATTTTTTTTGCTTGATGTCCTTTCTATCTGTGCACATCAATGATTTAACAAACAATTTGGTTATTACAAGCATTAATCTTAATCATAATTTTTAGATGGCCAAACATAACATTATGAACATCCGCTGGTCATTTTCATGTTAAAAAAAAAATAACCATGAATGCAAAATTTTACTCTGTTCACCTATATAATGGTCTGATCTTGCTTGTCTTGTCTGCCTTTCTTACCCACTCTTCCTTCTGTGTTTTGTCTGCATTTCCGCTACCCGGTTCTATACAGTAGTTTCTACAGCAGACATTGTAAAGCACAAAATACGATGATGATAATTTCTGTAGTGCTTTTGAGCTGCTATAGTAGAAATTGTGAGAAGAATGTATTAGATTTTTGATTGGAATATACTGCTGAATTTTGTCCTGAATAGACTACTGGATTTGGATTCAGAACACCATGAATGTATTGCAATATCTTTGCATGAATTTCTCAGAAAGCTAAAATATGACTCCAAAGCAACATGGATCGAAAGAGAAGAGTAGGGAAAAATTCTCTTCCAGGTCACAAAGTACCTCTCTATTTCAGTGCTCCCATCTCCACAGGCCTGTGTCAACCGCCACCGTGAGAGAGCCCTATAAATTCACTAAGAACACTAAATTGAAGGTAAATACTGTCCTTGGAGGGCATTTTTAAAGGCAATTGTAAAAGGAATCCTGTCCAAACACAGTGTTTTTTAAAGCGGTGCATCACTTTAGTGAGCCAGTCTACAATTTGTTTTTTAGTTATGCAACACTTCTGAGTCAGCAAGGTACACGCATCTAAATATTGTTTGGAACTTGGCAACTTCCAAAAATTGGTGAAAAGGCACACTTGTTTAAAACAGAGGAGTTTCTTTTCATTAGGTCAATAGAAAGTCTACAACACAGTGTTCATTTACTAGAATTAATTAAAATTTTGAAAGCATTCAAGTTCCCACCTTAACCATTATTTAGTAAATAGCACCTTCATTTCACCCGTCAAAAAAAGCAGCTTTTAGAAGCAAGGACAACTACAACCAGTGACAGGATGAGTCCTTTAAAAGATAAGTAGACAGATAAGCTATGAGGTATTTTACTGCATCTCTCAAACTTTGCAAATGGAATCCATCCAGATGCGCTTTATGTTTTCTTGATTACACCAAGAGTCATAATGTTACCGTTTTGCAGGAGAGACACTGATAATTTTCTCCTAGCCTTCTGGCCCTTTGATTTTGTAAACATCCTGATTTTTTTTTAATGAGGTATATTTTGAATATTACCACGGAAAATACTTATAGACATTGAGCTCATCAGAAGGAAAGTGATAAAAATACTTGTTATTAGCAGCCTCTAAAAGTACAGCCCAGAGATGTCTGTAGGTCTAAAGTTATGTGACAGATCCTACAGCTGGAACTTAAAGTCCTGGGGAAACTGCATGCAGGAGAGAATATAACTAAGTTGCTGATTTTCCTTTATGTTTAGTCTTCATTTTACTGACTCAAATGGATCTAAGCCCTGAAGAAAAAGACTCAAAAGAAACAAAATCAATGATGAATTGGTGTCATAGGTTATTAAAACTTTTAAAATTAAACTATAGGCATGATTGAAAGACTCGGATTCAGGCTTTGACTTTTGCTAGTGTGCCTGAGCCTTCTATTTTATACCATGTTTAGCATAATATATATTAAAAAAAAAAAAACAGCTGATGCTGCATATGGTTTATACCATGCTTATAAACACCTGTTACAGTTACCTTTTTGTTCTATGATAATAACCATGGGAAGCATTTTACACATTTTCACAAGGTCTTGTGTCTAGCTTCTGAATCAAGGAAAATAAAAGTGCCTGGAACCGCAGAAGGCAATGGGATATCTGCTCTCACGTTCAATAGGGCCAGGATTTTTTCTTGAATTCTTAGCCGAAAGTTATAACAAACATCAGAAGTACTCGAGGCTATAAAATGAAGCCTGAATGAACAGTTATTGCTTGTTGTCACTTCACTTCCACTTGTAAGCAATGAAGTGTGAAGTGTAGGAGGAAGCAATGTTTTAAATACTTATCCAAGTGTTTTCAAATTACAGAACACAGCCAGTATTACTTGAAAAATGAGCATTTGCTGGGCTTTGGATGGGGCGCATGTCTTCAAATATATATGATGTAACAACATAAATCTTTCAAAACTGTTTATGCTAACAAATCCAAATAGAACCCTTATATATACAAGAACTGTGAAGACACCCTTGCACATATGTTTACTGTGGACTGTTGTGGCTGATCTGTCTATTAACTGAGAGCTTTAAAATCAAAACTAAACTAAACTAAACTAATTTAAAGTTACTATTGGGAGGTATTACTGAGAAAATCTGTGAATGGCAGGCAAAACAGCCCACTAGATTGGAATGCTGGTTAGCTAGTTATGTGTGCAGTTAGAATACACAAAATTTTAGCTATCTAACTTCATGAACTATTATTTATATCACATGTAAATAGTTCTCAGCTCTCAAGTGTGGAAACCCTGGGACAAAGAAAATTCTTGTGGCAATTTTTCCCTAGAGGAGAATGTCATTGGTACGCTCCCATTGTAATTCTGAAGAAACTCTAAAGAATCAAGAGGTATGAATAATTCAAATAAGGTTTCAATTAGCTGACAATACAAGCCTAAACGAATCATATTATTAAATTAAATTAAAGACTGCCAAAAGCTACAAGTTAAAATACAAACATATTTCTATTTCAGGAAGACTGTTCAGATTCAATTTTTAAGACTGCACAGGTTTGGTGCTGGTCAGGGTGCCATCTGAAAGAATTGATATGTACCACATAGGTAAACAAATCCTCTAAGTTGATATCAACTCTTTAAAAAGCAAAGAACATTTGTGATCAGTTTGTGAGACTGAATACAATCAAGTCCTAACACAAAAAAATATATCTTGGCATGACTCTGAAACTGAACCCTGCCCAGACTAATTCATACCCAGACACTGGGCCAACTTAAAATAAGTGCAACTTAAAATAAGCATATCTCTGATTTATGTCATATGATCATCTGTTGATCGTATGGTCAGCAGACTCCTCAGACTGGGAGTGTTTTAAATAATTCCTGCACATCAGAAAGCTGCCAAATAGATTACTGTATTTATACTATTTATTTATGCTGGAATAAAAATGGTTGTACTGTATTCTAACGATTTGTATATTAAGTTTCAGGTCACAGTGGATTTAAGCAGACAAGTTACATAAAAAAAAGAAAAAAAACATAAGGAGATTATGTTAATACTAATTAATCTGATCAAGAGCATTTACATGAAAAAGGATTAGTTAATACTGTTGAAATAAGCAGCCTTTGTGGTAACTTGTCTGTTCTACTGCTAGCTTAAGCCAATTTACCTTTGTGTACCTTAATAGTATTGCCTATAATAGGGTCATCAGCTGTAACAGAATTTATATTTAGAGTTAACATCAGTATTTAAGTTCAGTTCATTGTTGCCAAAATCTTTACTAACACAGAGTTTCAGATGCCCGATGGTACCTTATGCCATTCCATACTTGTCGGATTCATGGGCTCCTGACAGCAATAGAAGGTTGGCAGAGCAGTAATCGCAATCAATGAAAAAAAAAAGAAAGTGCCTCCTCTGCACCCAGGTCCATGGCTGTGGACATGGCTATAGGAGACAGAAGGTTTTTTTCTGAGAAACCCAGCATGCTTCATTTTGACATGTGATGGAATAAGCAGTGATCACAACAGCAGTGCATAAATGAGCACTGAAAGAGCAGGCAAAGAAGTACCCTCTAGTCCCGCCAATACAATAACTTTAGATATTGGGGAAAGAGGAGGAAAATGGAGGAAAAAAAAAAAATAAATGCTGGGGTCACTTGTTCTTGCTAAATCATTGCTTGCATTGCCATTCTCAGACGGGGAGTATTGACCTGATGGACACAGCTCTAATGCAGCAGTGTATGCTCATTCTTATGTGCCAGCAACAGGGCACTGAGGAGAGGCTGTAGGGGGAAGCGATTTGTGACAGGGTTCAAAGAGGAGTTTATTCTTTGGGTATAATTACTGCCAAATAAAAGAGCAAGGTTAGATGGGTTACTATGCATAAAAGTCAAGGAACTCCAAAATGGTGAGTCTGTAAAAGAAACTGTAAAATCAAGCAGATTTGGCATTCTTTCCATGAAACTGGCTAACATTAGCTGCAGCAGATATAGGCAGCTCCTGTTCCAGCAAAGATCAAGGGCAGAGTGAGAAAATACATCTGGACTGATCATAGTAATTTCAGTATGTACCTAATTTCTGCTGTTTCCCTTCAGTTTCTAACATTGTAACTATATTTTATTCTGGAAGTAATGCAATATTGCTGAAAAAGCTTTATCTGGCATTGAATTTTTGGTACTTGATGTTCCAGCAGGAGAGCAGCGGAAGGTTGTCAAGTCTTCTAAAATGAATTTAACAATTACAAATGCAGAAGGATAGGGTGGTTTTTGTTACCATGTTAGTTTGTAATTAACACACTACATCATTGGGACATTCTGCGCTCCTGTATTATCTTTCTTTCTTACAGCCTCTGCTATAGGGCCAAGCTTTGAAATACTGAGTACATATAGCTGCATATTATGTAGAGTATATATAGCTGTATAGATGATTCAGTGACAAGCATGGTCATCTCAGCATAATGTGCAACGCAATGCCTCCAAAAGCTTCACAATTTGTTGCACAGTGTTTATTTTAATTTTAAGCATGAGTGCTTCAAATTACAAGAAATGCGTCTTCTCTCTCTTCTGGAGCCAAATTCGCAATGCAAACCATGTTCTACCCTAACATTGCTAGTTAGACTCCCTTTCCTTTCCCATTAATTACAATGGAATCCACAAGTTGTTGCTTTCTGGCACCCTCTGCTGCTTTACATCTCACACCACAGACAGCTTTTTATGGACATTTGAACAATTCCTGTGCGTTTGTTAAAACATCTTCCCAGTAGTTGGATTTCCCAGTCCAAGAAAATAAAAAACGCTGATATTCATACTTGGTGTGTGCCTTCATTTTTCGCTTGCAGGTCTCGATGCTTACATCTCAAAATGATATTCAGTATCTCTTGTGGAAACTTAATTTGGACTCCGCCTAAGAAGCACAGCTATTAGCTCTGGTCACTCTGTAGACTAGACAAGTGGCCATCTCCGACTCTACAACGTCCAGAAAATACAATGGTGCATCAAAGCGTCTAGAATTTTGAAGATCCCACAAACCTTCATTCACAAATGAGAGATAGAGAGAGTGTCTTAAATATTTGTTGCTGGGATAGGGTTAATTTTCTTCGTAGTAGTTAGAATATTTTCTTTGTAGTTGGTAGCACAGTCTTTTGGTTTTGATTTAGTATGAAAATAATGTGATAACACACTGAACTTCCCATGCCTTTGCCTGGGACAGAATTATTTTTTTTCTTTCCAGTAAGCTAGGCTATGTTTTGCAGTCGGTATGAAAAGACTGTGAGGACTCACTGATGTTTTGGCTGCTGCCACGGACACCAAGGACATGTTCAGCTTTCCAGCTGCAGGTTCACACAGAAGCCTGGAGGAAGCATAGCAGCACCTAGACTGACACCCAGGCTGACCAATGAAGTACTCCTTACCGCTAGCTTAATGCTCCATATACACCTGGAGAGGGCTTTTCGGCCTGTTTCTCTTTTCTTCCAGGACTGGCTATTTGCTGTGATCACGTTCAAGTGCGAACTGCTGTCTGGGTCTCCACTCTTCCAGGATCGGCCGTACAGGATCAGTGTTCACGACCACTGCTCAGGGTCGGGCTGTGTGTCAGTCACTGGGTGTAGAGTGGTTGCATTCTGCATCACTTGTTTTTTATATATATATATATATATATATATATAGCTGTTGTTCGTGGGTTGGTTTGTTTGCTTTGTTTTGTTTTTCTCTTCCTTCGCTGTCCAATTAAACTGCTCTTAACTCAACCCACAGGTTCCTTCCTTCTCTTTCAATTCTCTCCCCCATTCCCCCTGCGGGTGAGAAGAATCAACAAGTGTCTGCATGGTCCTAGTAACTGGTTGGGTTTAAACCAGCCAAAGAGTCAATAATATCAGGACTACTCAAGGTACTTCATGTGGATGCATGTCCATGTGTGTGGACTATGCACCAAAACACAGGTCCACATTGTTTCTTGAGAGCCTTGCAATTTACTGAAGCAGCAGAATTCACTGTTGTCAAGATAGGAAGGGGCAGATTATCTTAGGAAGAAGGATGAGTTACCTTGGGACTCAGCTTCAATGTTAAGAAATGCTCTTTTGCGAAAGTCTGTCTCTCTGAGGAAATTCAAAGCTGCACAGACATGTAACAATAACCTTTTCTAACTAACATACAGAACACAAAATTATAAGACAGTCTAAGTAGAAGTATCATAAAGAGAGTGGTTAGAAAATCTTTAAATAGAAGTAAGTCCTCAACTCTAACCATAGGAAAACTGGCACTTTGTCACAGTTCCAAAATAATCAGACATTTGATAAAAATCTAGAAAGCTGACAAAAACTCAAAATTACCAAAAAACCTTGTTTGGATATACTGTAAAATAAAACCACTTCAGAGACATTGTTTATTTTCTTATTCAGCTTAAATATGCATTTTTGCTGTTCAGCTAAACATCATGCACTTTCTTCTCTATTTTTAAATCCAGTAAACATTCTAGACATTCCTAGTATTTATAACATACTCTCCCTATAGAAGATGATAAAAATACACCATCATGAAGCACACATATTTACTGTAATCCTGCTGCTACTATCCTGGGAAAAATATATTAATGACTATAACCAACAGGTGCTTTCTGAAATGCATGTCATAGCCAGTTTGTGTGTATGTATTTGAACTCCATGTCTGTGTTAAAACTTTTCAGTGCATTTCTATTAATGGAGGTTTCAAGACCTTTTATGCATCATCTCTTTGTCTAAGCATCTGTATCAAAAATATATATTGGATCAATACAAAAAATTCAGGGAATGTCCACATGACATCTTTTAGGGAAAAAGAAACAAACAAACAAAAAACCAAAACCAAATAGAAACCAGAAAAATGAAGAGGGTAGTACACTAGCAACAGATAAGGAGAAATGAGTAGCCTGTCAAATGCATCTTTTCAAATAACAAAGACTTCACTGTATGTCACCCACTAGTCTTCATGCATAAAGTACTCCAGTATTTAATCTCTGCATATCCTCCCAATACAGTTTAACAGCATGAGTTTCTGATTGGCTGATATTTCTGACAAACACAGTAGAGGGATGGGGAGAAGAGATGGGTGAGATGGGCATGCCTCAGAGGCGTGGAATTTTAAGGAATGAAAAGATCTTTTTGTGTTCAGTAATCTTGGTCTACAGAAGTAAAATGTTCATCATCCTGATCCTACCCCTAATCAAGCAAACCATCCCTAACCAAACTACTCAGTAGATTTCATGGACACAGGTATCATCACAGTATAAGCACTTCTTATAGCATGATTATTTCATGAACATCTAGATGAGTTATCTTCATGTGATTCCATGCATTAATAGAAGGAATTTGTAAGCCCAAGCAAAAAGGCTAATAACTGCATGCAATTTCTATTTAATGAATAATGTGCTTCTTCCAGCCTAGTAAAATAATACCCAGGATGTCTTCCTGTGGCATTTTCTTTTATGACTTCAGAGTCAAATGTAAGTGACTCAGGGGACTACGCATCTCACTGCCTGACGTGAGTGAGTAACTCTGAGCTGTTCTGTGAAGAGGGATTGTCATAAATCCTGTGGTTCTTTTAATATTCTCAGATCTCTAGACGTAAATAGAACTGCTTGTTTCAGTGAAAGAGGTCTAATAAAAGGCCAAACCAGAATCAAACCATACCAAAACAGTGATGATTTTGTTGCCTTCTCATCCCTTTCCATGCTTGTAACATCCTTAGGCAGGATGGATGAAGTTTCCTATCATTTATGCTCTTCTAGATCTAACACTTGCAGCACCCCTCTCAACCTTTCCTTAGCTTCCTCGTCCCTCACAATAAAAACATTTGGCCTCCCCTCAGAAGCCAACAGTTAATCTGTTTGTCTGCCCAGCTCTCACCCCACCTCTAATTTATCTTCAATTTCAAGAGCCTTTAGAAATTATAGTTTTTTTTTCAGAAAAGCAGTCTGAATTCCTCTTTCTGCCATTTCCACACTAAAACAATTTGTCTCTCATCTTACTCAGAGTGGCTGTGTTAATACCATTAATAATTTCTTTTCAGAGAAACTTGGAACTGGAATTCCAACATCTTCACCCTTGAATGTCAACCAACTTTAACATCGACATCTTTAGCCTTACCCTTGCAGAAATAATCTCTTTTTTTCTTTCTTTATTCCCTCCATGCATGTAGTCATAATATTCCTATAAAGTATACTTAGATGGACCCTCAGTATTTTTGATGTTCTGATTTTCATTTTTACTCTAATCTTTATGTCAGGTTAATTTCACCTGCAAACAAAAAAAATAAACTTCAATTTTACACCAACGGAGATGTTGCTTCATATACTTACACTGTAGATATACCTATATGCATTGCTGGAAAAAGGAAAAATCCGGTACTAAAGGTCACCTTCTACAATTTCATCCTGCACCTATCATTTATAATTCAAGAGTTCAAAAAGGCTTATTTCATTCTCCAAAATGTTCAGCACCCTGAGCAAATTCAAAGCAGTCAGGTATAACCCAATGCTTAGCATGCTTGTTCAACAGTGGAGACTTCCCTGCACATGGAAGAGAATCTTCTACAGATTCCTGCTGTCACCCCCATTATTTCTAAGTGGCAACATGAACACACATGTAGAAGGCTTGATAATAATTTCCAACTACTTTGAGCTCCTGGACATGACATATGAATTGTATGCCACATGAGTTTTCAGACAGCAGAAATAAGCTTCAGGGCTCTATGAACCTGGACAGCAGAGCTAAATGAAAATGCGTCTTAGTAGTTAACATTGCTATCGCCAACAAAGGAAATACAAGATACTTCAATGGAATAATCAGCTTGAGTAGTCAGTGAATATTAAATAAACTGTAAATGCTCTGAAGCCATCTTGTACATTTTACACAGCACAGTGCATTGCAAGCGCCTGGATGTGTCAAACGTGTCCAAGAGTGTCTTCCCTGGAAGAGCTGAGGATAGTTACTGGGGAAGGGTGTGGGAAAGGTGTTGGTTCTCAAAGGGGAGATCCCATTCTGAATCTACCTAGGAAATGAGAGGACTTGTCCAGGAAAAGATCTTCAGAAGGACAGCTAAGATATGCTCTTGGCTATGACAGTCTTCAGCACTTTCCTGGGAATTCCAGTAAGTATAAAAATTAAATGTAAATCACCTACCTAGTGAGAAATCTCAGAAAGCATCACTAGATAAGTAAAAAATTGTGTGGCTCTACTTGAAACCACCATCAGAAAATGGGAAATCTGAATATATGCCATGCTGAGGAGCATAATTTCCTGCATAAATAAGCATGTGCTTACGTCCTTTCATAATGGAGCTGTATCAGCCTTGCCTGCTTCAGTCCAGAGCTGCCACAAGGTAAGAAAGAACAGCGTGTGAGAAGTATTTGTTATCACTGTGGAACATTGAAAACTCTGATGAATAAAAATAAGTATGCATATTCCTGATGTGGACATGCCAAACAGCAATGATTTAGATTACAATAATCTGGAGTACAGGTACAGTGTCACTGGAAGGAGAATATAATCTCTTTCTCTGTTCCAGATCTGAATACTCTCATCCAAATTAAAACTATCTTTCTAACTAGTTGCCAACATGAGCAAAACTCTTAATTTCCTTCTGGTCCTTTCCACACAGTCCTTTACCTAACACTTGGGCATATTCTTCAAGTATGCTCTCCCCCAAACACTCCCACACAAGCTGTGACTATGTCTTGCAGACTCTTTCCGTGTAACACAGCCAAAATATGAACTTTCCTATCTATAAACACAGGAAACCTCTCACAGGAGATCAAATTTTAATTACTGCCATTTTTTTCTCCTGCTTTAGTGAGATCACTTCCCTATATATCACACTGCGAACCTGTCATCCTTTTCTAAAAGTACTTCTACTTTTCTCCCTCTTAAAAACTACATTATCAAATCCCAGATACCTCTTGCCTACCAGAGGATAAGAAAATGATCTTTCGACTCTATCCTGCCCATATTGCAAGAAGCCATTGTTTTTGACTACATTTTCAAACAGATACTTGTACCCACTTAAGCTCTTTTCTCAGGCCTTGTTCTATCTTTTATGCAAACTACATCTTCCCCAAAACAGCTCATCATCATGAAAACTCTATGCATATCTGTTAACGTCTCACTGGTAAAGGGTAATAAGAGTTTGACACACCTTTATTTATTCAGAATTGCAAGATCTTTCTGCAGCTTCATAACCAGATTTACATTTCACTATCCTTAGTAACTCTTCACTTTTTTTTTAATTTTTTTTTTTTTTTTTTTTACTATTAATGCCTTTTTTGAGATTGTTTGTGAAAACAATGAATGAATCACAAGCACGGATGCACAGATCCTTGGGGTCACAAATCATAGACTTTCTTTTCACAAGCAGTGACAAGTTATTCCTTGTTTTCCATTCTTAACAAGTTGTTAATGGCATTTTGGGGATCACCAAGAAACAGTTTATATCTGATCCTTTGTCTGTAGTTCCAACTCACACGACAGCTATTTCCACTATCTTAAGAAATTTACTGAAAACCTGGTAAGACCAATGGTACTCTTCTTTTTTAGGGTGAAATACTTTTACTTCTCTTACATGCCGTTACATGGAAGTACATACACTCCAATTAACACACTTCAGGCTATTCACTGAAATTCTCAAAACTAAGTACACAAGCATGCACCACGGGAATACAGGAACTGGATTACTGTGGCGTGGTTCATTCCTTTAAGCACATCAAACCTGCACAGTTGAGAAAACTATAGTGTCTTTTTCCTTTGTATTTTCATGAAACTCCCATAGAAGCCAGTCATTAAATCTGCGAAGATCCTCTGACAGCCATGTGGTGGCAGTCAGGATTTAAACAAAAGGGTGGAGGTGACACTGCAGGAAAAAACTGGCCTGCACAGGGAAGGAGCTGGGATTAGTTTTCAAAACTCAGATTAAATTTCCAGTTGTAAGGGACCATATTTCTACAAATAGCCAAATTTCTGTATACATTTCAACATATCGTGCTTGAGTAGAAGGCTTACCTGGAGCTGCTCCAAAGCCTAAGCGTACCTTGAATCCATATAGCTAATTACCAACAACCGCAACAGCAAAGCCAGAAGATTCTTGCGCAGTTCAACACTGCGCAAATGACAAGAGCTCATATTTGGACCCACTTGACAGTGAATGAAGGGATGATATTTTCAGGCTTCCTGGTCCTCAAAGAGCTTCATATAACCATACTCCACACATTTTAACATAGAATTCAATGGGCCTTAGTAGCACCTACCATACTTACTATATAAAAAATTATGCTGTGTTTTGCAAACAATTTTAGACACAGAATGTTGATGCTCATATTCTCATCCTTGGATATTGACATTTCTGGATACCAAGGGATGCTACTCAGGTGTCTACCCAGCACGTCCCTGTCAGACGTAATCTGAAGGCAGGTGTCTATACTGAAGTATAGAAGTACTGTAGGGCAGGTATACTCTGTGCAACACGTAGAAGTTCCAGTTTCCACCTTTTGATCCTGACCACAGGCTGACTCCCTGCTAAGAAGAGATTTGCATGCACCTCACCCCTTGCAACCTTGTTTTTCCTCAGAGAAAAACCCAAACATACGGGCAGAGAGGGAGCCATAGGGGGCTTTCGTGGCACGGCAGGAATACTACGAAGCACATCTACCCAATACATTAAAAAGCAATGTCTACCAGTATAGACACGGTCATTTTGTCCTATTCTATGACTCTGATTCAGCTTCAGAATTCACACACTTCTTTAACTAGGTTATAGAAAGCTCTCTCTATCACAAAATAGAGACTCATTCACTCACTCCACCTTCTTCTTGCTAAAGTTCACAATTTTTTTTCAGTCTCCTAGAATATAGCAAAATTGCTGGCAATCTCGTGGCATTTTTCTGAAACGTTTTCAATTTATTAACATCTTTTTAAAGTCATTATTAATGAAATCAGTACAATGTTATAGAAATGATGTTATTAGTGCTGTACAGTCACAGTGATTCCCACTTTTAATACATACACTACAACTCAACCAAAATGGTGTAAGTTCTGCTAACGAGCTTTTTACTGAATGTTCATACCCATTTGGCAATGTGCTGTGGCTCCAACACCTTTCCCAACTCCCTGATTTCCAGGATGTGGTGAGCAAGACCTGTATTTTTATTGAATTCAGCTCCACTGTTGGACCGCTGCATGTCTATATCCTAAACTATAAAAAATACCTTTGAAGCATACTTTTGGTTATATTAACCGGTAGAAAAATGTGCCAAAGATAAGACTGGCAAAATGAAAATTACCCTTCGTTAAATGTGTGTAAATACCTAGATGTGTGCTGGCTTTGACGGTTCTCACAGGAAGTAGCAAGAGCTAATTCCAAGGAAGAAAAACAGCTAATAAGACAATAGCAATCTCTAATGGAAAAATCAACTTGAAAAATGATGTACTAAAAAGTTTTGGCAACTTTGAATTTATTTTATTATTTATGCAGCTGAAAGCACGATAGACTGCATAAGGAAGGAATAGAAACATTACTTTTGTAAAATTCTCAAGGGACAACACTGCAAATGTCATAATAAAAATATTTTCAGTCCAATAAGTTTTGATTCTCTTGCATTTTCTCTGACAACCCCAGGATGGATTGCATTTGATAATCTGTATATTTCCTATATGCTTGATATGATCTGTTTAGAGACAAAACAGTGGACATCTTCCAGTAATTTTTTATTCCGTTTAGGAAGAAAAAAAATCTGAATTCTTTCTCTTTAGACAATTAAAGAAAGGCTGCACAACATATTTTCTAGACAGGACACTGTCCTGTTTTTTCTAATGATAGGAGAACTTACAACAGAAATTAAAGAAACAAATAGCTTATAAAGAAGCAGAAAAAGAAATAGCTTTTGGCTGCATCAGAAAGTAAAGCCTTGAAAGACCATTATCTTCTAAAAGAAAGATGATTCTAGGTTGCCTTAATTGGTAGGCTTATGGAATAATTTATACAAGGAAAAGATAGAAATGAATGTGTTTTCTTCCATTGAAGGTCTTGAAAGAGATGGTGAAAAAAGGTCACAGTGCTATATTCCTCCTTGAACGTATACTGTGAATAAGAAAATAGGTAAGGAGAAGACTCTATATGGCACTGTAGACAGACAATGTATATTATAATACTGTGTTTTAAATCCTTATTATATTTATTTAAACCACACATAAGAAATGCCAAAATATTTTTACCACAGTACATTTACTCAACAAACAAGAAATCTTGCTGATTTTCTTGAAGGTTCATTTATTTAAAGCTTGTGAGATTTGAATATGAAATAATTTATTCCCCAGTACCTCTCAGGTTCTCAGATTCTGCGTGTGACATCAAATGTGGGAGCATAATGACAGCCATGAGGATCCTGGTAAAGCTAACTATGCAGAAACTGGATGCTGCTGGGGTTCACAGGTTTTCATTTTTATGAACTTGGACCTGTGGAGCCAGTTCAACTTGTCTGCAAGTACTTGATGTATCACTGCCAAGAGGAGCACAGAGTGCAAGACATTGCAACAGACCTAACTAAAAGAAAACTTTAAAAGAAGCATTATATACATATTTAAAATAATATTTAAAAGATGTTTCCAGGTTAAGGTAACAACTGAATTGAGATACCTTAAAAATTACTTGAAAGATTAAGTCATTGGCAAGAGGAAAACCAAATGGTGCATGGAAAGGAACTTGAGAGTATTGGTAGTGATTAATTATTAGTTGATATCAGTATAATCTACAGAGGATATAAAGTGCCTGTAGCAGCAGACAATCCATGTCAGTGCTCTCTAGCTTCCTTTAAGCTAGCACGATATCTTAGACATCTCTTCCTGGGAAGGGTATCAAATAGCAAATGAATACAGAAAACATTTCTCCTTAATTACAGGTTATGAGAGCAAGGATCATGAAAACATATGTGAAAGAAAACGATGGTGGGATTCTTGAGATTTAGAAACTAAAAATATTAAAATGAAAACAGTGAATGACTGGCTAACATGCATGCTATAGGAATATTGTGATTGTTGCTGGTTTGATGTATGATTTTCTGACAAATCCTGACAGGACATATTGCTACATATCAGAAGATGTCAAATATGTAGCTAGTTTCAACAACTGTTACTTTTCTTTTCCTGCATATTACAAACAACCAAGACTCCGCTGGCACAAATAGCAGAGAATTGACCTATCATTAACTGGGTGGGCTAACAAAATTGAGCACTGCAAGGAGAAGTTACCTGAAAAAGCAGTAAGATGGTGCCTTCAGCTAGGCCAGATCAGTGCACAACCCAAAGGAGACAAATGGAGAGCAGACCTGAGATCTCTGAAATGCTTTGAGAGGAAAGCTGAGAAGTTTGAACTACTTTAGCTTCAATACATTTTAAGTTTTCTAGCTCAGTCAAAGAAATCAGCAGTATAAAATTGGTATGTCAAAAGGCAGGAAAATATCTGATCAAACAGTAGAGATAAAACAATACAGTATAGAGACACAATCGAATAAAGATGGAAAAATATATTCTATTTCTATCAAGTTAAGTGGTTAAACACAATGCTTTAGCACTGTACAAATACTGATGTATGACTATGCACAGGAGCGTTCAAAGCACTTGATTGGAGACCCAGAGGACTTGAGACAAACTCTTTGGCCTGGCTGAGCTGAGATGTGCTTAGGAGAGGGGAAAGATGGACACAAAAAGATTCTCACAGGTACTGCTGAAGCATGGGCATGCATTGACCATGTTTCCCTCATGACTGCAGCAGAGCTAGAGGTGAAATCCCAAATCCACATAAAGATTTACCTGTCAACCGGGAACATACACAAATGTTGTCACTTTGGACATGCAAACATTGCTATAGTGAACAATTTTCTTGACAGACATCAGAGTGGTGGGTCCCTGAGCAATCCTAGGTGGCCACTAACCACTTATATAACCTCAGAAAATCATATCGCTTTTCTGTGCTTTTGTCTCTTCTTGTTTGTCTTTTCTGTCTGGAATGATAGGTTTTAATGTGATTAAAGTAGAGTGATTATCACTCCATCTGTGTGTGTAATATTAGAGTTTCATGCTGGAGTTCCCAGCGTTCTCAGTTGGGGCCACTAGATGCTGCTGTAATATGAGTAATTAAAATAATAACTATTATTAAGGAAATTGTATATATTGTTGCTGTGGACTGTTTCAAAAAGCCTGAAAACCACAGAAAAAACTTATTATAAACCTACACATTTTTTTAAAAGTAAGAACTGAAAGACCTGATTATTCACTTCACTGGTACTCAAACTTTTTCCTTGGACCTTTTGCAGCTTTGCAGAAAAAATCTGCAAGTTCCTTCCCCCTTCAAAAAATGCACTGAAAAGTGCAATTATTTTTCTACTCCATTTTCATTTTCAAGTCCAGCTTCAGCAGTTTGCTATTATGCGAGCTCATCCAAATCATTACACTCCAAAATCCTTGCCAGCTACACAATTGTGCACCTTATTCGCATGCTATTTGGATGTGAAGAGAAAGGCGAAAGTCCTCAGCATGAGACAGCATGACTGGAACTGCAAATGATTCAGTAAATGCATGGTGATGTTACTGAGGCTCAGATTTTGTCCCTGCCAGTTCCACAGCCTCCCCTAAGGAGGCTTTATCTTATTAAATGTTGTTGACTACCCATAAACACAGTAAAAGATTAATAAGACTCCATATGAAACATAGTCACAAAATGCTTCTTGCCTGAGAGTATTAAAATGTCTTTAAGCAGCTGCCAGCTATAGCTCAGAGAGCTATATGACTAAAGTGCTGTTTCTGAAAGTATTGAAGTCAGAGCATCTAACTGGACTTTACAGTGGACAATGCAAAAGGCTATTTATATTCAAAAATAATTTGGCAAGTCTTGTTCATCAAACCGGTTTTCCAGACACAAAGACTCCACTTAAAAAATTGTTCTTGGATTTACTGCCCTTAAAAATGAAGTTAAATGAAATTATCTGGATCATCAGAAGAACAGGTCTGCTAAGGCAGTTCTTGATCAATTAGAAGTTATTAAATTTTGCTGCTGGGTTACCTCAAGACCCAAAGTCAGTAAGCACAGAAATGAAGTGACAAACACTAAGCACACGTGGAAGAAAAAGTACCAGGAATACTATGTGAGAATTAGGACTTCATGGTAAACATGGGGCAGAATATTCACAGTTTAAATAAATCACTATTAAAAAACATTTTAGAAAAGTGCAGAGGTGCCAACATAAACTAAAAAAATATTTTATTCTTACCATTTGAGACTGGCTCCGGGGACAGCCATTGATATCTTCAACCTTTTCATTTGCTACACAAAAACAGTGAGGAGAAAAGCAGAAGTGAACAGTGAGATAAAACTCTCCTTTTCACCCTCTGGCCAAAAAAAAAGCTCCCCCCTAAAAAAAAACAAAACAAAAAACCTCAAAAAACCTCAAACCATAGCAAAAAAAAAATAAAATCAGAAGAGCAGAAAAGACACAGCAATAAAGTGTACGGGGCTTTGTTGACACAGAACTCCTTTCTAAGTAAAGCTCAGCCATACAGTAACAACACTCTTGTTAGCAGCAGTTGCTTCCACATGCCAAATCATGCAAAGGGGGAAGTGCGAAGGAGGTCGCTGGTAATTCTTCAGCCCCTGCAAAATAACTGCTGACATGAAATCTTCCACAATTGTCTTTGCAGGGTCAGGATACAGTTTCAAGGCATCCCAGAAAGTATGAGCCACTCCAGCTAACAAAATGCACACATGGGAGACATATGGTTTAATAGAGCATTCATTTCTGACAATTCAAAGTGTGTAAGATACAGTTCTGGCCATTTAAAGTATGGTTAAACAGCAACTTCCAAACATGCTCACATAAACATATTTTTTAATTAAGACAAGGATGAACCGCACAAATATCAGAGACATATGGACCCAGTCAAATTGTATTATTCAGGGTTCATCTTATTGTTAAATACATTCAACTTGAATTATATATTCCCCCATGCAAGGAGTCAGTTCGCAGTGCTTCCCTCAGCCCGGGTCTTACCGATGATCTGGATGATTTCTGCTAGCAGAACTCCATCTGCAATGTCTTGTTGCAAATCCTTGATCAACCGCTTGTGGCCAGATTTTGCTAGGTAGTGGTTAGCCCAGTCAGTGTAAATCTGCAGAGCAGAGAGGGAGGGCAAGGGGGAAGAAGGGGAAGAGAGAAAAGAAGACAATAAAAATTCTTAAAACAAATGTTGGCTTGCACACCAGAACTATTACAAATCACATTCCCATTTAAGAAGTCAGCACCAAAGGAAACAATTTTAATGTAGTGTTTTCTTGCTTTTTCTTTTTTTCTTCTTTTAATGGCCATGCCTCTCCCCCTCCCATTCTCTGTTTTATTTTAACTTCAAATGATTCAGGCTGTTTCACGAGGGTTCAAACTTGCTGTGACCAAGCAAAATTCCCCTTATGACTGTAAAGGAAACTCCTGTCATAAATCAGTCACATCTACCACAATTTCACCTCCCACCGTGTTTCTACCTCTACCCAAGCCCCACCACCAACTTCTACACCCTGAGACTGTCTAAGAGAAAGTGATAGTAGAGACACATGTGTGTTTTGCTAAGAGTTCATCGGGTTGTTGCTGGTGATCCAGCACCTGGTGATGCCTCAGCGACACTTTCTGCAGTGATCACCACGTCCCACCATGCAGGGACAGGTCCTTTGTCCCCTTGCCTCTGGTTCAGCGTGTTGCAGTGTGCACAGAGGAGACTGAGAGCACTAAATATACAGTAGTCTCAGCGCTGGAATTAGAGTGTATATACTGGAAATACTCTCAGTCCTTTTTCTGCCAAGAGAGGAGGGGGGAAGGGTGAGACTGGGCAGCACTAAATACTTAGCAATAGGCAGCACAAAAATGGCACTTGTCAACAAAAGGTTGAAAAGCACCAGCTGAAGTACATCCTTCAACATAATAGAGGTTGAAGAGAAGTGTTGAAAGTATTTCATAAGGCGTATACATACACCAAGAGAGCATTTGGTAATACCTACAGTGTGCGCACAAAGGGAACCGAGTTCACTTAGAGAGAGATAGAATCATAAAATCATTTCGGGTGAAAGAGACCCTCAGGATCAAGACCAACCATAACCTAACCTAACTCTACCACTAAACCACGTCCCTAAGAACCTCGTCTAAAGATGAAGAGGAAGGGACACCGTCACCTATGTACCGACAGAAGAGAGCACCCCAAGAGGTGCTCATACCCTCCTGGGGTGTCCCAGTGCACAGAGGCAGCTCAGACTAATGGAGTTTGGCAAAGGGGAGTCTCTCAGCCTGAGAGTACCAGCAGCCTTTGCCAGCCAGCACTGGCTCCCTTTTGTGAGGTATCCACAGCCTATCACCTCACCCCAGAGGAAAGGACTTGTACAGACCATCCTGCTACCATGGGATGTCACCACTGAAATAAGGCATTTATTATATGTAGGACAGCATCATAAATATAAGTAAATCTCTGGTGAGATTATTGCTTGAAAATGTTGAAACTGCACCTCTTCCACAAAAACAATGTGAGCTCACTTTTTAAACATCCTTTTATTTAACCTCACAGACCCTGGGGAGGAAAGGGTCAGAATCCCATTTTTTTTAGTAGAAAAACAGAGGCCAAAGCCATTAACCGCTTGCTTACTTCACCAAGGAAATCTGTGGCAGAGCCAGGGGAGGAAAACAGATGCAGTTCCCAGTCTAGAATCTAGAATCTTACCCGCAGAACCAACATCTTCTTTCCATGCAGCAAAGGCTTCACCACTCAGTCCACATTCACATGCTAAGGACTCCACTATGTGAGTACCTTTGGCACCATTTTTTCCCCTCTTTGTTAAAACAGACAGAATTCTAACTTGTTTGGTCTACCCTGTTTCTTCCCATATTCCTGCAGGTTGACCACCAGCTGGTTTGCCATAGTTTTCTTGACAGCTGGAGAACTTTAGACTGTGGAAATGGATTCAGCCCTCCCATAGCCAAAGGATGCTGCTGTTAGGTGGGGCCCTAAATTTGCCTGCCACACCTAGAGGACTCCTTCAGTCACCTGTGTTTTCACCGACTGATAGTCTTTTTTCACCACTACAGGTGAATGACATGAAAGGCTCCATTAAAATGTTTTTTAAAGTTAACCGTAGGTAAGAAAGTGTTTCTACAACTATATAAGCATATATAATGAATGCTAATGTGGAGTCTCTAGAGATTATATGAACACGTATTTAGAACAACATGAAATCACAGTGATAAAAGTCACATACCACACCCATAACATCATATATTCCCCACTACTAGTATTTCAGCTTCAGTCATTCTTCTAAAGTAGTGTTTCAGAAATATTCTCTGATCTATTACTATAAGCAGAACTATTTTCTGTATTCCAATGAAACTGATCCACTGGAACATGCAGAATTCAATACCCACTAATATTATTTTAGGTCAGTTTCACGTTACAAATAAAAATACTTTACCAGGCCTTTCCTTTTTCATTTGTCACCCACACATAATCTGGTGTACCAATCCTAATTTTGACTACCATTTGAACTATCCTCTCCCTAAGCAGCCAGGGAAATTTCATTCTAGCAGCTGCTTTGCAAGTATCTAGTATTCAAAGAATGGACTTCATCCACCCACCCACCCACCCCCTCCATAATTTTCTTTCATCATTAATTTAAAAGTGACAAGTATAAAGAATGTAAACACTGTTTTGTAAACAAATGTTGATAATCCACATTCTACCAGTGGCCCCCAAACTTTACTGATGGCCTGTATTTTGATGTGGTGGAAAAAATATTGGGAGGATGCAGTGGCAAAAGAGGAGATTTGTCACTTCAAAAGTATTCTAAAAAAAATCAAAAAGGTGAAGAGTTGTTGATGGAGACGATATAGCAAACTAACACCCAGCTGGCAGTGGAATGTCACATTTAATTTCCTCACTTTCTGTAGGGATCACCACTTGTTTCTGTTTCCCCCCTTCCCCATAGGATGCCCTTCTCATTCATATCATTTTTCCAGGGACCCAACTGCTTAGGAGTCAGTGGTAAAAAATGAGAAGCATGTAGATAGACACATTAAATTATAAAAAGTACATATGCCACTATATTATTTTTACATTAAATTCTCTGACTCAAATATAATGGGAAATAGAAACACCCTCCTCTTTGCAGTTTTTAAGTATCGATGTAACTATGCACCTCTTTGAAATTTTATCTTAAACTCCTTAGGAAAACATAAAAATCCAGTGTGCATCATCGTTGATAATACTCAGTTCACAAAGGATAGAAAAGTCATGCAGGACAGAATATGAAAAACCAGTAACCTCATGCAATCATCTGCTTTTTATGGGTGCTCCCCTTTCACTGGATGCTGAGCACCTCTAAGGAAGAGCTGTGCATGCTCCCCCTATTTTCAGAACTCTCAACAGACTGTTTCATCTTGCACTAATTGTACAGTAATTTTTCCCCCAAATCCTCTTATCTCATATTTTTCTACGATGAGGCTGTGCCAGAGAACACAGACATGAGGGTTAGTTGTTGCAACACTTCCTCCCCTCTCCACCGCTAGCTCCAGTAACCCGGCCTTACAGCTACACGCTGGGCTGGGATGCCGACTTACTCATTTCCTCTCCAGGCTTCCTCTCCTGCCACCCAGCTCTACAGGCATGTCTGACCGGGGAGCATCTGACTCCAACGCCAGGCTCCCGCTGCTGACAGCGTACGGCACAGCCGCCGCTATCTGCGATGTGGAGCACTGGTCTCAGTGACACGATAGCGGCACAGACCCAAATCTGTGTTTGTGTGGGGTCCAGGTCCCGTCCCGGCACCTAGTGATTTGACTGCTTGCAGCACGAAAGAGGATTCAGCGGGGCGATCCGAGCTCGGACACAGCCTGCTTATGTTAACAACGGTTTCCCCCAGCATTCCTCAACCGCTCGTCACGCTAACCTTCAACAGAGTTAGAGGAAATAAACTATGATACCCAAATATAGTTATGAACTTCACCTCGATACTTCACACGTAGCTATAAGGAGCACAGCAGAGCTGCTTGGCAGGATCTCTAATGAAACAATTCGCTTTGTAACGTGGTAGCTTAACGAAGTGAGAAAGAGAGAGAGGATCTCACAGGTTACTGCCTTTCTTAGAAAATGCTTTAATCATGAACTGTGTAATTATACATCAGGCAGTGCTATAATGCATCCTTTTTAAAATTAATACAGAAATGTCACCACCCACAATCAATGCCAAGTGAGAAATGTCAGATGGATTTCAGAAGTACAGTCAGCCTAATGCAATAATAATGCACGACACTTCGTTAGCATCTTCCATAAAATCAGCTCAACATGCTTTCCAGGCACAAATGAGATCACCCTTATTATCTATTATTTCTGTAGATGTGGGGAAACTGAGTGTTAAAGGCTTTCTTGGCTGATTTTTTTTTTTTTTTTCCTAATGTGTGTCACTCAAGGGCAAACAGAGCTGGAAATACAACCCAGATATTCTGCGTTACAATCATTTCTTCTATATGCTTTTTTATCAGGCAGTTTTATAAATAGGCTTGGTGGGAAAATGCATATTCCAGGAATCAGGATCCTTCTGCATATTTTTGTTTGTTTGCTACAGAATATAGAGTTTCAGATCTGAAAATGGTCTCCTGTTGCTATCGAGAAGACAGCTTTCCATACTTAGAGTCACTCCGTTATGTGCCAATGCTGCTGCTGCTTAGGAAGACCAGCAGTTGCTGCCAACTGAGTTATGCCAAGACCTCGTGACAGATTTTCATGCCATTTAGGAGGATAGGTTATATTTGAAAAACATTTAAATATTTGTCCATTATTTGTAAAAGTTTCCTTCCTAGATATGTGGGAATAAACACATAATAACCAGTTCCCATCACTTGGCCTTCAAAATATTCTCTAGAAGACAATTGTATCCTCGTTTATGAACACAAAAGAATTGAAATGCTGTCGCCTGGTGCTCACTCTCACACTCTCTCTTATGTGTGATACTACCCTAATACCTTGGAGGGTGAGGAGGCTTTTTAAGAACTCTATTTCTTTTTAAGAACTCAGTTTCCCTAAAGGAATCTATAGGCAACAGCAAGCAACAGTTTTTTCTTTCTTTGTTATCTTGTAGCAATCAAGAGTTAGAGAAATGGAAGGAAAAGTTATCTAATACAAAAAACGTTGTTAGCAATATGACTGGGTTGCAACGGTTCACAACAATATACAATACTACTTTTTGGCACAGCAAGATTCTGTGGGTTTTTTTCTGTTTGGATTCTATCAGTACATTTCATCATATTTTTTTAAAATTTATTTTCATCTTTTAAAAATAGTGGAATAAAGGAAAATGAAATTATTAAAAAGCCCAAACACCAGAATTTTAACAGTCAGACGAAGTAGAAATATGGCACTCTTAACAAAAGGGCTATGTGACTTTCTAGTATAATGTATTCACTCTGCTTAAAATGTTGCCATTGGAGACAACTGATAGTTAATAGCACTTAGAGCATTTCACTCACAGACGCTTGTTCAAATCATGCTTGTAGAAAGAAGAGATTGATGGCTTGTTTCTGTTGTTCTCCAGTATGCTACAAAATGGGCCGTGAAGGCTGTATATCTATTTCCTGGGCGGTTTTCCAGTGTGTGGCCTACCCTGGCTGCTGAACATGCAGCAGAGCCTACGGAACAGTCCCAAAGTCCCTGATGAAGAGGATTTGCCAGGAGAGAGGGCATGACCACAGCTCTATTTCAACGTAGCTATTCTTGGCAAACAAATTGTGGGTAGCAAAACACGTGTTGGAGTGTCCCTCAAGCTGTCTGTATTTATGAAGAGAAGCCAGGCAACCTATTAACTAGTGTTAGAATGGGGTAAAGAAGTCGGATTGCAATGAGATGCTTTTCTCTTTCCCACTGCCTTTACACTAAGGAAAAATCAACTAGAAGGCAGGATCTGACCTTTTAAATATTTTCTCATTGAAAGCTATTTCTCTGGGTTGTAAAGGAATAATTTATTAGTTTTCAGTCCTCCACAAGGAAAAGGGCTAACTTTGAAAACAATGGTTCACATTTAGACTGCCATAAGAGACACATCAAGCATCCAATATATGTCCGGATTTAACTGACTATAGAAAACACACTGCGACTCATTTGCTGTACAGTGAAGCTGAGATCTGGGGGTGGCACTTTTTGCAACATTAAGCAAATTACATGAGAAGGAAAAATATTTACACAATTAAAAATATATGGCCAGAAAATGAAACTAGAATGACTTAATTTATAGGCAAGATAGAAGCCAATGCATTTCATTTAACAAAGTGAAATGAGTATTAAATGACATTCCACAAACCCTGTTTCTGAATCCTACTGAGCAAATGAGAACAATTATGAGTTAAGGAATAGAAACCATTTAGAGAGATACATACCAATTAACCAAAAACGTCAGAATCCCTATAGTACGATTCTATTTTGTAAATAGCAGCATGTATCCATCATCACTACTCAGTAATTTTCAGATAAAAATACAATTAAATAAAACTCCACTAATCCCAGCTATAGAAAATGAATAGAAACAATACTCTTCAACAATCACTGGCAAGCTTTAGATGACTTACCCAGCTTTAAGGGGGTTGTTTTATATTTCCAAGTTACAGCTGGCCATCTGATCACCCAAGTAACATTTGTACTGACTTACTGTGCTGTCTTTCTTCCCAAACCCCAACTCAGAATTAATTTAATACATGTGTTTGAGGCCAGTATTTACTAATGGCACAGAGACAAGACTTTTTGATGCATCTGTGCCAGCTGAAAGGTAACGACAGTATAAGCCTCTCTGAGTGTGCATTTGTGTGTAAGGTTTGCTAAGCAATTTGTATGTTGCAAGCTTAAAAATCTAACTCTTTATAGAGTATCTCCTTCATCCTTTGACAATAATCATACCGATTTCTTTTACAGTTTAATCGTATCATTTTGTTTATTGGCTTACTGCAGCTGCTCTTCAGTCCTGTGCAATAGCAATGAAGTACCACAGGAAGGAGCCAGATATTCATCCTGCAGCTGCAGAGGACCCAGCCAGGCAGCCACTTCCCTGCAGATTTGTGCTGCTGGGGAGCAGGACTTGTTAAGGGAAAAACAGCACCACAGTTATTAATGGTGGCCTCCGGCGTCCTGAATTAAAGGGAGACAAGACTAAGTGCCACACAGAGAAATCCTCCAAAACAGCCAAGCTTCAGACTGACTTCCCATTATATGTAATCCATATACTTGCCTGTGCAACTTGAGAATTATTTCTTAGATATATTTTAAACTTTAAAGTACTTTTCAGGACCTGTTCAGTAAAACTACAATAAAATACTGGACCTATTATTCAATACTTTTACATAAAATATCGATTAATACTAATATATCAGTTAATTTTATCAGAGTGAGGAAGACCAGGGTTACCTGCTGAGCCTAAGTGTTACACCTAGAGACACCACTCAGAAGCTGAATCTGTCTCAGCATTTTATTTCAGATACAGAGTGTGCTTCTGAAGGCAGCCTCTTATCCCTTGTTGTGCCCCTCAGAGATCCTCTGCATATGAAATGAAACAGAGAGATGAACTTCAAGTGCACGCTGAATGCACCCCAATCACTAACCAACATTCAGTCCATGCAACGAAATGACAACTAATTGAAGCAACCCTCCACCCCCAAAATGTGTACCTTAGAGATGCTGGTTCCTTAGTATCAAACCAATTTTACCTACAGAGCGACCCTTCCTGATAATGTTGACATACGTGTCTCCCACAAGTGATGGGGAGCAGAGAGGATGTGATGTTGTGGAAAAGGCTGCTGACTGTCCTGCATAGTGAGACACACACCGAGATGCTTCTGTAAGCTAGTGTGATGCTATATTAGTGACAAATATAAGGGGAGGACATGTTTTTGATCCTGATAGTGGTGACGTGTGGGGAAATTAATTTGACCAAAAGACAGTGGCAGTATTCTCCGATACAAATAAATGAGCTGAAAAGTATTGATCTCCCTCTTTCTTCTATATGTGCGTGTACACTTGAGCAACATCCAAGCCTGCCCAAACTTGGGCCGTGGTTATCTGTAACAGTTACCGGAGAAAGAAATCTCCCTTGGAAGAAGCAGGTAGTCTGAAAAGAAGCATCTGTGCCTGTCCATATGAGGGTTGAAAAGAAAGGCATATTTCTACTTTTCCGGACATCCAGGGTAGCAATGGTGGCCCTCTGCACCAGAGGCCCTATTCTATTCCCTTGAATGAGACTTCCTATACTCTAAGCTTGCACGAATCTATGTCTAATAAATGTCTTGTCACTACCAGGATGTATTTCATGACTAGTCCTGTATTCAGTTTAATAAACAAACCCACAATAAGCAAAGGTAAGTTTTCTATAAAGGGAAAAACAGATTGAATTTGCACAAGTTTGCTTTGTGGCTCACCGATACCATGACAGCACAGAAGAAGGAAGAAAACACTTCTGCAATCTCAGACCTGACTGGGAATCATAATGTAATTTGCAGAACAAAAACATCCTTGCATTGTTGATTCCTTCTTTTGTTCACAAGAAGCCACTCTTAGTATCAACCAGACCGTTCCTGGATGGAGTAGGCACCTGCCTCAGCAAAGCAGCAACAGGGCTCCTCACATGGAGCTGAGGAGATTCCAGTATGAAACTACTCCAGATTTTTCCATCAAAGCTCATTTTAAGGATTTATAGCCTGGACTGAAACATTCTTTCCACACTGCAATTTGGCATTAAAGAACTTGGCTCAGGGTTCAAAATAACCCTCTTCTCCAGGACTTCTTTTTAAGTGTGGGAAGGCAAATTTCTGATATATAAAGATGCAAAAATATTAAGACAATCTTTTGTTCTCTTCTTGTGAGAAAACAGTGGTGAGTAAGACTGTAACTAACTTTAAACATAAAGTCTCCATCTAGCTTGTACTTTTTGACGCTTAGAAACTGAGTTGAATTGTCTGGTTTCCTCTCATGTGGAAGAATAGCTTTGCAAATCAAAATAAACAAAATAAACTCTTTGCTTTCTGAGCTACATATTTTATAACAAGATGCTTTAGCTCCTGCTTATTTTTTCTCCGGGTTTTGATGTTAAAAAGTTGTTTGTCACCAACTCTATAATTTTAATATCCATAAATGTGTTGCACATGTTTAGCACACCAGGGAGGTGCTAAAGTTAACATAACATTAATATTAAGTAAATATGTCAATGATTTCTAGCATAAGTGGTCTGGGGCTCTTCTTACTGTCATTCATTTCTGTTAAAACAGGTCTTGGTTGTGAACCAGTAATAGTCATGTGTATGGAAGCATTTTACCTTTTGCTACCTAGGGAAATGAAATTATGCTTACACAGATGACAACCTACACAAGAACTTCAGTTCAAGAAATATAAAACTGACTTTTAAGACTTAAAAGACTAAGGACACATCTCAACACAATAAAAATACCAGTTTAGGACTTATTTCCTTTTGATCACAATTGAAAGCACTACCTAAAATAAAGATCTGCCTATTTTGACGGTAATAATACTGAAATTAACAATCATCCAGCACAATAAATTTTGTTTATGAAGTAAATTCTGCCAGACAGTAATCTTAAATAATGAAGAGAGAATAATAATCTTAGCATAGTTTTTGTCAACAGAGAATTTTCATCACAAATGAGATTGAACATTATAATCTTCCTCAGTTCTTAACAAAACACCTGCCTCATATACAGCTTCTGTAACACAACCAGATCTAGAAGGACCATACAATGGAAAGAAAAAGGTTCTAGATTCCTACTAAAATTGCTCTGAGCACCCTTCCTTTCTATTATAAAAGGGGAGATCTGCCTAAACATCTCTAGTGAAGGCTCTGGCTGCACATCAAATGGAAAGAGGCAAAGTTTCCAGAAGGGACATCCTTATGACCTGGGGACTGTCCATCATCTGTGTTCATCTGCAGTCTCCCATGCAGATCTTCTAACATATATCCCACTTTTTCTGTTCTACTACACACTTCTATAGGACTACACCGCCCTCCAAAGTAACATCAAAGATACGTGATTCACCACTCAAAATTTTTCGACCTATGATTTACCTCTGAAGACAACGAAAAACCCCCTTAGCTCCATATTAAAATAACAATCTCAAGATCCACTCCACATGCTAAAAAAAAGGGAAAATAAATCTAGCAACAGTTAAACGCACCACTTCCAACTAAAGAGTTTTTAATACCAAACTAGCACATTCGTATGCTGAATACTGACATACTGATACGCAAACCTCAGGTCTGAAGACGAAGGAGGTTTAGATGATGGATAATAATTAAGACGGACAATGATCTGAAGTTTGTATGTAGTACCTTCCCTTACAAGATTGCAAAACTGTTTATGAAGTATCAGGGCTTAGATATGTAAAAATCCACCCTGATACAAATTAACATTCAAGTTATTTATGGAGGCTTTGAGACAGTTAAGGTCTACAGCTCAGCTGACACAGACATCTTTGCATAAGTACTGTACCTTATTGCTTTAAACTAGTATCCGAACTATGATATCTGTACCTCTCCTCCTGCAAACAAGCTGCAGATTTTTTTCTTCTTAACGTTATTTAAAAATAATATGACAAGACTTTTAGGGAACAGAGAGAAATGACCAGATGATGTGGGGCTGAAAGCCAGAAACACTTCCTAGTCCTGGACATACGCGCTAACTGAAGTGCTTGTCATCATTGACTCCAGGCACAGACAAATGTCTTAGAACTCTATCCAAATCAAACGATCTGTTAGAGTCTACTACATATCTGGAACAGCAAGAGGCTGATACCTGAAGAAGAGAAAGCTCTTGAGAGAGCTGTGTGAAAGAAGCAGCTCAGCAATTACCTGATATTTTTCTTTCCCCCTGTAGCCACCACCTGGCATGTAAGTAAAGGTGGTACTATTAGCTCTAGGCATATGGGGTTTTTTCTATAATACTTCAAGGCCCAACTCACCTCTCTTATGACACGAAACAATCGGTGCTTTTGTGTTTGAGGTCTGTTCTCTGGGTCTTCATGCCTGGCCCTGCTCAGGGCACCCACCACCCTCCCCCTCAAGGAACCGTTCTCCGCATCTGCAGTCCTTCACTCACTGTCCTATACTTCCTTCTAAAATACACATTCTAGTAATACCCTGGTCTCTTGGATAACAGACTAGAAAGGAAGGACAGGAATTGACTATCTCACTTTAAAGGGCCACTGCCTTTAAATTTAATTAAATCCATATCTTCTACCTCCCACACAATCATCCCTTGGGACTAAGCGCTTCTGTAAAGGATTAGGAAGGGGATACTCTCACTACAGCCACTGCAGCTATGCAGAAAATGCTTCAAGATTTGGGAAGCTGTGAGCAGGAAGCAGAGGATGAAGAAGAAAGGGACTCACTGAAAACACAAACAAATAACTCTGCTGTCTAGAGACTGCAGCACTCATTTTGTACAAAGGACATTGTGCTCCAGCCTTTGCTTCGAAAAGCCTTTTTACAGAAAATGATCATAGTAAAAGGAGCACCATGTAACCTCTCAAATGTGTCCCTAAATTGGTAGCTTACCACCTTGTGTCCCATCCCACATTATGCTCAGTTGTTATCTTGGACTTTGGTGCAGGATGGAACTAATGGCACCACTAGCTCCTCAGGTAGCTCTGTCTGAGAAGGCTGGCACTCCAGGAAAGCCCAGACAGCTGATTTAATCCTAGGGAGGCATGTGGAGATGTGGAGTGTTACTTTGGGGACTTCAGTTGACAGCTCTCCATTTACTCTTTCAGAAAAAGCAAAACTGCTTTTTTTCTGACCTTTCCCATTAGCCTCCTAACTTCCTGATAAAATAAGAAGAAAAATAATTTAATCATGCTAGCTTTTTTTTTAAAAAAAATATTTATTTTAAACATTAAACAGTTCTTTTCAATGATTAATAAATATTTTATTCTGGAACACTGTCCATTTTTTTTTTCCAGGTCTAACTTTTTGTTGCAGTAGGCAGGTGCTTATTTCACCTGCCCTTTAAATAAACCTGGCTGGTAAGGTGCTTGACTGGGTTGAGCCAACGCAATTTCTGAGCATTCCCAGAAGTATAACTTCACTTCTGTACAGATTCCTAATGTAAAAACCTGGGATGGCTCTGGACAGACTACAAATGCTGCCAAAATAGGCAGCTGCTGAGTAGGAGTTCTGAGGATGAGAATGATGTGTATAGGCACCTAAAATACAAGTGAGGTAGGTCATAGTAGCATAAATTCTTTGGGGGAGGAGGGAAGGTCTCATATTTCAGGAATTACTGTACCAAAGATATCCTTTGCTAAAAGTCCAACCATTTTATAAATTATTTCATGTGTAAAATAAGTACGAAACAGAATAGTCCTTAAAATAAGTTTTTCCTTAAATTCTTACAGTTGTTATTGATGGCTTTTGATAACAAAGGATTACCTTTTTTAGCAGGACTTGCTGAATGTCACTTATTTCTGATGGAAATGTACAGACAAATGCTTTGGAGGAACTTCCTGAAAATACATAGAACCCTAATACATTTTTATTCAGTTTTTTGAAGAATTGATACATTTGGGAACTAAAAGTTGGACAGGAAAGTGAAGTTTGAAATTTTATCAAACTGATGTACCTCTCAAGTTATGCAGTCCCACAGAAGAGCTTCTCAAACACTACACCAGATGGCTTTGTTCTCAGCTTCCCTGGGCAGGTTCACATTACTTCAATATCGGTAATAAAATCCTATACTTAACATCAGTGCTTCATTTATGTTACTGTCATTATCTTGTTATGGGTTATAATGGTATTGGCATTATCTGCCTAATAATTATTCCTGAGTCACAGCAGTAAAATTCTTTTAAGTCTCAAGATCTGGTCTAGAATCTGCTGAACCACTTAAGTTTCATCTGTGTCTGTTTGACTGGAAAAGATGTTCCATACATTAAAGAAGAATGAAAGTGGGCAAATGGCTTCTCTGGTGTCTGATTTTACAGTAAAACAATCCCAGCTCAGCTAGATAGATTTAAGTGAGTCTCTTCCAAAATATTATGTATCCTTGTGTTGTGTAGATGAGTGTACTGCATTTCTTCAAATCCCCAGGAGTATTCTCTTATAATCAGTTACTTATACCACAGTGCAGAACAGGTGACTTCGGTACATGTGAAACAAACTTGCAGGATTTGGATCTCCACGGAACAGTGTAAAAAGTCTGAAAATACTGTCGTAAAATGCATACTTTAGCAAATGGATGATAAAAGGTCTTGTACTGTAAGCCATTAAAAACAATTACATCCTAAAAATGTTATTTTAAATGTTCACAATGATATTCAGTGATACAACACACTCCTGTAAACAATTATCTTAAGAACAGGATATTTCAATTAATTGTGTTAGCATGCTCCAAATTACAATCACACAACATTTGCAGTGACACAGAGGGCACAGGACAATACTGCAGCCTCTCAACAATATGCAACTAAAAAACTGTCCACAAAATATAGAACCCATCCGTATTTCTCTGATTTGAAGCAAAGATTATTTAAAAATGATAACATGCATGTCTAATTGTATGTTGTCCACTCTTTGCAAAAGAGATGCTTACAAGTTTAACGGGCATTTAAGTTTACATGAGAGGCTAACAGATGTCCTTCAGCAGCTACTAGGTAAAACATTTATTTAAAAAGAACAAAAACCACCCCAGCCTACACTTCATTTTTGAATGGATTCTTTTATCCTGTGCTCTGAAAATCTAAGGACCCAAGAAGAAAGTCAAGACTTGAGAAAATTTTTTAAATCCACAGGTAAAAGGTATGATTACCATCTCTAATTGTTTTAGCTATATGAATTGCAATCATTCAACATACACTATACAAGCAGAGTTCATGAAGAACCTAACAACTGAATGAACAGCAAAGCCATGTGCAGAGACACTGTGAAAATTAGGGAAGGTGTGATGCTGGAGCACAACTTCTGCAGTTGTGCAAGTCCTCTGCTGTGAGCACACCCCTCTCGGTGCCCTTCATGGGAACACGTGCTGCAAAAACCTCAGACCAGTTCTTCCCTGCACAGTTTCTTACGCCATTTGTTCAGCTGACTGGACCATCTGAACTTGGCAACAACTGCAAACTGAGTGGAAAGTTGTCAGAATCTCAGTTTGCAGGGAAACCCAAACACTTCTAAACAAATGTAACAAACACTTTTTTTTTTTTTTCCATAGCCAAAGTTTTTTATTTTCCTTGAAAGCATTTATAAGGTCGGTTTGGGCTATTCTCGATTCCTGGCTGGAAGGTGCTGGCTCCTGGCCTCAGTTTCTTTCTGTCTTTGTGACTGTGACCGTAGAGTTTTTAGAGAGAGGTGCCAGAAGCAGTACGGCCTGGCCCACTCCAAACCTGTCCACTTGCTGCTCACAGAGGAAACAGCCTCTTAAACCCTGGAAGTGGCCCATGGGGAGCTTGGAGCTGCAGGGCCTCTGTGTTACCTCTTCTGGGTGATCAGACTGGAAGTGCTCTGTCACTTTGACCATTTGCTTTTGCAAAAGGCCTCAGCAACCTTTTAAAAATAGTATTTATCCTATTTCTGTCTTTCTGTACCTACTAGCTTATAGTGATGCTTCTCCTTTCTAGCACCACCATCTTTAAGCTTTAGGGTGCCCTTTGATCTTACTCTCTTCACTCAGCTTTGGGAAGAGTAAACAGCCCTCAGCCTGGAGATAACTGCAATCAAAAATATTTCATGGTCATTATTTCATCTGATTTTGCCATGAAAGATTATTTTTGCCATCACTTTGGCTTTGTCACTTGGTTCCTTTCACACTTTCATTAAGGTAATCTGAGGGATAAATACTATTTAAAAAAGCTACAGCCTACCTGGCAGCAGATATAACAACCTACTCATATAAAAAGCAGTAAACTGCATGTAAGTGTAGAAAGCATGCAAGAGATAAGAAAAAAAACAATGAATAGCACTTTTCATCATACTCTTGGCTGATGAGAAAGTTACGAGCTACGGCACTGCAGTAGGAACAGAACTTATGTGTGGTCTTACCTTTAAGCTGGACTAAGTGTGGCTCTCAAACACTTTGCTGACCTCAAAACATCTTGTAGAATGGTTTTACCTTCTGTATAATAATGTAAGACTACTGACAGCAAGTATTCATTTGCCTTTCATAGATGTCTTAAAAACCAGTACACTGATTCATGTAGGTCTGCTGTACAATGTGTTGTAAATCTTAGCATAAAGAGTATTTCATATGGTACAAAATACTGAGAATTAAGAAAGAAAATAATTAGAAAATATTTATTTCCATCAAAGATCCTTATATCAAAGGTTTCATCACTGTTTTTTCCCCTGAACAGAGAAGGTTCATATGACTTATGATGTCTGTCTGAAGATATCTCTAAATTAGGAGATAAGGTGTATCTCTAAGAGTCAGCTAAGCATAATTTTTTTCTTTGACCAAAGACAAATGCAAGGTCTCTCAGATATTCAAATAAGTTGGGCAGAATGTTTTTTTAAAAACTGTATTGGTTGAGATGACGGACAAAGAAAAACAAAAAAGAGCTGACTAGAAGAAGCAAACAGGAAAAGCAGGAACAGAAAAAACACTGCAGAAAAACAAAAATCACAGAATAACCTGAATAGTACCCATGTGCAGAATAAATAAATATTTCATGTTAAGCATGTTAAGTGTATGGCTGAAACAACCTTGGGATATGGGCAAGAAAACTGCCCCAGTGTTTTTTTGGATTTTTTTTGTCTGTTTTTGGGTTTTGTTTTGTTTTGTTTTGTTCCTTTAAAGATAGAAGAGTGTCCTAAGTACATGTAAGGCAGAAAATGAAGTTTTTAAAAAACTGATTTTTTCCTTCTGTTGGGAATAATCTACTAAAATCTGAAATTTTTACTAGCTATTCGAGTCAAAGGGTTAGTGATATACTTCAGTAAATCCATTTACCAGAAGACTGCCCAATGTAGTAAGGTCAAGCACAGGCAAGATCCTCTTCACTCTCATCAAGAATGTCCAATTGCAACATAAACTATTTCAAAAAATAAACAGTATTCCTCTCCTCACAAAGGAGTTAAGACATATTTATCTGTTTTCAGTTGAATCTTTCATTAAAATTTCTGGGTTTTGGCATCCTCCTACCTGTACCACAAGAAATCAGAAACAGCTCAATTGTAAACAGAATATAAACAGAAGAAGGATTTTTGCATTTAGGGTAAGAAGTAGGGCCTGGAGCTAAACAAACAAACTAACCACATCTCTCTTTGGCACTGTTGCACAAATGGAAGTGTTCATCACAGATTATTGTAAGCTTATGGTACTAATGAGTATCTGATGCTCTGTCTTGTTTGCAGATACTTAAAAAGTGAACTTGTTTCTACGTTGCATCAGTTGCTTCGCTGATGCCATTCAGAACTTTGTACTATCCTAAAGCTTTTTCGTGTGTAATGAGCTGGTATGAACTTCTTTCCCTGATGCTGTCATCTTTGCCAGGCACCAAAATCAGCTCCAGGCAGGCAGACGAAGCCCAGCACCCCCAGAAGCACAGTGAAGGCTGGGAAGGGAGATCTCGGGACAGGGGGTGGCACCGAGGCCATGGGGTGACTCAGGGGAAGCACTGAGACGCAGGACGTGCAGTGACTAACCGTGGTGGGGAAGGAATGTCACCTTCCACCCCCACATCAAGCGAGTCACTCATCCCAGAGCTTAATGACACAGAGGAGGAAGGGGAGCAATAGCAGAAGGCATTTACAAAGGAAGAGACCTCTGGAAAAGCCGGGCTACATCCAGCAACAGCACGTAGTCCCAGCTCAGTCCTCTTGTGCCCTCCGCTGCTCCCAGCTGAGTGGCTCAATACATCAACTAACTGCAGTGGAATGTATCAAAGAATATATACCTTGCATAACTATGCTGCAATATTTTGCATCTTTATTTATATACTCATATTCCATTTATATATGCATATTTGCACATTCCATACCAGTTTGTCTGGTATGGAAATAAGTACAGCTGATCACTTTCAGTCGGTAGTATTTAAGGGACAAGATAATTTCATCCAAAATGCAGTAATCTGCCTGAGGTGAGCATCTAGGCTCCATCAACAACCAGTGCCCAGAGAAACAGGAAACTATGAAGCAGCTAAACCCGTGCAGGAGCCTAATACAAGAAGAATTGATTCCTCTCTGAAGCTGCCTTTCAATAGCCATAAAAGCAACCTGAAGACTAGTTTAAATTAAATACCTAATTTTTAGGTGATTAAAATTAGTGAGACTGATTCCACCTGTAACTATCTTTAAACTCAAATTTTGACTCTGCGGTTGACTCTGGAAGCATCTGGCTAAATATTTGTAAGTGGAATATGAGGCTCTATAGAAAGAAAGTGTGCACAGCAGACACCATTCCCCACAGTTTTATTTTTAGTGAAATCTGTGTGAATTTATCTGTTGATTTCTAGTGGAGCAAGATTGAACACAGTACGCCTGTTTTGGATCTAGTTGTTCCTGCTGAGGGACAGCAGGAATTTGCAAAGCAGAAGATTTTAGAGACACAGTTATTCCAGATTCCCTAAACATCCATCTCTCACTGTCTTGTTTTTGTTTTTCTAGCTGCACAACTAAAAAGCATCCCACGTATATTGGTACAAACAAGCTGGTCACACATTCAAATAAGTGTATACATATTTAACAGGAACTGAAGGCTAGGAATAAAAATACAGGAAGAATTGTTGAGAACAGGATTTCATAACGTGGCAAGACCTCTGTTTGGGGGTTTATCACACTGAAGGGGGTGATAGGGAGATTAACAAAGTGAGAATGCGTATACATCTAACAAGATGCCTAATAATTCAGTGCTTAAATAATACCCTTTGTTTCTAATGGTAGTAGCTCCTTGTTATTCTGACATCCCAGTGCTCTGGCCTCAAGTATTTTGCTTCTCATAATATTTTCCTTGCCAGCTACCTAATCCCTTTATGTATTCCTGTGTCTTGTCAGAAAGGCAAGATAACAAAGATTCAATACGTGTAATCATCTATACCAAATATCTGAGAATTACCAATTTGCGTATGTGCCAATTCAGCTTTTTTTTTTTTTAAGATTAGCAAAGACACTAGAATAGAATTTGAAATAGATCATTATAATGCATTATGAAGCCAACACCTAAAATGACTGAAATATTCAGGAGTAAAAACTATTCTGAAGACAGACATGAAACCATCATATTCATAATAAGGCACAACATAAGGTGCTTTTAGTGATCTAGGTCCCATTCTGTGGGGTTAAATATGGCTTTACATATACTATGGAAGTTAAAACATCCTATTCAAGTTTCCAGATTTCACTGTAAAGGCCCAGTTTGCCATTTCGATTTTAGGCTTTTGGGCAACTACCTTCAGTTCTAGACAAACACAATCAGGTCATTCCTGTTCTACATATGATTTATTATAGGCATGCATAAAACTTAGACTACCTTTCGGGAAACACTGGGATTAAATCTTACAGCCAAATTACCACCACACCACAGAAAAGTCAAACAGTACACTGTCAACAGTGTTAACCTGATAAAGCATAGAAATGCAGTCAACTGCTTCTAGCAAGATCAGTTTATTCCATTTATGGAAATAGAAAACTTAAGTATGAGAAATAAAGTAACAGCAGTAAATTACTCTAGAGCTTTCCAACCTTTCAATATAAAAAATATAAACATGTCAAGCAGCATTAATACATTTATATGACATACACGGAGCACATACAGATGAATACAATAAATTGCTTTCATTCTCCTCTGATCCTGAGCCAGCTCTGTATCAGGCCAATATTTTGGCATTAATTAATGTAGCCTTAAAACTGCTCTACCTTGTGCCAGCTGCCTAAAGCATCCCGTAGTTCTCACAAATGGCGGGGCTGCCAGCAATCACCAGTTCCACCAGCTCTACCTCACCTACCAACAGTCATGGTCCACAGCCCGCTAGAATGGCTCTCCTCCCCAGGGCCCTCACCAGGTGATAACTATTTTATCTAGTGCTAGAGCTGCTCTGTGTCCTGCCAAGTCTGACCTAAGCTGTATATATTGTTACTCATCTGATTATACAATAATGCAACCTTCAGAGTCCAGCACTGGGGGAACACATTCAGAGAAAGGGTCGTATTTTGATGTAGTGTTTTCAGCTCCATTTAAACAGTGCATACACACATAACTAAAGCTGCTGGTAAGCTTTATTTCAATGTAAATCCTTAGTGAGAGAAAGGGAAGGAATTATCAGTGCAATTAGCTGTGATGCATTCAAATATCAATGCCAACGTTTTGAACAAATCAATAATTAACTGAATGAAATATTCCCAGCCTGGTTTCATAGGATATTTGTTTCTAGGTACACATTTAATTTACACAAGGGAAAACTCCTATGAGCAGGTAAAAATTACGACTTTTCTAGACAAACAGGAACTGTAGGGCTCTTGCTGTGTGTTTTTTTTTTGGTACACTGTGTACAAGGAAACCATGTACAATTTGTGGCTACTTCTTGGAAGAGTCACTCAGATGTCTAAATGAGAGTGAAAATTAGAAAGAGTATGACAAAAGTCACTATTAAGTGGCATCTTAGAGAATTATGGGACTGCTGCGTTTTGTTGGCTTGGATTTTTGGCAGAAAGAATTTGGAAAGGTTTATTTGGTAAAATCTGGACTCCATATATTTTTTCAAATGCAGAGTGTTTCACATGGGGTAAGAATACAGTCAAGGAGAAGTACATCGACATCCACTTACACTGACAACTGAAGTGTTTCAGATTGGAGGAAGGAATGGCACTTTTATCCCAAAACATACTGAAGAGGTAACTCAGTGACATACGCCGACTTTTGTTGACATGCAGCTGTAACTCTCTTTCTACCATAAATTTCCTTTTTCAGACAGTGGCATCCTCTGAACAGCAGCAATTCCATTTGCTGCCGGACTCTCCCCTGTCCATCCCCACAACCTCACTCACTATTGCTTCAAGAACACTTTTGGTTGAGTCATTTTGTACTTCACAGTCACAGATGGTTACAAAATTTTATTAATTCTAAAGGGACTCTTTCAAGAGAAGGTTTGTGTAAACAAAACGCGTGGCATTCATAATCAGCTCAGAGCCACAGCATGTTCTAAACAGGTACGTTTAGCCAACAGCGTATATTTGCCATTGCATTTAAACAATCCAGAATATAACCCATGACATCCTATTAAAAAGAATATTTTATTTTCAATACATAACATCCCTTTTTGCATTAGAGCAAAATCATGTATAAAATTAGATAGTCAACTGTTTTCCACCAGGCTAAAAGGATTAATAAAAGTATCTAAATGGCATATGAATAAATCTATTGACAAACCTCCCAGGATATAGTGTAAGCCAGAATCTCATTAAAGATGGTGTTAAAATTTAGCAGAGCACCTGCTTCTCTGCTTGGAAAAAAGTCAATATGAATGTAGGGCAGCCAGAAAAGGAAAAAGTGCCCCAAACCAGGTCAGAACTGTTTTCTTAGCTCCTGCCTTTTGAACGTGAAGCAAGAAATCAGTCTTGCACCATGAAACATCCACTGTAAAACAGATTTATCTCTTTTTCTGAAGTATCATACAGAGTGTATATGATAAGAAATATATTTCAACTTTGCATAGTGATAATAGGAATTTAACAGTCTTGCGTTGTTACATTTTTAACAGCAGAACTGGTAAACCCACTACGATAATCAGTAAATGTAAGCTTTTTTAAGTTTTCTGTTTCAAAACCACTATTGGCTTATAGTAAATGTGGAATTTCTCAATCTAAGAAGCAAATAGGGAAATACGTCTTGCCTTTAGGCAGCGGCAGACCCAAGTCTGCTTTGTCTTTTCTATATTCCTAGTTACTGTGGTGCTATTCTATTTGGTAATAGAAAAATCAACAAGTCCCTGCACATGTGTATGACACTGTTCTGCCAGCCAGTGATCTTTTATAAATTAATTTTAAATTAATCTTTCCCTGTGCCAGAAATCATAATTAACTGAAACTTAATGTTTAATACATTGGAATGCATAATCCACTAACAGTTTACATTGGAATGCATAATCCACTAACAGTTATATAGAGGATTGAAATTCAGTTTTGTGTTCCTACATATTGAGTACTTCATACACAGACTTTTACACTGATTAGGCAAGCAGCACAATAATAAGAAATGGTGAAAATATCCAACTTCTAAAGGGAAGTACTGCAGACAGGGAGATGAAAACCAAAACAAACAAAAATATTAATGTCAACAGTGAAACAAACAGGAAAGATATACTTGACGAAAAAGTGAAAGAGATGCACAACTATTGTGAAATGTTTTCCAAGTAAAAATTCTGGAAAAAAAATGGGAGAAAAACCTACTGACTGGCTACCTGCTCTATCAACTAGAAATCCCTCCTCAGCCATAGCTCTGCCTGTTTAACTTGCTACCAAAGTAGATAGGGCATGGTGCTCGACAGGCCCAAATATCGTAGCATATTAATATACAGAAAAATTATAATTTTATTTTTATTTGGTATAAGAAAATATCTGCTGCAGAAATAATAACATGTGAATGTGTTGCTTTTATTCTTTTAAAATATGATAAAAATCCAAAGAACTGAGTTGAAAATCCTGCTCACTCACACAGACCCGTTAAACTGTAATACCGTCAAAACATCCATCAACTTAGGCAAAAAACCCTTTTATAAATGCATTAACAAAAACTTTAAAATATTAAAAATAGCATGTGTACACAGGTAAGAAAAGCAACAGCTGGATAGAAGTGAACCAGGGAGAAGTAAAACCACAAATCTTGTCCCACCCACATCATCAGCCTCATAGTTCAGTAGGAAAACAAATCAGAACAGGGGGAGGAAACGAGGCCACTATGCCAGGAATGTGTTTTTGATGAAAAAAATGGTCTTGTTTTATCCAATGGCAACATTCAAACACCTCCCAAAGCAGGCCAGATGTTGGTTGCAGCAAACTAACACATTGTATATGCTTTTAGTCCGTTCTGCCTGTCATCATATCATCCGTTTTCCCCTAAAGCCTCCACACTGCATCAGTCAACTCCTGACTGGAAGAGGTTCCTCACACAGCCCAATAATGTGGCTCCTTAAACAGCCGCTGACACTACAAAAGCTCCTGAACCCTTCTTATCACCAACAGCACTTCACACGACAGCTTGAATTGATGGGCAGGACCCATGTACTCTGCTTGGAAACCTGTGGAACCATCTGAATGTATCCAGCTCATCCATGCTTTCCCAAGAACAGACTCCACCTTTTTATCATTGAAGCGTGTCATTCATTTTAATTGCACGGAAGGTGAAGGCAAAGGCAAGCATAAGTTCTAACTTGAGGAGCTTGCAAGCTCATCTCAGACAATGTCAATCAGGTGCACTGAGGCACGGCTGATAGAATAAGGAGTGGTCCTGGGAAGGGAGCTTATATGGCAAACAACACCTGGGGAAAGCTCATCGCATTCTGGTAATAGCACCACCCTGTTTCCGAAGTAAAATCTCAGGAATCTATATTAGAATCACTGGAAAAAGAAATAAAGTGGCAGAAAACCCATCTTGTGATAATTACATTATTTCTACTCTTTCACCTTATACAGTCTTACATGAGCTTCAAATTCTTTTCTTATCATACTGCAGGGCTGATCAAGGTTTCTAAAAAGCTGATGAAAACAAAAGCTCGGTATTCTGTCTCCTTCAGGAAGAACAAGGCACAGTCCAAACCATTTTAGCTTAGCAAGTAGAAAGAATATGGTTCACGAAACTGAATGCTCCTCAGACATCTGGATTTACACAAAAAATTACCCCTGCCTCCCAGTAGCCTGCCTATTCTCTGCAATTACACCAGTGAGTCCTTTCTTTTTGGCACCTGTTATGCTCCCCAGATGGCTCTTAGAGCCAGTGCAGCACTACTAATGAGGAGAAACAACTAGAGGATTTCGACTTCCATACTGCCTTGGAAATGCACTTCAGAAAAAAACAGCAGCTGCAATAATTTAAACTATAGCGCTCCCCCATCCCAGAGAGCCAAAAATATTCTAGAAGCAGCTAAACAACATAACATGTATGTTACTAATTAAAGTACTGAAGCATCAAGGAGCCCTAGTATACCCCAGTATCCTCAACGCAACTAGATAATTAGGGAATAAAAAAGTATTTCTTGCCTTAGATCGTATGAGATCTAGCAACAGGGGAGAACATTGCAAATGGATAGAAAAAAACATATTTAGGAGAACGCCAGACACATCTACATTATGACTGGAGGTACACTCAAACAAACTGTATTTCCCTGGAAATACTCTGGAGGGGTACACATCCTGTCCCTCGAAGGATGAACCCTAGTCTCCAGCTGTGGTTCTTTCATGCTTGTCTGGTGTTTCATTACTAATCCGTATGGCAAAGTGTGGCATGATGTGGGAGTGCTGAGTCAGGTCATGGGAATGGGGTCTCTACCTCACCAAGGGCAGCACAGTTTGGGCATGTGTGAGGCAGTAATACAGGTCACTGTAACAGACAACATTCACCACACCTCACTGGCACAGTGAACATCAGGTTTTCTTTAGGCCTCATACTCAACATGTTTTAACTCTCAAGTCATGCAAGGTTAATCAAGATGCTATAGCTTATTTGGCCTGCTTAGAAGGCAGTTTTCAGGGCTAATGTGATAAACATAAGAAAATTCCAAATGGTTTGCATCTTATTTTTCACACAGTCTAAGAAGTCCTTCTCTTGGTCCATGTTGAGACTGGAAGGAAGCTAGATCATTCCTATTTTGCTGAAACGTAAATACATAGTATATCTCTAGATAAGAGTCTTCTATTATATTTAAGTTTTTTCTATTTCTCACAGGAATTATCACTATGAGGAGGGGCTGAGGGAACTGGGACTGCTTAGCCTCAAGAAGAGGAGGCTGAGGGGAGACCTGATCACTGTCTACAACTACCTGAAACGAGGTTGTAGCATGGAGGGTGGTGGTCTCTTCTCCCAAGTAACAAGTCACAGGACAAGAGGAGATGGCCTCAAGTTGTGCCAGGGAAGGTTCAGATTGGATATTAGGAAAAATTTATTCATGGAAAAGGTTGTCAGGCATTGGAACAGGCTGCCTAGGGTAGTGGTTCAGTCACCATCCCTGGAGGTGTTTAAAAGACACCAAGATAAGATTCTTAGGAACATGGTTCAGCAGTCAACTTGCCAGTGCTAGGTTAACAGTTTGACTCAATGATCTTAAAGGTCTTTTCCAAACAAAATTATTCCACGACTCTATCTTTTTATCTTTTAGCATAATAATCTTGTCAGCTCATCTGCCCTGTCTCATTCGTGCTTTATCTCACTTCTTTTGGATTATTTTTCCACTCTATCTAAATGCTATTTCACCCTCTTGTGAAAGATGGTCCAGAGTTTTTTCAGCCACACTCAATATCTTTTGAAATTTCATTCATTCAAACTCTCACATCATGAGTGGCTTGGCACTGAACATGGTTTAATTATTATTTTAAAATATTGAAAATTGAAGCCAGAACAGGAATTGACTAACATCAGTGTGTCATCTAATTAAAAATATATCTTATTTTTATAATCTGTCACCAAAAATTATCATGCTAGAATTCTGCTGAACACTCTGCTGAGCCAATGCCACAAAGGCAAGGGGAAAAAGGCATGAGGAAAACAACTGCATTTATTCTTAAACAGTAAACTTCCTGAAAAAGAAATATTTGAAGGTGTTGCACTCTGAGAAAATCCTCCTCTTCCAGAGCAGTATCTGCCTGTCCTAAATCTAAAACGCCAGCTGGTACACCATCTGAGAAATAACCAATGAAGCTCTTTATCACCAACATGGGAAAAAAAAAAAAAAAAAAGTAGCCCATAAACTCTCTCAAAAGAATTATTGTTGTGTTGTTGTGGTTTTGTTGTTGTTGTTGTTGTTTTGTTAAGGAGAAAGCTCAAATTGCCTGGAGAACGGCTGCTTGAGATGAACTGCTTTAGAAAGGGCTAAATTCTTCCACCAGTTTGTCTTTTAATGCATGTCCCTTCTCTCCCTCCAATGCAGCTGTTCATCCCTGTAGCTCTTCCATACTTCTGAATTAAGCAGAGACACACTGTGATTGTTATTTTGACTTTCTGCCAAAAGCCAGAAAGCTGTGAGATATCAAGAGGCTGGATCCTCTTTTCCACCAGCAGGTAGAGGAGCTCTGCTGAGCCCAGAAGTGGAGGTGAGGCCCCTGGGCAACCACGTGAGTGGATGTGTGTAAAGAGCAGAGGAGTTAGGAAAATGCAAAACAATGAGAAAAATGAAGCCCACTCACTCTTCAGCAAATGTTAGGCACCAGACAATAGAAAAGGGCATTCAGGGAACAAAGTGAGAATAAGGCAAAAAACTGTAATTTAAATAGCCATAAGGGAGCTTTTATTTTTCTGCAACTCCTCCCCTTTGCTTACAAGATATAATCCCAGTGGTGTTTTATGCAGAGAGAGCTCTTCGAGCTACCCTATTTTTACACTCTTCTGAATCACTAGTCTCTACACGCAGATCCAAATGAATCCCAATAGGGGCCTCAAAATCCTCTTGCAAATACACAGTTTACAAAGAAAATGTTTGCGATACTCGAACAGTGAATGAGGTTAACTGAAAGGCAAATTGTTCATGACTCGGTCACAAAATTAAATGCAACAGTCAAAATACACTGCTGTGTAAAATCAATACTTATCTTTTCTGAGGGCAAAATAAAACCCTCTATAATACAGCAAAGCAGTAAAGTGTGCATGCGCTCTGCTCTCAGTATCTGGCAGTGGAGGTTGGTCTCTATAGCCGGATATGCTGACCATTCACAAGTGGAGGCAGTTACTATACAAAGGGGAAAAGTTTTACGATGTTTTGAGCTCTACGGATGTGCGACCAAACTTAATGAAGTACTGGCTTATTTAGTGTGTTAATAGAGAAACAGCTGGGTGAACCAGATTCATATTTAATTAGGAAACAGCGTCAAGACTGTGACTGAATCCTCTAAAAAATCATCTGTGCAATGAATTTTGTTTATATTGCACTATGATTTCCAGACTTTTCTCTCACAAATTTTAAAAGTGACCCAACTAAGAAGAATCCTACAAAGCCTAGCAAGGGCTTCAATCAGATGTTCAGAAAAAAATATACTATTCCTTTTGTTTGATTGCAAAATGTTCTTATCACCTGAGTGGACAGACTCCACTCCCTGTTTAAGGGATGGGTGGGTGAGGAGGAGGAACCCCCACGGAGCAGGGACAAGGGCACTTTCCAGAGAAGCAGTGCCAATTCAGTGAGCTAGGAAGCTTCTATGACCTGTTGGTGGAAAGAGGATTTGGGGCTCAGGTGACAGGGCCCAGGCACCAAGGGGAGCCATGGTTAATGCCAACCCAATCTTCCATGCCTCAGCCAGCCGCCTTCTTTTCTGCAGTTTAGTCTCTAGTTCAACAATAAGGATTCTTAGCAACGTCTTAACTTACAAAAACACCATGGGTTCGCAGGAGTTTATCAAATCAGGGTTCCCAAAGCTTAGTTTTGACTGCTTCCTTTTCCACTGCTGGCACGGCCTTATTGCAAAGGGCTAAGATCAACATCATATCCTAATTCTCACCTCCGAGAATTCCTCTGTCTACTTGCCAAGCTTCCATACCTTGCCTGTTTCTTTTCTCACTTACCCATTCCTTTAGCCCCAGCTTTATCCTAACCTCGGTTTTCCCCTTTTTTCCCTCCTCAGCACAGCTCTAAACTACCACCTTTTCACTATTTCACTGATGCTGTTTTCCTTGTATGCTGCCCAGGCCTGAGGAAAGTAAATCCTGTTGCTCAGGGCAGAGATTTAATTTTCTCAGTGACTATGTCCAGTATCACAGGGGTTTCTGATTGCTGGGGAAAACAAGCCCAAGGACTGAAGCCTGTTCAGTAAACGTATAATTACGGGTGGTTTATTTTCTAAATTCTGAGTCTGTGCTAAGCTTGTGTGAACTGAGACTTTCCAACACTCACATCCTGTTCAAATTTCAGAAAAATTTTCACAGGGAAGGAGTGAGAAGCACTTTCCTGACCCTCTAGTGTTCCCTTGCCAGATTTGAAGATTCTGCTCCAAAATAGAGTTGTTGCAGCTTCTTAGTGAAATAAGTCATAAGATTCTTCTCCTTTTATCCAGCACAGTAGTGCCTGTCTCCATATCATCTTAATTCTCAGAAACCAATAAAACATAATTTTATCAATATCTATCTAAAACTTCTTCTAAAAGTTAATACTGCCTTAAAAGTATAAGCCCATATATTTAAAGATGACAAACATATAAACAGCTGGAAACAAGGCCTTGTGATGGACAGAGATGATTCACCATCCTCACGTCTTTCACTTAATCTGGTAGAATGGCACTGAATTTCATTGAGCTCTAGATGCTGGGTCCTTAAATCACTGAAAGTTTGCTCACAAGCTTTACTTGATCTTTATTTCTCTTTGGAGATCTGATGGCATGTATGGGGGATGTGAACGGAAACAAAGAGACCAATTATGGGGTTCTTGTCTCCTTCCTGTAGTCCACTTTAACGAATGGATATAGATAAAGTCAGTGAGAGACACTAGTCTCTCAGAGACTCCTCCTTCCACCCTAGGATGTTTTTGTGCAGACCCTCAGGGAGCCTACATGGCCACATATCTCACCTCCAGGACCTGACTATTAACTGCAGTATATGCTTCATCAGTCTGCAATTATAAAACCTCTACCTGAAAAAGAGTTAGCATCGGGACTAAAATCCATGACGTACTAATGATCCAGGCTAGTTAGCTAGCTGGAAGGAGGAACAATAATAAATAAGCCCTTGAGTCAGAAGTCAGATGTGGCAGAACACCCTGCAGCTGCTGGGCAGGCTCAGCGGAGGCCCCAGCCCAGGCCCCCAAGTAGGGGGTAACTGCACCCCCCTTTGCTATGGAGTGTCTGACATGGGCACTCTGGCACTCAGAAATTGAGTGATACAGTCCCAAAGTGTAATCCGTAGGTCAGCAAGAGTATGTTATTCAGTTTTAAGCATACAGCATGTAGGGTGGGTTGCTTTTTTCCATCCAAATACAAGTTATAATTTTCTCTCATTGCCAGCAGACCACAACCCATATTCTAAAAATAAGGCTTCAGGTTTCTCGAACAACTATAAAACAGGCCTATAAATGAAATGATTGCCTAAGTAGCCTTCTCATAAGGAAAACATCGCCCAAAACAGTGGTCTTGAGTCCTGTAGTGGGATATGAGAAGCACCACAAGTTCTGATTTTTCTGTGTAGACCACCTGCAACATCCAAAACCACCTGGAGTCAAAAAACATGTTATGGGTAAGTAAACTCTTGTAATGTGCTGTGTGGCAACTTCAATTGAACAAATTGGCCTGAGGAAAAAAAAGTCACCCTTAAGGGAAATGAATGAAGATTGGAAATGGAAGCAGAGCTGGGCAAGCATATACCTCAAACTGTTTTGAAAGCACAAGAGGGGAAAAAATAGCACTTAGCAAAAGCCCAGGAAATACATTAGAGGAATATGCTTATTACTGGAAAAGTCGCTGAAGCCATTTGCCAACTGACATGAAGCCTGCTAGGACCCTAACGCACCATTAGCTACTTCGTGCCATTAACTGACTTACAAGGGACTGGAAGGTCCTAAAAACAACGGGTGAACTTTTTTTTTTTTCAGAGAAAAATATGCTGTCATTTCATTGGTATAATTTGTTTTACAATAGCCACAGTAACCTCAGTGTTTAAACAATGCTCGAGCAAGAGCAGGCACGGGAAGGTCTGGGGTTTGTTTTCATTCAAACAGAGGCAGCAGCACTCAGGCACAGAATATTTGGATCTGCTTTCCTGTTACGCTTTTCCTTCGTAATAGCTGCTTTTAGGTTTTTTTAAAAATAGAGCAATAAAAACGGAAATTCCATAAAAGGGGTCTTGTTTTATATGAGAGTAAGGGGGGAGGGGGAACCGCAAAACCATATGGAAGTCAATTAAATGCTTTATTTGTTCAGTAAAAAAAAAAAGGACTGTGTATTTCCTGAATTAAATTTGTTTTCATTGTCCTTCTGTGGGTAACTGGCTTAGGGAGATCATACACAATGATAGTCCTCATTCATGACTTTTCAAAATAAGAGACTGTACTTTGCAGGTACACAGTTTTACAGCTGAGGTCAACTCCTTAAAATCTTTACTTCATGTTCACAGTGATGTAACTGGAGGCAGACGATGTCATGTTATAATTTTAACAGTGCAGCTCCTATATAATTCTCAACTGCTGTATAAGAATAGCTGTACAATTTCTGTTACTAACTGAAAATGAATCCTTAGGTGAAAAGGTAAAAAAATTGATTACTATTTAATTATTTAATATCCATAAATACATTCTATATAAGTGGATGGTTTGGGGCAGCATTAGATATAGGACCCTGATGAAGAAAATCTGTCAAGAAAACATTACTTTCAGCCTCATCCACTATTGAAAATTGCAGGTGATAATGTTATGAAAAGTTCATAAATCTCAACATATTGTTTCCTATAATTTCTATTCGGTGTGTGCTAGACATGCAATGTTGTATTAAATGTTCAGTATTTTTAATTTTAAGGTGATTTAAGACAGAAATAAGTCACCAAAAATTTTTTTATTGCTTTAGCATTGTCCTTACTTAACCTTTACACTTTCAGCTGCTATTAGTCCTTTGGGGCTCAAACAATAACATTTTACATGCAGTCACCTAGCACATTGTTAATTCCTTCAAAAATAATATGCAAAGTAATTAATACATACTGATGCTTAGATGTTCATTGGAAAGTTCTCTCACAAATTAATGAATACCTCAGAAAGTGCAATATATACTGTAATTATATCTTACTGTCTCTAATAAGTAACTAAGAGAAAAGGAAGAATGGCAAATATTTATTTATTTACAAGGAAACCACAAAAATGGAAGAAGATGTAGCCTGGAAGATTTGTCACACAGTTTTAATTTACCTGTACAGGATTAAATTGGTATTTTGATGACAAAAACTGCAGATAGTATGTAAAAGCAAGACAGCGACAGAACAACATAGGACTATAATTGATAGAAAATTGGAGGAAGTGATAATGTAAGTAATACTATTTTTCAGATTAGAAAGACTCATAGTCAGCTTTTTGTACAGTATCTGAAGACCTCAAAGGACATTGCTTTTTATTCCGCACAATGAGTAACAGAAATCTGTGCTTGATTATTCTTTTTGAACAAACACTCTGGTATGTTTTTAAGACACAGAAATAACTGCTTATTACTAATTTCCAAAGCTGCATTCCTTAGCCATTAAATTATCACTGTATCCAAGTAAGCTCAGAGATAAGACTTGTGCATTGCCCCAGTTTTCATATATAATGTTGAACGAAATTTGAAAGTATGAAATCATCGGCATATTCTGTTAAACACAACATCACAGGCCAAAGAAATTAATTGCAAACATTCAAACCGATTAAAAATGAGATAAAATGATACAGAAAAACATCATCCTGAGACACTGTATTCACTATCGTTATTTACACGTTCTATAAACTGACAAGTTATTTCACATTATCTATCTTTGCATGCAATCGGGTAAACACATAGCATAGGCTCTTTAAGAAATTTGCAAGAGTAGAATACAAAGCTGAGAACTTCAGACAAGGAACACAATTTACTTTATAAAATAGAAGTATCTGAAAATTGAAATGTTTTAAACTCTTCTGAATGGTAAGGCAAGCAGGGAGTTTTAAAATAAACAAAAATCTAAACTGAACTATTTACCAGCTTAAAAGGTTTATGATAAGGCATATATCTAGGTGCACTGGTCACATAATATGAACACAAGTACCAGCAACAGGACACATGCTTAAATTAATGATAGGTTACGCCATTGTTTCAAAAATGCTCCATTGCATGGGGAGAACAGCTGAGCAAACCAGAGGAGATATTTCTGGAAAAGGGAGCATGTTTAAGAGAATTTATGGCTGCCGTGAAACTGGTCAATTGAAACCTGATTTAGGAGCACTTCAAGTCTCCTTGCTGCCATTAAGTTTTCAGCAATAGCTCTAGTTCCACCCTTTGTATCACCTCCCAGAGAATACCTAAGTCCACTCCAGCAGAAAATGCCCCACTCACAGATATTCTTACCATAGTTGCTTAGCTGGACTCTAGAAACACCATTTTACTATGTATGAATATTTCAGCAGTCATCAAACTCTACTTGGGAACAAATACTACAGCACACTCAGTACTGTAAGCTACATGTAAGAGTGCATACTGGGTAGCTCCTACATCCTGATTTTTTGCAGTAAATTTGACAAAAGCCACTATTTAAGACCTCGTTTTCAAGGTATTCCTGACCTCAGTTTTCTGAAAAGAATTTCTGTAGGAAGAAGATGGTGGAGTCACCATCCCTGGAGGTGTTTAAAAGGCATTTAGATGAGGTTCTTAGGAACACGGTTTAGTGCTAGAGTTAGTTTATGGTTGGACTCAATGATCATGAGGGTCTCTACCAACTGAAATGACTCTATGATTCTAAGAACTTTGACTAGTATTTAGAACACAACTAAAATCCCTTTTGGAAGATAAAAATGTCATCTGTACAGAAACCCGAGTCCTCCTCCCACTACAGCTGGGAGTCCCAGGTCTATAAGAGTATGTTTTGACAGAAGTCAAGTGCCGCAACAAGACAAACTGGTTTAAAATTAGTTTTTAAAAGGTTAAAACATCTCATTAAAGCTCATAGTACATTACTGGATTCCCCAATAAGTGAAATTTATTCCCACCTCACTGTTCTTTTCACTTTTTTCAATCAAGCTGAAAGTTTAGTTAGTTACTGATATTTTTCAATTTCTCTTTCTTCTTTTTTTCTCTTAGAAATATGATTAGATTCAGTAACACCATGGTAAATTAATATTAAATTGCTAATTTATGCATATAAAAACAGAAAATGAAACTAAGAATTCTTAATAATATATCAGATAATACATCCATTTGTGTGAGATAATTCTCCATGTTTCTTTAGATTATTTAGTAAATAATGAACTCATGTGTAGCAAATTAAACTGTGGGTTCTAAACCACATACATGCATGAGGAAACAGCAAGACTCAAGTTACATGATACGGCACAAAGTGATGTCTTGTTCTATTCATCTCCTATCACCTGCTCCTACAATGTTTTCTACTACTAACCTTCCCCAAAGTTGGGCCGGTATCTCCCACCTTACTGGACATGCATAATTCAATACAGCAGAAAACAGCATGACAACTAGAGGAAAATAGTTTTTGAAAAGGTGGACAAGGTGAATCAATTCAGCAAAGAGTTGGGCAAGCACCAGTGCTGACTCAGGCAGAAGAAGGGAGAATGTGGCCTGGAGCTGGAATAGAAGGAGCAGGTGAAAAATGTTCTCTCCATGCAGGAGTATTAATTCTGCCTAGCTTTAGCATCAAACACTACTTTGGGATAATATTATGTATTTGCTGTTCTTCCTAGCTTCAGACTACCTCTAAAGTAAGGTTAAAGGTCAAGACAAAGGATTGTAAACCACCACTAAGTAAAAGCTTGTGTCCTCAAAGAATTTTCAGAAAAACATCAGAGAATTTCTTAGCAAGGAAAACGAAAACACAGTAAAGAGCATAAAACAGAGTAAATAGCAAAGAATCTTGTGAATAGGATTTTAACTGTTGGGCTCACTCTTCTTCATGGCCACGTATTTAAAGACAGGCTTTCAGAACACAGAACAACGATTACTTGTGTATAAGCTTTAAGCCCACACCTCCTTTCCAGTTAAACTAGCTGAAGATACACAACACTCAGTTTGCCCAGATCTTCTATATTATTTTTTAAAATAAGAGAAAAATCTAATTAAACCAGCTAACAGTAGCAGTTAATGCAACTTCTGTAGACAGATTAGCATCTAGAAGTGACAAAAATGTTACCTTTCCTGCTGTGGTCCTTGCACTGTAACATGTCGTCAACACAGCTGAGCGAATGTTGTGAAGCACAACACAATGAATGCACGCGAGCAAGAGAGAACAGCATCTATGTGTATGCAAAATGCTCACACCAATTAAATGGGAAAGCCTCAAGGCCATCTCTGACTCCTTTGTTTATATCTTTTCCATCCAATTGTTCTCTCTCTGGCTTGCCTATGAGAAAGGACGGGATGTAACCCAACAGATGACTAACTGTGTACAATCAAACCCATTTTGTTGCTTAACCCCAGCAACTGCTGTAAGTTATTTCTGAATCTTAAAACCCTGGTCTCTGGCTATCTTGTGTAGTGACCCAGAGTATTAAAAATATAAGTAAAAAAAAAATCTTTCTCCTCTCCTTAAGACAAACAATTTGCAGTGAAAGACAAGACTAAAGACCACCTGTCTACACCAACCTGAATGTCTCTTAAACTTAATAGTAGAGTTTTGTTCAGTGTTTAAATAAAAGTCACTCTTTCAATGTATGCTGAAGTCAATGAGAATTCTTTTCAAGGATTGTAATGAACTTTGGGATAAGACACAACTGGTTCAGGTTGCTGGCTTCTGTTGCTCCATGGGCTTCATTTGATACTCAGGAAGAAATACTAAAACTTACTTAATAATCATACACTATGTAGAGAGTGATGTACCCTAGAACACGAAACTCAGCTGGTTTCCATATCAAAGCTCAGAAGCTTATAATAATGCAAAATCCAGGTGTATGGCACTTGCCCAGACTTAGAGTGTCAGATCTAACTTCAGTAAAACAGCCCAGCATGTATTTTATAACAAGGTTATAAAATTTGATATGAGAAGTGGTAATGGCAATCTTCAACGTCTAAAATGTATTTTGCAGTGTTTTGAAATTAATAATTTTTTCCATTAGGTTGTTTTACAGATGGATGTACCATAAAAACAACATTCTTGTACCATTATGTCCATCGCTATCAGTTTTTGGTAAAGGATGCCATTGCCATGTGAAATGAACTATTATTTGTGCACTGGTTTATATGATACTATATTCTGACTATATGTTTATTATAGCACTGTTTTCACCCGTGTTTTATAATCTGGTGAGCCTTCAGGGTCACAGATCCAACAACCTTTACTTCATCTTTATACACACACTCAAAGAAAGGACTTTTAGGCTTCTGTGAGACTTCCTGGTAGTTTGCAATAGAAGTAACAACAGAAAGCACTCACCTGCACTGGTTTTCTAAATCTGTTTTAAAATGTGGTTAAATCTTTAAACACAAAAAAGTAATGTTTTGTGACTATTCTTAAAATGCTTTTACTGTCATGATTTACATCAAAGAATTGCTTGAGGATTCCTGTGGTTATGGTTCCCTGCTCCATCTGAAACCTCAAATGGACAAAATGGTGCTGGGAAAGCAAGGTTTAAAGATAAGATTGCCCATTAGCAGCTGTCCCAGTTTCTCCTGAAGAGGAAAGGTGTTTGGCAATGAAGATAAAAGTAATTCCAACTGTATTTCAAAAGGGACCTGCACAGTAAATGTAGTCCAGGTCTTAACAAATATGTTAACTGCCTGAGAACTTTCTCTTTTCCCACTTACAGAAGTTAAAGGTTACAGTTATAACAGTTTCACTATTTTTTTGAAGTAATTTGTCACAGAACTTGAAAGCACTGCTGACAGTCAGCTAGCACCACACAAATCATCAGGGCTTAACACAGGGACCTCAGGGATGGTTCACCAATGGACGTTCTGTATTCATACCTCAATTTTAGCACTATAAACCTCTTGTGTTTCATTGTTTATGTGCCTCTTTAGTCTCTATCTATGTGAAAGGCCAAAGCATGTTCACACACAGCTAATTAAAGACCCCAAACTGTCCAAATAACAAAAGATGAAGTATACACTGAGAAACACTTTTACACAGGAAAAGAAAAAAAAATACAACAAAAACATGGGGGCTCAAGGGCCTAATGTATATCTTACAGCTACAACTTTATGATGAATCTCATAACTGAAGATAGATTTCAGAGCAGAAGCAAATCAGGTGTTGCAGGTTCATAGATGAGATCAAGTAATGCCAGAGATAGTAACTTTATAGTTTTTAGCATAATTTACATACAACGACCAGTTGTATGTTTTTCTAACGACCAGTTGTATGTTTTTCTAACTTGTTTGAGAATCCCATTCTCAAAACCGAGATTGTTCATGGAGACTTCAGGAAGTCAATTCAACACACTCCACTTTTAAAAATCTTCCACATCTATTTTACATATCCGCTGTTTGACTTCATTTAGACCTGCAGAGCTTATTCTGACAGTCAGTACAGGTGTATTCAGTTGTCACTCCCTGTCTTTGGAATATTGCAGCTCTGAAACAGGCAATTAGTAGTTACCTTTGCTTAAGATACTCAATGTCCGAAGTGGGGAGAAACCCGTAACTCCTAATCTAATACAGCAAATCAGCCTGTCTTCTGTTGTACATCTGCTTTTCATTGGCAGACTGCATCTCACTGCACAAACATAAAATTGAGACAGATGAAGACCTCCTCGCCATCCTGAAAATGTTACAAATTATCTCAGGTTTCAGTGAGCAGGCTGGAATTTAACTTGCTGGAAAGAACAATGAGCTGCTATCTGTATGGTATCCCGTACATCTATTGCTTTTTGAAGTATGTCCAAAATTTGGAAGTCACTATTTGGAACTGTGCATAAATGATTCAGTCAGACATTTTGATTTCTTCACATTGAAATCTTTCACAAGACAGTAAGCCTTAGAAAATCAGGTATTCCAGCCATATAATTTCAACTTTTCATGTCTCTGGGTACAAAGGGATCTCTATTACAATGCTGCAGTTTACACCTCTCTATACAGATGTGGGATTTGGAAAAGTAACATACATTCAAAGACAGGTAAAATATCTGTAGGACTTTTACCACGACCATTACAAATAAGCATTTATAAGTAACTGGGTTGGTAAGATCTGGCAACACTACTATAAAAGTGCAAATCATTAACCTCAATGCTGCTGCATGAAAAAAAGGCAAGGACACTGGAGTTTACCATTTTTACGTAACCTATTTTCAAACATCTCTAACAGTCATCAAAGGCCTCTGCAATTTGAAAATGTAGAATTCCTCTGTTTACCCAAAGCACACATATGATATAAAGGATAGCAAGTTTCTTAATGACAAGTATGTCAGCTGCCACTGGCAAAGCCATGTCTTGGGTCAGAGGACAGTTTAGTCTCTAACTTATCTCAGTCACTGGCCTCTTTGCTGTGATCTCCAGCAGGGTACTAATTGGTTCCAGTTGTAGTGTGGACTTCTGAAATGTCAACATCTGTTCACATGCAAGACCACCCGCTTATCCTACACAGGCCACCGCGTATCTAGTTACTACCGAACTGGACTTAAACTGCACCACAGCCTCCTAGAAGTAAAAGACTTCATATAGTGCTCATTAGTTTGTCTTTCTGTTAGTTACTGTTTTCCATTAATTCAATTTAGAACTGGATTATTAATTTCTAATTTTCCTTCTTTAAACTGCCTTTGGTGCCATTTTTTGTTGAGATCTGGTTTTAGAGGTATTTTTCTTAACACATTATTTGAGAATGTCTTTAAACACAGTTAGGAATATGATTAATGCATTATAAATAAGAAAGCACTAAACTGAACTAAGTGAGGAATGTCCAAAAATAATGTAATCGTAACTGATGAATGGTGTATAGTTTAAACCTTATTTGGTTATTTTGTCTAGGAACTAAGGGGCTGTAAAAATCCAACTATATGCCCTTTTGTGCTGCTTAAATGCTTTGATCTGCAGACAGAAATTAATGGACACATGTATAGTAGATGTACAAATGAATGTTATCTTCAAAATACAATTATAAGGACACAGTAGCAGAGATGTTCTTGAAGGGGTGGTTTGGAAGTTTCTACAGAGGCACAAACATAGTGAGCTAGGAGTAAGCAGACTCCTTCCACTGAATTCTCTTGCAAATCTTGTTTCACTGAAGGTTTTTAATAGGTTATGGTTTAATGACAGTATTTAGGGAAAGCTGAATTTCATTCCAAAAACACAAAATTAAGTTTCACTGGTACAGAAGATATAACTTGAAATGATGGGTTGAATTACGTGATGTTAGAGTCTAAGCATGATCTGCTTTTTTTTGTTTGAGGCTGTCAGAATTTTGAGATTATATATTTCAAGAGCTTATCCTTCTCTTTAAACCACATAAGATCATCGAAATTTTTTAAAAAGATGAGTCTGCAAAACCCTTCTATTTTTATTTAATGTGAATACTATGTTTTTCCTCATTCTTCAGCACAATTCACCAAAATGATTAGGTCCCAAATGGAATTCCTACATTATGTGAAAATCTCTACTTTGTCTGCAAAATTATTAGACCTCTGTTTTAGTTGGCTTTTGCCATATTTAGCAGGGTTTGAGGTCATTATTAGCTTGATTACAAAAGCATGAAGTCATTAATATGCATTAGCTGATATAACCTAGAACTTCATGCATCAAATTATCTTTTTTTTCCCCTCAAGTGATCACAGCAATTAAGTTCAATCCTGATAAACTGGAGCAAGGAGAAAAGAGAATGTGATAGTGAAGACTCATTAGGAAATAACAGGAAATAAAATGCCCTATTATAACAGCCTGGGCTATTCAGATCACAAGATTTTGACTCATCAGTGCAGTTGGGTGGCCTCTAGCTGAAACTGATGCTGAGTTTCCAGGAACCACCACAATAGTTACAAAGGGCAAATCTGCTGCACCTCTTTTTCCACACCATGTCCCACTATAGACATCTGCTGTACTTCTCCTTCCATACCATACCCAACCACAAATATTTTATGTCCCTCAATGACCTAGTTTTATGGATTAAATTGATGCATCCCGTCTCCCGGTCTCCTAAGCAATTATCACGGAATAGGTAGCATCTACTGAGTTGTACAGGGAAGTTTCATTATTTGACATCTATGGAGCACACCAAGGAAATCTAACATCTACAAACAAAACCTGGGCAGAGAAATCTATCTGTCTGTCTATCTATATATCTATAAATTATTAAGCTAGGTGCTGAGTTTTCCAGTGTCAGTTTTGTTGAACAGTACCTACGATCCTATTTACAGGTGTGAACATATCAGTCTATGCGATCCCCAAGAATCCTTATAAAAGAGCCTGTTTGAAATGATCAGGCTGAGAACAGCATGGAATCAGCATGGGAACAGAGTGGTTCCAATAAATGACAAAGGTAAACAAAAACAGGTATTAAGCTTCCTAAATCTAAAACTTCTGCTACAAAGTAGAACCTATTAGCTTTTCTGAGACATCTAGGCTACTTACATAGTGCTTATGAAAAAATAGGCACCACTAAAAAGCCGTCTAAGTGATCCACAGATCAGATTTGCAACTGCCTAGGGCTTGCCTAAAGAAATCCTTCAGACAGGAGCATGTTTAAAGACTGAGACTTAGGTAAATGGCTCTGGAGAATCCTCTGTTTTCTTGAGATCCTCGTGGGATTTGTGAACTAAGCAAGGCTTACACTACCCTGTCACAGCTGAGGTGGTGAAGGAAAGATGGTGCCTATTTCTGAACTCAGGATGCTCAAAGAACTTGCATGTTCCTTTTCCCAGTATTTATTTGACCTTTTATATTAAACAAACACTAAATAAGTAGGTCTAAAAGCAAGACTGGAAGTCAGGGCCCACCTTTCTCAAATGAGGGGCGGACTTAATGAGATGTAGTAACTTTTCTTCTCTAAATCTCCATTATCGGTAGTGAAGTGATTCAAAACCAACAGAAGAAGCGTAATCCCACTGTATATTTGTCCAGTCTGGTGATTTTACCTCTCCTGCACGGCGCAGAAAAGGTGGATTTGACTTCCTAAGTAGGAGTCAGAACTTCAGACTCTTCCCCACAGGTGTCTGTAGTCATCGGATTCTAATAAAAGGATCCATGCCAATTTTCACATATTTCTACTATAAAACAAAACCTGCCAAAGATGGTCAATGCATTTGCATTAAAAATGCAAAGTGTATTTTTAAAAGCTTCTGATTGATGATACCTTCTGGACAATCAGAAAACACAAAGGCTTCTCTGCCCAGGTTATAATCTCTGACCAGTCTCAGGCAGAAGAATAGGACAGTTTAGGCATGTTCCACAGCCAAAAACCATGTTCCTAGTGGGCTCTAAAATTACACTGAGAGACATCTGGTAAATCTAAGGTACTGAAGGCAAAGGTGTCAGGAGATGCTAGGCTGAAAAACTTCAATCATCCTGCTGTAGACACTTAAATTCTTTATTTGATCTAGCTTGGCATGCCTTTTCATTTTCTGTGGAAAAAGCTCCTTGACTGAAAAAATCCACCCACCATGATGTTTTACTAAAAACAAACTGAAGGCTGTTCCCCTGTGTTTACTAAGAATCCAGCTTTGTGGATTTATGTGTACACTTTCAATTCTCTCAGCTGATTTTTCAAGCCAAATCAACCTGAGAAGACACTTAAGAGTCTTGATTCTGTGTTCAATTTCAGCAAGAAATTAACATTTTACTTCACTAAGGGAGAGATTAAGAGAATAGTTTAACATAGAACTCTGCTAACCCACATTTTTTCATTTATGACATATGAAAAACAATTCTTAGGAAATTTTTTGTTCATCTTGTTCAGATAAGGACTCAGCTGTAATCCACAACTCACTAAGAATGACACAGAATTAACAGAATTTCTTTACTCCTAGTCCACTTAGCCTTCTAATTAAAACAAAACTTTTACTCAAATTGAATAATAAAAAATAAAAATAAAATCCTACCCTACTAGTGATTCTAATTTATTTCATAGAACACTGTCAATATTTCTTGGTATTTATAGTGATGAATCTGTAAAGCAGACTTCAGAAAGTTCATAGTTGTCTAAGTTACTGTCTTTAAAGGCAAATCAGTCTCTTCGATTTTTGGTTGAATACAGGAACTTTGTCCAGTTTTCCCCAATGTCTGCGAAAGTGACTGAAAAACACAACCAAAGTTTAACTTCCTTAAGCTAAAATCAATATTTATTTTAATCAGGTTCACTGGCCAACACAAAAGATGCCTAGACAGACTGTTAGACAGAAACACAGTATAAAAAATGAGAGAGAAATAAACTATCCTTGCAGTTGAAATATCTTATTTCCCCCAAAATTGAGAAGTTTAAAACTTGGTATGAATATAATAATGACCATATTTGGTAAGAGCCAAAGATTGTCTAGTCCACTAACCAGTCCCTAATAGAAGTTAAAAGAGGATGCTCAAGAAAGTATGTGGGGAAAAAAAAAAAAAGATAGATATACATATTAATAATACCCTGTCCTTATATAGCTGCCAAACATTCTCAGCTGAAGAGCTTTACCCAGATGTATTTTGTAGGCAGTTAGTAAACTTCAGTGAATTTATATTTTACGAGATTGTTTGGTCTCTTCTTGACCTCATGTAAACTTTCAGCATCCACAACATCCTGTGGCACATGGTTCAACAGCTCAAACACCAGTTGCATAGACAATTACCTTGTTTGTTTGTTGTGAGCTTGGCTTCTGCAGCTTCACTGTGACCTTCTAGTTACTCTATTGGAAGAGAAAGAGAATGGCCGTCCCCTCTCTCTAAGCCATTGACATTCTCTCCATGCCATTTGTGATTTCACAAATGTTTTTCAGTCACGTTGTTTTGCAGACTGAAGTTCACTTAGCTATTCCTTCTATAGAAATCATTCTGCATCTTAGAGCGTTCGTGCCCTGTTCTCAGCAACTTTTTTTTATTTCTTTTTCATAATTTTTTAGATAGAAAGACCAGATGTACAGAAAGTGTTCGAGTGTATTTAAGACAGCATGAATTGGCACAATGGCATGGATGGTGAAATTACATTTCCTACTTCCTCCTCCATTGCTTTCCTAATAATTCCAAATACTTAGCTTGCCTTTCTTACTATATAGAACACTGAGCTGACTTTTCCATAGTACTATTGATTGTAACCTGAAGGTTTAACTCCTGAGCAGCAATGATAGATGCTATCATTTTATCTGTGCAGTTAGGGTGATTCTTCACATATGCTTTTTTTAAAAATTATCTGTTTAGAATTTCATCTGCTATTTTTTTGCTCAGGTATTCAGTCTCAGAATGTTCTGCAATCTCTTCAGTTACCCCTTTCCTGAATAACTTCACCACATACATAACTTCATCAGGTAACTTCTAATCCCTTATTTGGGTCTTTTATGCACACAGTTCTAGCACTAATCATTGGAGAACTTCAGTGATAATGCGTATGCTTGTTCACCACAGGAGGTGACTGTATATTCCTAATCCTTGGATTCCAAGTTCCTTACACGATAATAATTTTAATTATCACAATAAACAATTGTGCCAATTCATGCTGATTTATTATTTGGGGGTGAGGGGAAATATAATGCTTTCATCTACATAAGAATAGTAAGAAATATTTTGGCTTGGACTCAACATTTTTATTTCCTTAAAGAAAGAGGTTTTGCAAAATTTAACAACAGAAATGTTATGCAGAATTTTTGCTCTTAATTTTATTGGATCACTTCTTTTTAACTATTTGCAATGTTGTGATGTTGTACTGAATGGAAAAAAAATATGCTTGACCCTTAGCAAGGCCAAACCAATGCATTTTGACCATACAAACCAAAGTGTAAAACTACATCCCCAGCTATAATGGGCAGTTCAACCAGCCACGGTACATTCACACAGAGATGCAAACCTTGGCCTTGGTGAACAGCACGTGAAATAACATATGCAGCTCAGACTCAAAAAAGAGAAATATCAGCCATATACATTTCTGTTTCTGTTGGGATCTGTGTTTCCTGCAGTCATGCCAACAAAGCCAGCCAACGTTTATTCCCTGGCACTGATAAGGAAAGAGAGAAGGCATGATGAGCAGGAGACTTATCCTTTGAACACTTCACAAATGAGCCTTTAACAGCGAATGGTATTCTTGAATATAGATGTTTTTAGTTTTCACATGAATTTCACATTGATGTTGTCTATCTCAAGCAAAATAGTGATAGCAGACAAGATCAAAGTGGGGGCGTTCCATTAGGCATCTGAAGATCAAACACATTTTAGAATATAGAGTTATTAGGAAATGTGAAATGAAGACTGCAGTTAAGGGTGGTGCGGTTGTTTTTTTCTGTCTGTATTCCAGTATATTTGAAATGAGTACTCAAAGTCTTTTCTGTTCCAAGCCTCTGATCTTCCTTTCAAGTATGGCAAGCACTCTTGAAATCCTGAAAGAACGGTATGAATCATGTAGGATTATCCACTGGCCCATCCATTTTTTGAGTTCTGAACCATCAGCAGAAATCTGGTCCCTTCTGCTTTCCACAAGTCACTGTCAACTTTGACTTGAAATGTGGAGGGAGAAGCATACTTCCAGTCTCAGAAAATGAATAAAGGTTAATCTGATGAATGGATTTTACTATTATATGAGAATAATCAAAAGAAAGAAATTCTAGGGTTTATAAGCTCCCTATGCCTGATTTCTAAGATCAAAATATTTAGGATTTCAGTGAACACAGCTAAGATGAGGATTGTTGTTGAAATATATTGGACACTGAGATGGACAGACAGCCTCTGGAAAAGCTCTCTCTCCAGTACAGTTTTTTTTCCTCAGTAGGAAATTAGTCCAATATGTAAGTTATAACCCTCAGAATCAATTACCATACTTTCATTAGAGGACTGTAGAATATTTATAATTCAGATCTTATCTTTGTTTTACAAAGTGCATAATTTGAGTAGCCTAAAATACAGAATGCTGGAAGATATGTTCTATATTTGTGGCCAGTGAATCTTGATCACATCTTTTAAATATTAATTTCACTTTCTGGGGTTTTCAGAATGAGAGAATTTTAACATTCCTTGTCAAGTCTGAAGTTCTAAAGATGCATATGCAGACAATTTCCACATATATTTACATCAAAAAGGAATCCAAGATTTATTGAAGAGCAGGACTAACTTTTGCATTACAGCAAAGAAACCAGAAGATTGTAAATCTTCACCTTAGCCTTATAGAACAGTCCAGCTTTGAATATCTATGAGAAGTTCATTTAAAGAGCTGCTGTGTTTTTAAAGCAAGACAGTCTTGCTTTTCATAAGAATTGTAGAATATAATTTTTTATAATCTATCTGATTTTTTTTTTTTTTACCTAAAAGTTAATAACAGCCACACAGTGTATTTAGTTACCAAACATTACTACAAAGTATCCAGCCTTATTCTAGGAAGATGAACTACCGTGATTTCCCCTTAGGGACATAAAAACAGATTGCAAGATTTTAGTCATCAACAGCCCTTCTGTTCACATGACCCTTTCTATGAACTATTTCAAGTTAACACAGCTCATGACGCCTTCCTATCTTCCTGTCTCCAATACTTTGAACTCTCATGGAGATTTCTGGTATACAACCAGATTATCAAGCAGGCAAAAGAACAGCTGCTATTTATTTCATGTTAGCTCTCTCTTGTGTTCTGCATTTGCAGGTGGTGGAAGGAAATATAATAGTACAGTTCTGACAGCAGCTCTTAGACCAGTTCACTGTAGCTTGGTAATTATCAACACAGACACTTGGTCATTTAAGGAGTCATAAGCACAACCAGACACAAACACAGCAGTGTCTTCTCAATCAGAAATCACACAGGTGCAATATGAATTACAAAGATATGGTATTTAAAGGTTTTCACATTTTTCACTATGCAATGACAGCTCTTCATGCACAAACACACATTTGAAAATTATTTTAAAGTCTGAAATTTAAATAAGATTTTTATAGCAAAATGCATGTGTTAAATATATTTATAATGAATAATTTATAAAATGCCCATCAATACCTCAACAGCAAATGACATGTGTCTCAGAATAATTAAATTCAAAATACATGCCTCGTGTAAATTTGCAGATGACCCTCCATTGTGCCTGTTACTGAAAAGCAGTTTTCTTCAGTTGTATTTTCCATCACTTGTTCTAATTTATTTATCATTTGTCACCACATTTGCAAACACTTTCTAAAATTCAACCACATGTTTATTGCAGTAATGATGAAGATGGCTATATCGAGTTTGCATTTCTCAAGTCTCTTCATTATATCCATGAGCCAAATTCTATCCTTTGCATGTGCATGTGCTACCATCTTTTGACTCATTAAAAGTCATGTATAATCAAGCACAGATTTTAGTTCTTTTTTTTAATTGAAATGCTTTAAATTATAGTGTTAAACATTCAAAAATTATTTTCTCTTTATCTCTATGGATATTTCCCCCCTATTAAGATGGAAAAATATTTCCCAGCAAGACAGAGTTCTGTTTTCCTTTTCCAAAAGTTCCAGATTTTTAGTAGCTTTCGTACTAACCAGTTGAAGGATGATAGTTATTCCCTTCATAATGTGGTTTGCATTAAAAACCTTCTAATAACTGATTATAAGTGAATTTTCTCCTCCCCTCACAGACATTCCATTCCAATATTTCCTAACTAAAACAGAACACATAGGCAGGTGATATAGACATTGTCTGCACAAAATCCTGCACTCGCTTAGCTAAAATATGTATGTTTCAAGCCAATTTAGTTAAACTCATGCAGTCTGTGCTCGCACACATATTTAGTTTACAGATATATTAGTGAGAACTTTGCAAGAGCAGTCAGTTGGGTTATAGTTTCTTATTTAAGGAGTGTGGCCGAGATCGAAATTGGATCCAGAGAGAACATATTTCTAATATTAAATTCATTTTGTCCTACTGGAAAACAAAAGAGAAAACTGAGGGACTGGTCGTGGAAATTTCTGTTCTCACAAAGAAAGCTGTCCCTTTCTGTTCTTTCTTACAAAGTTCAGAGTATTATAAAAACTATCACGTCATGTTATTCTGCAGAAGTAATGTTTGCTATAAATCTTCTCAAGTTGTTCATTGGTGGTCTACCCCTTCACTTTTACTGTGCAAAGCCAACTTTCACAAGGAACAATATTTAAGGGCCCTCATCCTGCTATTTTGTATATCTGGCTTTCAGGTACTTATTCCTCCACAGACAAATTTGTTATGCTGGGGAATTTTTTATTATATTCAGTCAATCCTCTGTAGAAGTATCTATTAAAAGTACATAGAAACTTGGGGATCATATCCCTTACACTTAACTCAAATAAAAATTATTTCCCCTCTACATATTGTAGGGAGCATATACAAAAAGAATGGGTTTCCTTACTTTTTAATTAGTCACCAAATGCCTCTGCACCTAAGCTGCACATTGAGTAGTCCCCCACAGTGAGAAGGAGCTATGGAAGGTTAGGTCTATGCTCTGTAAATTGCAGAAGCTATCTCACTCTCCTTGCTCAGGCCAGCAGATGCAGCCTGGCAGGAGACCTGTCCCCTCCCTTTGTTAACTTTTTATCATCCAGCAATCTAATAAAATCCAATTTACCTTACACTTATTCCTACAGGTTGATCCTACTGGAAAACAAACAAACAAACAAACAAACAAACCGGCCAACCAAACTATCAAACAAAAAAATTACTCTTTGTAGTGGTTTAGCCCCAGACAGCAACTAAGCCACACACAGCTGCTCACTCACTCCCCTGCAGTGGGACGGTGAAAAGAATCAGAAGGGTGAAAGCGAGAAGGAAAACAAAACAAAACAAAACAAAAACCACCACGAAACAAAACTCATTAGCTGAGATAAGGATAGTGTAATAGGTAAAGCAAAAGGCTCACATTCAAGCAAAGCAAGGAATTCATTCACTAGTTCCCGTGGGCAGGCAGGTGTCCAGCCATCTCCAGGAAAACTGGGCTCCATCACGTGTAATGGTTACTTGGAAAGACAAACACCACAACTCTGAACATCCCACCCTTCCCTCTTCTTCTCACAGCTTTTATACGGAGCATGACATTGTATGGTGTGGAATATCCCTTCGGTCAGTTGGGGTCAGCTCTCCTAGCTGTGCCCCCTTCCAGCTTCTTGTGCATGTGCCACAGTGTGAGAAGCTAAAAAGTCCTTGACTGCTCAGCAATAACTAAAACATCAGCGTACTATTAACATTATTCTCATTCTAAATCCATAATACAGCACTACACCAGCTACTAGGAAGAAGATTAACTCTACTGCAGCTGAAACCAAGACACTCACAGAATATATTTTTTTCTGAATTCTGTCAGAAGGATGTTCCCAGCACCCTCTGTTCCTGGCTCTGCTGCCATTCAGCAGGGACACTGATGGGTATTCCCATCCAAAGCAGCATGGTGAGGGCACTTTTTAAGGAAGTGGGGGTCTCTGCATTCAGATTGAGAAAAGCCTAAAGCTCTCATCTGCTGTTTTTTGGTGTGAGAGCAAAATTTAAGCACAATATTCACCTATTAAGCAAAAAGTAGACGTCCTCCTTCTGTCACAGTTTGAAAGAAAGAGAAAATATAACTACGTGTTGAAGTCATTGTGGTCAGTGTGTTATGAGATGTGTTCAGAACTTAGTCAAATAACTTAAACTTTCTGGGGACTAAGGCAAATCCCTGAAAGCCCAAGAAGAAAACAGGGACATAGCTATTCAGTTCAACCAGGAGGGAACCATTTTGAGGCATCCACAGTTACAGGTTTTTTCATTTAAGTAAATCTTTGAGGAAAAACTTTAAGTATGCCTGTCACTGGCTAAAAAGGTAAAATTGATTGGATTATTCTCTTATATCCCTAAGGGGTGATCAAATTTGTGATCTCACTGTTAATATAGCATCTTTCAGCTTTAACTTCTTTCTTCTTTGTTTCTACCTTGAGGCTTTTTTCAAGACTACTCTTTAGAGTAAGTCCTCTATTTAAAAGATTATCATCTCAAACAAGTCATAACACACTCCTTTACCTATGAGTGTTTCCACTTCCCTCATGTCAAGATGGATCACCTCATATTTGCTTAGTGTATCAAAAATCATTGTTCTACCAGCTAAGAATCTTGCCACTGTTAATCAACACTGTTAATCAAGGAGATTACTCGAGTCACAATAAACTTCTACACCTGGGGCTTAGAACATGGATAGTTGTCTTAAATCCAGAATCTTGCTCGGTTTTCACTTTCACGACTATGTGTCTAGCTCATAAAAACCTATATATCCTTTTCCGCTGTTCATCTAGAATATACTCATTCCTTAATATTAAATTCCACTCCAGAAAGTTAATTTTTTCCTAATTTCACATCATCTTTCCATATTCAGATCAAAATGCATTGCAATCCTCAGTCAGTTCTTTTCCAAAATATCATTTATAATGTGTTCCTCTGAGATGTTTAAAAAGTTTTCCTTCAGTTGTCCCACTTCATCTCTTGCCAATCTATATTCTCCTTAACCAACAGGTGTCTTCTTTTTCCAATAGTTCTCTTTGTCTTGCCACTGAACGGTATTAATTCCCCTTCCATACTGTCTCCTCCACCTCCTGGAAAAAAACTTCTACATTTGTCTGACTCTCTGATTTACTCAGTTCCTCTTCAAGCTTTTTTTTCTCTCCCTTCCATGATTTCTAATCATATTTCTAAAAAAAAAAAAAAATTATATTGTGTGGCCAAACCTCACACAGGGCTTTTACATTATTTTTACCACAGTCTAAACAAATATATACATTCAAAAAATTATGTTGATACATAATTTAATGAAGTTTCCTCTTCACAGTGCATATTCTTTATGTTTGTATGAACATTACAGACCATAAATATTATTTGGCAGTTCAAATCTCTTTTATGCTCATAAGGGCTGCATTTTTAAGTGAAAACTGTTTTGTTGTATAAGGTATTTGTCATGCAGTTTCTGTCTGTGATGAAGAGTGGAATAGAATATTTCAATCAGCTGGACAAATAATAAAAGAGAGAAAAAATTGATTAGCCAAGGAAATTTCTGACTTGTTCTTAATGACCAGAAATAATTCCCTTCATGTGTCCCCCACAAAAAAAGCACATACTTGCTTTTCATTCTGTTTAAGACTAATTTAAAAGAGAAATTGTCAGACAACTAAAATATTTCCTTCTTTCTAAATATGTGTGTGTTTTTCCCTTGAAGCATCATTCTGTTTGTTATTTAAAGCAGGATTCAACCTTCCTCTTTTCTTTACATAGCTTCCTACAAAACCATATGGTTGCACAGAACTGTAGGAATGTAATATCTTTAGTTTAAATATGTGAGCTCCACAGGAAAATTTATCTTTAACTTCTGAGCTCTAGCACAGGATCGATACTAGTTTGCTGCAAAAGGAGAAAAAAAAAGACAGAGATTGTAATCACTCAGCTTTCATTCATTTCACACCTAAACATACATTATAAATCACCTGTATTAGCATACTGCATACTATAAATAGCTTCTTAATCTGTGTGCCTAATACTTGAGACATCATGAAATCCAGGTTTGTCATCTTTGCCTATTCTGTCTCTCATGGTTAGTTTTGAATTCCTGATCTTAAATAAGTTGTGTCTCATGGAAGGACTCTGCAGCCACTTAAACAATTTGGGTGCTGCGGGAAGAAAATCTTTAGGAAGCTGCATTTCCCTCATCTTATTCCTTGGCCATTTTGTGAAAAATTACTTTTAAAGTTATGTAGTGTTAAACTCTGTACTGTCATGGGACCTTAGACAAAAGCGGGTTTGAAACTCGGTAGGAGGACAGAAGACATTTAAAGCAAGCTTAGAGGCTGCTTGAAGAGGAATTAATTAGTTATCAGAGAGGATGTCTCTTTGGTGAAACAAACAAAAAAAAAAGAATGACAGTTCTGTGGGTAACTGGCAGAAAGTGATAATTCAGTAAATGAAGGTTATAATACCACCCTATACTTTCAGAACACCTTTACATTCATAGGTGTCAGATATGCTCCTAGAGCAATCATAAGGGCCATAAAAGGGCCTTGAAATGCGTTCTAAGAAACAAACTGCCTACATTGTTTGGAACAAGGGCATAAATACTGTACTTCAAATACAATGTATATTGACAATCTTTAATGATCCCAAAGTGCTTTCATGACCATGAATGTGTATGCAAATATAATAAAAAAATAAAGGGTGACAGTTCTGCTACAGAGGTAATCCTAACTGGTGTAATTCTTATCTATATGATTTTCTTCTTTCATGTGTAAACACCACATGCCATTTACAATCTTAGGTAAGTTTTGACATTTATTGGTGGCGAAAGCTACATCTTTTCATAGAGTTTACTACATAGAATTTGCATGTGGGAGCAAATTATCTGTTAGTCTACTTCCTGAAAGATCATCAGGTCACTAATATATATGTAAGAAATATGTGTAGTGCATATATATTGGCATATACAAATATATATGCCATCCCAGAAAAAAATATGCAAAGGTGGGTTTGGTTATTTAATTATGCCAATAGGTAAATCAGCACAGATAGAATTAATTCCTGACCCTTTAGAGCTGTAATTTCATCTGGCAGTCATATTATGAAAAGTTTGCAGTGTTCAGTAACCTGCATCAGTAGAATTCCTTTCCTGTTTAACTCTTATACATTACTTCCCTTCCCCATGGCTTTATTTTGTATAAATCTAATGCTTAATTGCCAAATCAAGGCTATGCAGCTTCAGGTTATCTGTTTAGCAGACAGTCTTCTCATGATTCTAGATAAAACCAGGAAATAACAGTAGAGGGATTTAAAGTCTACCCATACCATTTTCAAAAGGTAGCTTCCTATCCATCAGGGACATAGATACAGTCATAAAAACCCTCCCATATTTATCTTCAGTGTTTTTATTTTTAATTTGAGGCTATTAAGTCAGCCTAAGGAATGTTTCAAATTGATATAAACTGACAACTGGTTCGAAAGTCCCATCCATGTCCTACACCAACCACTTATTCCTCCCTTCGTCTCCTGTTACAGGTCTGTGAACAGTACCAGAGAACAGATCCTGATTAAGTAATATTTTTTATTTAGCTTCTGACATAAATCTATGAATTCCGATCTATTTATCTACATAGCTACTCAAATACTTGTGCTAGGTCAAGACTGAGGGTAAAAGGAGTCAAAGGCAGAAAAACAGCCATGCTTAAGTGTTTGCAAAAGCAGGACTGGAGGCTAATCATTATCCAGAAAACGCAGCTGGAACAGCACTAGTGCTGTTCATTCATTGCACATAACTTCAGCAAATATTCAAAGCAATGTGCAGAAGTTAAGCAGTCTTTGAGAGATGTGTGGGTCATAGGCTGATCACAAAATAATTTGGCCGAGGTGTATGTTTGAAATAAGTATTACTGAAGACAGCATCATTTGAATTTTAGAAATAAAACCGTGTTGCTTTTCTTGATAACTTTGACTACACACACTATATATCCAATAGGATCTGATAGTTAAAAGTCGTAATGAGCAACACAGTTTCAGTGATTCCCAAGATTCCTAAACTTACATTTACAAAACGATTTTGTTTACTGCCAGGTGGCTTTCTTAAAGAGGCACTGACACTTCAATCTGTTTAAAAGATACAGATGTGTTGTTAAGGGTAGCTCTTAATCCAAAGTTTTAATCTGCAGTACCTGTTTCTGGATTTTCCTCTGTGTTGAATAGAACCTGACATTGATTTTGGTGAGACTTGCAGGTATAAAACACCCATGGAGATAAAAAAGTTTTGGAGAAGTTGATTGAAAAAAATTCTCGGGCACCAGCACAGTCGTGTTAACATCAAATGGGACTTTCAGGTTTAAAAATAAGATCATGCCTGAGTGGTTTTCTACATAAACTCCTATAATTAAAACTAGCAGCAATGTTCTCAAATGAACAGATGAGGCCAGTCTCTAAGCATGCTTTTCCTATCTAAAAGCAGCATGAGAGAAGCAGTACATATCAGCCAGAAAATGTCAGCTGACCAAAATGGTCAAACCCATACATTCCTCAGCTGTTACATCTGAACAAATACTATAATGATAGATACTAGTGGAAGATTTAGCATAACCAGTTGGTGTTTATTACGCCATCTTTTTCACCTGTCCAGTCATGACAATGAAGACCATAATAATTCAATAGTAGGACTGTTTGTAATTCAGTATCATTTGTAGCAAACAAGAAAACTGAAGCAAGGGAACTTAGAATTCAGAGTTAATAATAACTTTTTTCTTTGTCTCATTTAATATCTGAGCTGTGTTTCATCTCTGCCACACTTTAAATAGATTACGATTTGGCTAAATGTCATCTAAAAGATCAACACAATGTTTGTAGTGGATTTCTGCAAGGGTCAGTGTTTCATCATCTCCCATATAAAGGGGAAAAAAAAAAGGTAAAATAAAAATGTGTGAAACTGAAACACTACTTTGTTAATCTAAGAGGAAATACTTAACATGGAGACACCTAGACTCAACCCAAAGCATACCAGTTTGCTTGCTTTAGACAGCATCACCATGCTGTTTATAGTACATAATGATGCCTCATGCTGCCTTTCAGGAATTCTTCTTTAGAAAGTCTAGATTAGGGTTAGTGACCCAAACAAGTAGCTTTCACTCCAAGATCAATGTCAGCTCCCCCAGGGGCTCTCAGTAGGCGACAGACAAAAGCCAGAAAAGCAGCCAACACCATTATTTGAAGCCTCTTTTATTTCCTGTTGAGTGGGGAGCAAATATGGGAGGTGCCAAAGCGACTACTTCTAGTTTGCAAGACACCATGAAGGGAAGCTCTGAGCTGTCTCTGGAGTTGTGCTGATATATGAAATTATACCAAATCTTTAAACAGATGTGAGTGGGTGGTGGAGGAGAAGGAATCATGTCATAAGCACACAGGAACTCTGAAAGGGCCGATGCCTGCTAAGGTCATCCATCCTCCCATCTGCAGAGAGGTGAGGTAGACCATCTTTTAACTTGGCCTGAGGTAATGAGGATCTGAATTACTATTCCATCCCAAGGCTACTATATGGATCAAAGACCATTAGCCCTTCTAATTTGCTGCAGTGGCAATGTCCATGAAATTTCCTGTTTTCCTTCTGTTCGGGAGGAAGGCATGCAGAAATTGTTAGGAATAAAGTTTTATTCTTTGGCTAAATGGAAAAAGTCTTGGCTCCGAAGTCTTTTAGGCAGGATTATGAGTTATTAGGATTACAGAATTTGCAGTACCCTGATCACATACACCATGGCCCCATAGAGCTGATCAGCTTTTATAGAGTGCCGTTCCATGCATGGAGACCAGAATTTCCCATCATCTTGACATACACACAGAGGCAAATGTGTGTTCAAACTCTCTGTCCATAAGATTGAAAGCAGAGTCATGGAGATGTAGAGACATCCATGGCACAGCAGTAAATTCAATCGTCTCCTATCCTATCTTCAATGTAGATGCCATGCATTGACAGGAAAGGGAATCATAGAATCATTTAGGTTGGAAAAGACCTTTAAAATCATTAAAATCACCATTAGCCTAACACTGCCAAGTCCATCTCTAAACTACATCCCTAAGAACCTCATCTACTCATCTTTCAAACACCTCCAAGGGATGGTGACTCACTTGAAGTCACTTTGAGAGGTAAAGTCATAGAAATAAATGTTAAGAAGACATGACATAACTTGTTTCAGTAGTATTTGCTGACAAATAATGGATGCCGTAAAGAATACACATTTGGCTAACAGAAGTTGTGTGCTGATTCAAAGATCATGCCATTACTGTTGACAAAGAACACCTGAGGAGCAACAAGATTCAGTGTTAGGCCCTGCTGACATGCAGAAAAATACAGGTTTCACCAAAATAGACAGTGCAAGAGGTAGAGAGAAAAAATACGAAGATTATATCCTCATATTTCTTAGGAAAAAAAAAAATCATTGTCCAAAGCAAGGAAGAAAGTTTTTCAAGAAAATTAGGCTGTAAGAAGTTACACTGCTGAGCAGATCTATGAAAAGTATCCTCATGCTCAAGTCTATTCTGTTAAGATGTTTTGAAATGCAAGTAGTAGTATATTTTTTAAAGTAACATGACAATGATTTGAAACACAGAACTACACACAACAAGCAGTATAGCCAAATTAGGTTTCAAAACCTTTTTGTATCCAGTTGATAGAGATTTTCCCCGCTATCTGAAAACAAAAGAATGTGGCCAACCAGATGGCAACCATGAGCATAATCTTTCCCCGTGCAGGAATTTCAAGCAAAAAAGCAACAGTTTGATGCTTGAGTGAGTCAAGGATACCTGCCAACCATCATAAGACTGCTGCTGTGCACATGTGCAGCCTTCTGAAGAAAAAAGACTACTCCTAATATATGTTATAAATAAATTCTCTAAGTGCTAGGATAGTTTCATTAGAATGAATAACAACCGTCAGGCCACTGGGACTTTCAAATCCTTACCTTCTGGCAAAGAGTTAAAGGACCAGATTCTGTACTTGGACATGCCTGGCTCCCAGATGTACTCACAGATAAAATACTCAGCCCAAAGTGATATCAGGTGTAGTGTGAATTTTGCCTCATCTCACATCTGCTTTATCTAGGCCCCCCCCTGAAGTCACTGCAAAAATGCCTTTGATATCAGTTGCAGCTACATACAGCAACACTGGTTCCTGTCCACTCTGTGTGCCCTGTTAAAACCAAAGTAATATTTGTAATTAAAGTTGGGAACAAGAACCAGTTACTGTGAAGTAAGTCGGTGGTCAATATTGCTTGCATTTGTGTTAGAATGAAAGACGTGCACATGGAATGACCACAGGATAACAAAAAGGTATAAATCCAAACCCTTGGATTAGTGGTAATTAGCATTGTGGTAATTTATTCATGTACATAAATGTTTGGTCTTTCAGGGCTACAGAATACTGGCCTTAGTTGTAGGAATGCCTTAAGAACAATCAAATACTTTTCCCAGTAAATCATGTAAATGAGGTAAGATGTAGGAAAGCTATTTTCAAACACATTTTCAGCTTTAAAGCCAAATGTCTTCATTTAGGTGTCTTTGTCATACTGCCTTTGTATGCTGTTTTAAGTGTTGTCAGTTTAATAATTTATATTCCTTATATACACATCCCAACTTTCTTTATGCAAAATAGGCCTGTAAAAGTGTCCTCAAATATTGCCTATATTGAGCCAGCCAGAAGCATCTCATATATTTTATGTCAAGGGGATTTGTATTCTTTCCCACTCAGAAGATCCAAAGGTTCTCATTTCAGTGAAAGCAAGCCAAAAGTACAGAATATCTAGCGCAATGAGATTTAGCATACTAAGAGATTTAACAAACAAGAAATGCCAATTATCACACTACCCATCTTACAATAGTTACAATAATGGATGTGTTAGTAACTAAAGACACATGAGCAGTCCTGGTAAAATTCAGTTCTTAGGAAAAAAGGACACCTTTCATGACTGTTTCCAATCTGATGGAAATAGCTCTAACATGAATAAGGTTTTTCTTTTGGTGGTCATGAAACAGTAAGATTAAAATAAAACGTGCATGCAAATCAACAATCTGTAATTTTTGCAGAGTGATTACTTAAAATTGGCATTAAAATATCTGGGTATTAATTATAAATCTGTCATGTTTAGCTCTACACTCTAGAAGCTTGTTTAACATGCAGTGTTTTAAAAGTGATAATCCCTTGGCATTATCACAATCTCACCAAGAAAATAGGAATCACTTTGTTTTAATAGATGGAAAAACATTTAGGTTAACAAAAAAGTAATTTACTGGACTGAACAATCTACTAGAGCAAAAATTACACACCCAATTAACTACGCATGCATTAGGTAAAAAATACAGTTGCAGTTAGCAATCGAATCTGTAAAGGAATTATTTGCCTTTCCAAGGGGGGAAAAAAAAAAAAAAAAGACATTTCCCCTATCCACTTCTCTAGTACAGTCTATTAAATTACTATGTGCTGGTGTAAAAAGCAAAGGAAATAGGATATAACCTCTGTGTTCTTGAATTTACTTCCTTCCATTGTAACATGTTCTAACTTTATGTGGGATTACCCTGCTCTTAAAATGAATTTAAAAGTTGACTCTTGTTCTCCTTTTTCCTTCTCCCAAGCATAAAAACAAGCCAATCTAAACATGCTGAAATTACTCAGCAGACTCAGCAAAGTCTGGTCATGTTGTTGTTTCAAACCTCTTTCACCAATGGCAAAAAACTCAATTTTGTCAGCATGGACTTAAAAGCAATTCATCATTGGTGCATCAGATTCACACAACAATGAGCAAAGGAAGCAAAAAGCATCCTTTATCTTTACCACCAAAAAAAAAAAAAAAAAAAAAAAAAAAAA
>VWYH01008826.1:232583-299453 GCA_013399365.1 Pampusana beccarii | reverse complement strand
AAATAAATAATTGCAACACTACATAAATGTCATCTTTGGCCAAAGGCACTGTGGAGAAACGAGTTAACAGCTGCACATTTTTACTTGCTGAACTTAAGTCCATGAAATGAACCCAACACTGAGTGTAATATGAGGGAATCGATGGACTGTTGCCTTACTCGGTGCTTCTCCAAAGACTTTTGAACTGGAACAGAATTCATTTTAATGAGCATCCAACATCTGGATAAGCCCCTTAAGACTTACAGAAAGCCAAGTTAAAAAAAAAAACCTGCAAGAATACCAAATCTCTACTGAGAAAATACCAGAAAGAAGGGAAAAGAAGAAAAAAAAAAAAAAAGAGAGAGAAAAAATGTTCAATTCATATATTTTGGAATTAAGAGTGAATTACCTTATGATTTGGAGTATGGGATATTTACCTTAAAATTACTTCAGCTCCATTCGCTCCTTTGATCAGCTGATAAAAACTGATCCATCTGTAACTTGCAATAGACTTTTGGACCAGGTCCAAGTAACAATTTTTCCAATGGCTTGGAGGAATGGAGTTTTACTCTCTTCTGCAGGAGCACAATTATACCTTTTGACAGTACCATAAACAACCACGAGGAAAAACACTTCAGATCTCTAGAGGGGTTTACTTATTGCCTTTTTTTTGTTTCCCGCTCAGTTTTCAAAAATTGGCTGCAATGCTTTTCTGTCTGGAAAGTAAAAAGAACAGGATGCTTCTGCAACTGTATTTTACTAGTCCTATAGCTTATGCAGCAGGTGGCTAACGTAGGAAGACTTCAACTCAGACAGTCTCTCTGGGCTTGCAGACATCCACAGTCTTTTCTATCTCAGCGATATATATATATGTATGTGTACATTTATTGGAGTTTTGGCCTCAGTTCACCAATACTTTAAATTAGGCCGTAAAAAGCTAGAAAAGCTTGATCTACTAGGTAATCTTTAGAGTATTGCCAAATTTTATGTATGCAATGAATGCTGTCTGAGGAGCACTATTATGAGGAAGGACAACTGATAGCATTTCACAGACTATTAATTTTAATCTTCCAGAACTTGCCTTCACCACTACGGTCCTAATAAGAACTGTTGTTTGCCCAAATGGCCTTTTGATTTTCTGATAGCTGAACAGCCTGATAAAGGTGAAACATTTACAGATCTCTTATCTTTTTTCCTCTTTGGATTTAAAATAAAAAGAATAGATAGTGAAAGGTTAATAGATAAATAGGAGGAAGGTTGGAGGGAAGAAAAATAAGATAAATTCTTCTAGTTTTCCTTTTCTGCTTCTATGATTTTAATAAACTCTGACCCCATTAAAACCACCACTCCATACACTTTTGTAATCAGTTCCTTTTTTGTAATTGTGCCAGCGTTGTATCCACTGTATATGAATTCATGCCAGATAAATATGGCTATGCTTCAAGAAGCACTATTTTTCAAAGCGTTACCCTGAACTCTCTGGCTCAAGTACACAAATTTGAGGGACAAATGTCTCTGAAAAGAACACTCTACAGCACTTCCAACCCCTCTCTCCTACATGACTCTTCTGCAGTTGTACAAAGGCCAACAAACATCAAATGAGACATGTAGACTGAAGCCAAATAGTTCAGACTAAACTGATCAAGTTTACCCACTCAGTGCAAGATGTTTTTAGTTCATAAGATCTTTTTTTCTTTTGTAGGCTAATTAAAACAGCTTGACTAAGACTTACTGAAATACTATGTTCCTTGCCATTCAAAACTTGTATGAGTCAATGCCAGCACTCCTCCCTGTTCGCTTTTAAAGCCATATGCACTTCTCTTAAAGTTTTAAACCTGCTTGAGGTATCCACAGCTGCTTCTAATATTTTGACCGTTAAATTCTCTTCTTCCTCCACAATTGAATCGCTATGAAGTATGCCAAACAGTTAATGTTGTTTTGGGTTTTTTTCAGTTTCTTGCATAATGCTGCCGTATTCAAACACAGGAACTGTGAAACTGAACAACTATAACTTGTATTTCTAGATTCAAAATTGAATAGTTGTCCCTAAAAGCTGTTCTTTGCTTATTTAGCTAAGCATTGTTCATGCTGGCATTATGTACAGCTTTTAGCAAGTACAGGCAAAATAACAAATACTAAAAAAAATGTACATCTAGGCTTGAAAAGCCAAAAATAAAATGCCTATTTGGTATTTAGGGTTTTTCTTGGTAACTGGAAAAAGAAATCAGTCTTGCCTAGCCTTTTTTTTTTTGTCTCACTTGTCCTGTCTGGGTTTCAGACTGCTTAAGGAATTTCTATTGATTTGGACAAATATAGCAGAAAGAATGAGGCTTGTCGGTTAATGCTATAAACTTTGCAGATAAGAGTTTTCTCTTGTTACCGCTCTGGAAAATATGTGACTTTCCACAAGCCAGTTACTTTCTTAACTTTAATGAAGTATAGCTAATTTTACAGTCTGAGTTTTCCCTCAACAAAGTCTAAGATCTTCAAGATTTACACCAAAAATAAAAATCACTCTATGACAAACATATAAATAAGAAAATGCATAAAGACTTTGGAAGACATTTTCAGGAAATTTGATAAATAGCAAAGCAGATGAGAGGAAGATAGAAAAAACTATGAACTGTAAAAGCTGTAGAGACTATGTATATGTATAATATATATGCGTATGGTTATACAGATACATATACATCTCCATATATAGTGTGGATACTGTATACAGACGAGACAGCCTATGATGAAGGAAAGGGAAAATAGAGTGTGTTTTTTCTCCTTACACATACACTACTCTGACACTAGTTTTTAAATTCATTTCCTGATGCAAATAGGATTATGGTACTATATTCCATTCATTTACATACCTAACACCTGTTAAATATGCTGGCTAATCTGAATAAAATCTGAAGAAAAGTGGGAAAGTGAGAGTTCTCAAAGATTTTGCAATTTTTTTTTTTTTTTTTTTTTTTTTTTAGTTTTTATTCCTAACAAATGGAAATAGGCAGCCAGGGAAAGAGACTTTCAATAAAGACTACAGCATGAGTCTGGTTAGGCTTTAGAACTGAGGAAGTGATCACCAGAAGGCACAAAATACTAAGAAACCAATCCCTCCCCTACTCATCAAAATACACCACTATGACAATCTGAAATAATAGGAAAGAGTAATGGGGAAAATGTGCTAACTACCTTTATAAACATCATACATAACTTGTGAATTTTGTGAAACCTCAAACTCCTACTGGCTTAACAATCTTCAGAGAAGTCCATAGATTAAAACTGTATTTAAAAAACATACATGGAGACCATATTGTCTTATTACTATTTTGAAAACATACCACTGATGCTGCTGTTGCAGCATCTAGCAGAGTGTCAATTAGGGCTTATGCACCAGTCAGGTATGATTCGAACTGCAGAGGCTGGAGTCAGTCACCTTCCCGTTTGTTAAGAACCCCACAGATCCAGATTATACTGCTGGAGAAATTTTGACTAGCCTCAGGAAAAGAAATCTGCTCTAACTGACAACATCCCTAGTCCTCCAGAAGGTCCAGAACCAGAGTGTTCCATGGAGAAGCCCATGCCAGCAACGCTTCCCACAGACCCGCTTGTCAGGAACAGCCTGACAAGGACTGGAAGTGCAGGGTAAGGAAAATGTTCATCCTCTGAAGGCAGGGAGGGAGGATGTCTCATCTGGTACTGTTACCAAGGCATCCTTGCCAACCACACCAACAACTCCCTGATGTGTTTCAGGAACCACACCACCTAGGTTTTCTAGAGCGGAGGAGATGGGACCTCAATCTGCGTCTTTTGTGCAAAGATAAATGAGCACTCAGAAAGCATATCCTCCCACAAAGAACAGAGTGGCTGGTTCCAGCACTGTTATGTTGACCATGAGATAAGTTTTCATCACTCTGCCTGTTATAGCCACTTTCCTTAACTTGTCAAGAAATTATCAAGTTTTCCTTATTTCATATAAACACCAGCCAATGGAAAATTAAAAAATAAATTTTAAAAAGTTATTTTTTCTTTCTTTGGTAGTAAATTTTGGTAGATGATTCATAGTACTTTTCTGACACAGCCTTTGATAAGAGTTTTTTAAGAAACATGAGGTGGAGCTCAATCAGCAAAATTTATTATATTTGCCTCACTGCTTACTTAGATTCTGACTCTAATTAAGTAAGTCATACAAGTGTAAAACACTCCTATAAAGGAGTGGCATTACTCTGGTACACCATCAGATAAAAGTCAAGCTCTAATTTCCTTTTCAAATGTCTACACTGCATTTTTAAGAATTAACATCATAAGGTCTATAAGTAGTAATATAGAAAGGGTGAAATCCTACGTGCGTGTGGAGTCACTAGAAAAGTTGTTGGATTGTTTCTATGCACTCTGTCATGGCACAGATTCTGCGTGGGAACCCTTTATGTCGAGTGCTGGGACACACAGCCCTATCTCCTGTAGCTGTGATCTCCTCATGTCTCCTCAGGGTCCCCATCCTCCCTCCCTGCACACCCCTCTTTAGCATCTCTTTTATTAGTTTGAGCCTTACGAGTTGTCAGTGAAATCTTTGGGAGGGACATGCTGGTTGGAAGCACAGAGACAGAGCAGAATAAAATAAGGGAAAGTGTACTAATTTTCTGCTTTCTCTGCTTCTTCCCTCCTGTGGAGTTAGGAAGAAAAGCTCTCTTTCAATGAGAAAGTAAAATTGCTGGCTGCCTGGTCAAGCAAGTGAATGCAGTGACTGTGGCATTTGTGTTGCAGCCATTTTCATACAAACCGTTCCAGCTAACTTTGCAGTATCAGCCTCAATGTGCACTTTGTTTGGGAAAGATTCCCCTACTCATCAAAGCACTGCATCAAAAACAATCATAGTCATTAGGGCATGCCAAATAGAAGAGACAGCTGTGAAGAACTTTTTTGTCCATTTCTCTGAACATCCTTCCTTTCCTTTACTTGAGTTCAAATTTCTAGCCTTTAACTTTAAGCTCTTTCAAAGAGACACAGCCCTTGCATATCTATCAGCTGCTAACACTGCTCCACTGTCCACAGAGCGAGAGCAGGGCCTTGCTCCTCACTCATCCACTCTTCTTCCAAATATACACGCTTTCTTCACTCCCCATCCTTAGGGCACTGAAAATCTACAAGGCTCCCACTGCCCCTTTCAAAAAGAAATTTCTGCAGTGGTATCAGACAAGAAATAAGTTAGTGTACTACAACAAGGCCAAGAGAAGTTCAACGTTTAAACATTTATGTGATAACATAAACATAGATAAAAAATTCTGTTTATCTATGAGCTATTTCCCTCTCTCCTCACTTATTTGAGGCTGTTTTTACAACACAAGTGTTTCAGAATGGCATTTAGATCTCTATTCCACTTGTAGAGCATCTAGCATCACTGATCCTCATTTGACTACTTGGACTTAACAGTTGGAAAGTCGTAAGATGGTAGAACACATCAGCTTATTTTTAATTGAACCGTATGCCACACTTTAATCTGAGACACTGTCAAATTTATTATCATGAAGCTAAAAAATGTAGGTTCTTTAGCCTTAAAAAGTTACTTTAGAATAAGCATTAACACTGATAATGTGAACAACAGAAGATGACTTTATGCAAGAAGAGGAGTCCTTTAAGAATAAGCTGTGCTGTACAGTGGCTGCACCACAGCTGCCATGGTGAACAAGAACTGAAAAATATCACTGGTTTCACATGAGCAGTCAACAAATTTCAGAGGAATTGTAAAAAGGACTATGTTCAGCCTGTTACAGTTTAAATTAAGGTTGTGGTTTAAAACTGATTCCAAAGAACACGAAAATACTAACAACTCGGTGATGTGCTTTTCTCTGAGTTAAACTGTTCTATTCTCACTTCTGATATAATGGGCAAGACCAGGGAATATTTACACATTATTGTACACTTTCTTTAGAATCAGTAGTGGTTTGTGTGATTAAGAAGCTACAAGAGGAACATGTCAGGTACAAATGGTGACTAACTGCCACCGAGGCCGGGTAAACTATTAAAACTACTGATATGAAAAAGCCTTTTAAATGTTTCTCTTGGAACTATCACAAGTTCTTTGGGCATACAAACTACTCCTAAATTAAATGATTTTTGTCAGATATTTCAGACTGGACTTTTCAGCAATGGTTTGATTGCACTGAATGGAAGTGTAAATAATCCTTAGAAAAAAAAGAGATGGATAATGTGAGCTGAGTGACCTGCTAGAAGCAAATCCTGTGTCTAAGAACAAAGGCCCATATTCATTGCACCTAACTGCAGGTGCCAGCTTGTGAACTAAATTACCATAGCTGCTCTCAATGTGTGATTGAGAGAAAAGCACCTCCTGAAGGTAATTTAAGTTTAGGGACACCTTTGTAGATGTCTCTTTCTCTGCTGCCTGTGAAAGAGCTCAACGGGACAGCTAATGCATGAAGTTCATCAGAAAAAGTCTTGTCCTTCCCCTTGGTGAGATAACCCAAGTTATTATGACATTATTTTCAGGCCTAGAAAGTGGCTGTTTCAGAGAAGATAAGTAAGCTATGAGGATAGAAGGAAAGAAAACAAACAAACAAAAAGCCCCAACACACAGGGACCCTCTAAAAGAAATTAACACAAATATAAAAAAATGTTGTGACTTAGATTTTTAGATGTATCTAGTGAACTTGACAGCCTCGTATTTTAGGTTTTAAAAAATTCAAGTTTTGAAAGGAAATTAACTTCTGTCGAAAGGGTAATACTTTGTAAAGACCTTAAACACTCAGATGCACAAATCAGTCACCCCTTTAATAGGCCTGTTTTGTCTGTGAAATCTATACATCAAAATGTTTACATTTTTGGATGGCAGGCATTTAGCTACTGTCTGCACTCTATTTTGCAGGATATTGTCCTAATTTGCCTACAGACTTTCTTGCTCTCTCTCACCCTCTCTTTCTTACTCTGGTATAAGGCGTTACATCCGTGTTCTTGGGGCTGCCTGGTTTGAAGTACAAATGGTGGCAACCAAATTTTCAGCGACAACACACATCTGCACAGCATACTCAGAGCAATCTGCAGATCCCTGCTAGCTAAGCCAGCAAGCACAGTGTCCAAAGTGAAAATAAGCAGACTGGTAAGGCAGGTGACAGTTTCACTGCCTTCCAAACGTCTCTACTTCCAGATTGTTTGCCAAGCAAAATAGCTTACAGCTCAAGAGTGGATTTACCAGAGGGATTACAGTGACTACAGACAACAAGCAGCACCCTTTGCAGAGCACACATCCAACTTGATTAAGGCTGCATGTAGCCCTGTCACTTGCTATGAGCCTTCCTACTTGTTTCAAGTTGTTAAGCAGCAACCACAATTCCTTAATGCTGTCCTTCCCCATAAGGAATGGCTGGAGCTGTTACAGCAGTGTCGTTGTTTTCCTAACAAGAAGAAAAGTAACACATGTGGGGGAGGTTGTAAACCTCAAGCGAAACTTTCTAAAAAAAAAGTACTTGAAAGGCTGCAAATGTATGAGAAAACTTTAATGAACATCTTATTTTTTATACCGGGTGAATTATTTGCTTTCGGATCTTGTTTCTTTAAGTATATGAGTAGATTCTAGATTAATTTCTCTTCAGAAATGTTGTGACAGCAAGTGTAGAAGGAGGGAGTGTAATGTTGGCAGCTGAACAGAAGTGCTGTGTAAATCTGTGATGAGATGCTGCTGAGATAGTAGAGAACCCTTGATATATGTGCAAGTACACCAAGTGCCCGCCAGCTCATTAGATATTTTTCCTTGCGTATACATATAAGGCCTATGTGTGTACATATACAGTCGCATTGCCGTATATTTAGTAAACTAATTCATTATGGCAGTTCTGCGTAATGACCCATTTCACTATCTCTACTATCTCTGTAGCACTAAGCAGAAAGCTGTGAGAATATCTCAAAGTGAAACATGTCTCTGTCACAGAGATATCTCAATTTCCTATGCAACAGGCTCATTTTAGTATTATCTTTGCTTGCCCATCACTCCTCCTCACAACTTCTCAGGGACTTTCCATAACTTCATATCATCAATCTGTTTTAAGAATTAAAAAAAGGATGCCCTTCTGATAAAAGCATGCCCAGATCCATCACCCTTATCAAGCCTATGTGTACTTTGCTTTCAAAATAGCCTCAAAAGATTTAAATAACGTACTTTGGAACACAGATGTACAATCTGTAATAATAATGATATCATTAGTAATAAGTACATAAAAAGAGAACATCTTCCCTAATAGAAGTTCTGTAGTAGATGTAATATTCATCTCAACTAATTTTAGACCACGAAAATTAGGTGCTTAACTAGATGGTTGATCTCCCCTTAATTAAAGAATAGATCCACACACCTCCAGATGGTGAGTCATTCCACCTTTATGTAAACATCTCAAAAAGTGAAAAGAATTGCCCTCGAGAAGTATTTATCTCTACCATATGGCTATAGTAGAAGTCTAAGCAACTAGGTCAGACTAGACACCAACCTTTTAACTGGCTATAATGAAGATGAATTTCCCTATGATTGGACACTCCATATGGTATCTGAAAATATCTGAACAAGACTAACTTCTTGCCTGTGTGTTGTCTGTTCTCAACACCCAGTAGAGTCCTGCACCCCTTCCTGGTCTGATAGCTCTAACTAACATTGCTTTCCTTTCCAAAAAATGCAAAAATTACAAGAAAGAATTAACAACTTTTCTTCAAACTATTTTTCTTCTGTGCTACTCACTCTAAGTTGATGTACAGCTCACTGATCTATGACACAGGTAAAAGTCCTCTTGAACTCTCCTGATATTTTCCGTTGGTTCCAAGATATTAGCAAACAGGAAAAAACAGTCCCAAATAGTTTGCCCCTGTGCTCCACATCTTCTATTCATGCTGACTATTTATTAAATACACTTAATCCTGACTAAACAACAGCATTCAGCTAACAGGACCTAATATTACTAAACTCAAAAAGAAATATTTCATTAAAGAAATACAACATTTCAGAACAATGGTCTGGACTCTTTTGGTATGTAGAATAAGACAGAGAAGGCAGATATGGACTGGCAACAGGGATTGTGAGCAGATTTTTACTAAGCACATTTTTACTGCCAAAAGTCATTTACGGGTGGGACAGAAGGAGCCTCAATTTTAATCTTTGGAGCCACTAATGTGAACAATTCTCTATGCAGAATTTATGAGCTGTTTTACTTATCAGTATTTCCTCAGAGTTTTCACGCAGTCAGATTGATTACCCTTTCTCCTCACACTGTTTGTGCATACTCAAGTTTGGCTATACAGAGCATAAAATGGACGTGAACTGCATACTGTACCATACAAGGAAAATAAAGTCAGTGACATACCAATCATGGTTATTAATTTTTGTTCAAAAACACATTAAGATATAAATAATAATAAAAATCTACATTTCCAAATACTTCAGCTGCAATCATAACCTAAATATTTGGGGATTTTTTTAATTTGTCGAATTCCGTAGGTCATCTAAGTAGACAGAATACCAGAAAAAATAGAGATGGAAAGAGTTTTTTCCTTTTAAATCCATAATTTCCGTGAATAAAAGTCTCAGATTACCTGATTATCAGGTAATAATAATAGTAATATCCCAGTTATCTGGCATAGAACAGCTCAGGATAATAACATAGCCTAACATTCCCCAAAATGAGGGCTTTGTCCTGGACCTGCAATGCACTGCATTTTATTTCGAGAATCGCTTTTCCCATGCAGTGCTGAAGATCTTGACACACATTGTAGCTCTGCACATGAGCAGCAAGGTGCTCACACACTAATGGATATACAATCTGCATGGATCTGCACAACCTAAGCAAACAGGGAACAGCACATTGATACATTTGTTCACAGATAAACTGACTTCCCCAGTTAGCAGCACTAGCAGTGGCAGTTTCTGTCCAAGTTTACCTGTAAAACCTTACAGAAAATCTGGCAGAGATGTTAATCAAACTGCTTCATTCTGTGGCGATACTTGACAGCTATTAACCAACTACTGGATGGTTTTCTTGAGTTATGAAGAAACCTGACTACAGAGATTTTAATCACGTATATCTTATTGGAGTTTAGGTTTTGATCGAGCCTGGAATACTGTAAGAACAAATATGAGTAACAGACATAACAGCCTCCAAGACAGGATGCAGTTTGTTTGTTTAAAAAACACCATGCTGGTTTGTGGAAGCAGCAGTGGCTTGTACGACTTGAAAATCTGTCTTGTGATAATGTAAGAGGTTACCAGTTGTCTAGCCACAATGAAATGGGATGGTATCCTTTCTCCAGTGAGTAAACGGAGAAACTCACACTGCTTTCAACAAGAACACGCTGAGTTCTGATTTTGGAAGGCTGATTTTGACATGTTTCTAAAATGAAGTATTTAAAGTAAGGGAGCTAACAGCGGCCACCAGGGAGACGGTAAAAGAAGAGCGTTGCAGATGAATGCAAATATGGGGTAACAAATCTAGTCTGTTTGGAAAATTACTTTTTAATAACTCAAGCACTTTTATAACCTTCTCTGCATCAACCTCTTTGGCATTGCTGAGGCAGCTCATGCCACAGAGGAGCTGGGGAAGGCAAATGCAGCCCGGGAGAGGGACAGTGGAGACAGGCGGCAGAGCTGCTGCCAGTGCCCTGCCCGCTGCTGGGAATTCGAGCTGGTGCTGAAGGGGCTGTGGGTGCGCTGACCGAAACCCAGGGCCTGGGTGTCATAGGGGTCCTTGCTTCTGTTGGTTTTGCCTGTTTTGATATTGAACAAATCGATCAATTCTACGAGTAACAAAAAGCAAATGGAAGGGGTGTACATCTCACTTTTATTACTATGGATTGTAATTCTACCCTAAGTCTTCACTAAAATGATAACATATATGACATGTATATGTATAAATATATATGTATGTGCACATGTATAATATGTGTTCAGTCAATGGTTTGCTGTATCAACATTTTCAGTCACCTCCACTCTAATCTGTGTCCCACTCATCTGAAAATATTACAGCATGACTGCAACATATCTGAAAGTATCCTGAAAGCAACTGCATAATGAAGTAGACAAGCACAAAAAATATTAGTTAAATTGCGCTTCTGAATAGTTTAAGTATCTGCTAAGGAGAAAAGCCCCAAGCTGCACTCAAATGAAGATATTGGGTAATCTAACAAATGAAAAAGAATAGTGAAATAATGTTGCCTTACACGGTCCTTAAGTAAATAAAATTATATCAAATGTTAGTTAAAATCTAATCATTCCTAAAGCCTAATTAAGACAACCAAAGTTAGTTGTAGAAGAGAGCCGTTGCACTTAGGTTTTCTCATTTTGTAACAGTGTCTGTTGTGTGTTCCCGTTAAACGTTTCAACACTAAAAAGTAGTTGTAAATCACACAGCCAATGATAGAATCACACAAGTCATACCAATATATGGCCATCATCTTGGTAATTAACAATTTCTCGTACTTTGCCTCACAGTGGACCTACATGGAGTAATACCCCAAACTTTTCTAGAAGATTCAAAATCTTTCATTGCTCAGAAATGGCAGCAATATGCATACGTCGTAAAAAGCTTCAACTCAGTCTTCAGGTTAACTATTGCATCCCCCTAGAGTTTTGCAATGGACTGAATTACAAAGACAAGTTTGCTAATATAGCAGTAACTAATATTCACCTTCCATCAAGATACATAATATTTCTGCATACTCAATGAGGACAAAACTTGTTTATGTCATAACTGTGTTATGAATCTTAGGTTACTCTGTGCTAAGGCTCCTGAGATTCTTAAAGATCTGTATTTATATAAGCAAAAATTACTGTTGAAAATCCTGACTATATTGTCATCCAAGCTGAACTTTCTAATGGGAATTCAAGGAAACTTTTGTCCCTTTAGACTGAAATGAGACGACTATCACCCTGCTTTTGCTGGGATTTATATCAGTATTTCACAATGAGATCTTACAACTTCTCTCAAATTAAATGAGATCACCTCCAATGTTCAGGAGAGAAGGGATCAAATTTTTGCGCAGATGCAAATATGTCCTTAATCCCCCTGCTTTTATGGAGCCTGAGTTCTCCAATATCTCTTTTGCTGATCTGAGTCTCCTGTATTATATTCCTCTTCTGTTGCCAAATTCCCTCTAACTAATTTTTTTGAATCACTGCTTAGTCCGACACACCAGTTCCTAATATGCTCAGTCTTGTGTGCTCCCTTCCCTGAAACTTCATTTGATTTGCTTTTTCAGCTTCCCTCATGACTCCACATCTCCTCTGCATTATGTCCACAAATGAGGCAAAATAACCCAGAAAAATCCTGCATTGACACGGCAGGGCCCTGGGAAGAAAGCCTTGTTTTCGTTTCCACACATTTTTCTTTTATTCCCTACTCCCTTGTGCTAATAGCTTATCTCATAAACCAAAACTCTCTAAGGCTGTGAGTGACACAGCTGTCCTAGACTGGGAGGGCTTCTTTGCCCTTATTCATTGGTGACAGAGCCACCAACCCACTCCAGACACCCAGCTGAAGAAGCCTAGTTTTTTCTCAAAATCAGTTAGATTCTGAAAGTTTTGCAAATTAGACTGTATTTTAAAAAATTGCATCTGGAGATGGCATCACCCATGAATGGACTTTTTGGACTGTCAATCATTACAAAGAGTTTCTCTGTGGAGCAACTTGCTTCCTAGGTTTCAGCTAATAATACAGAACCATACCAGTCTTCAGTATGGTATTGCAGTGATGTAAAGAAAACAACAAAGGCACTGTTATTCCCTCCTTACCTTTGTCAGGATCACATATTTTCACAGGAAAAAATGTATATTGTATATAAAATGCCTTCTACTTGTGCATTCTTATTACAAGAATGAAGAATGGATGCATTATTAAACTGACAGACAGGAAGCTGCTAATATGAGCAACCGATTAGGTTAAAAAAAAAAAAAAAGAGTTTTTCTAAGGTCATTCAAAGCAACTTCAGTAACTTTTTAAAAAATAGCTAATTGGACTATTTCTTCAGCATTAAAAAAAAAAGAGGACTTACTCACCAAACAACTTTAAAAATAATGGCATTGTTACCATCTTAGATGAGCTGAGTTCAAGGAGGTACTTGATAGAAACCAGAAGTGAAACTAGGTCGTGGCTTCCCTTGCCAGTTGCTAGGCCCTGTTCCCTCTCAGAAGCATTTCAAAAGCAAATCTGAACCTGCAGCTCTCAAGCATTCAGGTTTGTCCTGCTCCTTCATGAGAAACAGATTCCTTCAGCTCTTCCTTCCAGCACTCTGTCTCTGGCTGGTGAGCTGGCCAGCAATGACTAAAGCAGGCAGACTGATCAGCTGAGGAAATTTCTAAACTCCTTTTGAACTTTTATTTGTTATTTCACATTCTTATTTAATGCCTATTTATTTCCACTACAGAGACAGCTTACCAAAAAAAAAAAAAAAAAAAAAAGAAAAGAAAAAATCCCCAAAGCCAAAAACTAAGCCAAAACAAAAAAATACCCTTAAAAGAAAGCAAACAGCCTGTTTACTGCATAGACGTGTTGCCAGGAAATCCCATTGTTGTAGTGGTGAGTAAAAGTTCTGCACCCTGACTTATTTCTTACTCACCCTAAATCATCTATGAGCCATGCAGCCTTTCCTGATTAATGAAAGTGGTCAAATGTTTTCCAACACTTGCTAGGAAGTCATCTTTCTGTGCATGACCACTCTGATTATTAATCTGTGGTGGTTTTACACATGCCCTGTGAATCAAATCCTGATGCACAACAGGAAGTTTTCACTGCCAAATCTTTCAGAGTTTTACACAGCACCAACATGATACAAAGTCAGGTGCTAAAATTGCCAAAGGGAGATATTTTGGAATGGAAAACACAAGAGAGAGCTCAACATTTTTTTTTGTTGTTATAGCTTTTCAAACTTGCTGCAATTCACTAATTGTGGAGTTTTACCTGAATAAAATATTTTGAACTACTGTTGAGAGATATATCAAAAGATGAAATTCTTACCACTGCTTTAAGATCAGAGGTGCAGAGCAGTAAAGGAGGGTTTAAAGGAAAATAAACATAACTAAAAAGATAAGTCATATCAAAGGTCATGCTGAAAGTAGGTTAGGACAATACTAATATTATACTGGGTTAACTCGTGTTTTATGCAGAGTTACTACAGACGTTTAGCGACTGGCACCTTCTCAGTTTATATATCCTGAAATACTATGATCCAGCCCTAACCACTATAAAATTATGCTTCCCTTTGATTTGCTTATTTTCCAAGTTCTCTCAACTTGGTTTACACAGAATATACACAAGAGCCATCAGAAATCTGCACATCTTACACAGGGGAATTATCCCTTCACATTTAGCAGACAAAACACTCTGCATTCCTTATCTGAATTTTAAATAAGTTATGCTGTCTTTCAGCCAACATCATCTTGCCAGTAAAAACAAAACAAAACAAAACAAACAAACAAACAAAAACAGCAACAACAACAAAAAAGAGAAAGGTTTATGACCTTAAAAACATCATGGGCAAGTGAAGATTAGTGCAAAATATTCCACTAGTAGGTTTGAGAATAGATAGAGTCTTCCTCCTCTTCCAGCCTAATCCGCCAATACCCTTGCTGTCAAAAGTCTATTGTTGAGGCACAGGCTTCCTCCAAGACCACATCCTGTGAATCAGGTCGAAGTGAAACACAGACCTGCTTTAAATTGAACTACTCTTTGCACACCTGTATGCAAGTGCAAGAAGAACTATGTGACTCAAAAAAAAATTAGTGTACTAGAGAAAAAAAAAGAAGGTGAACCTAGATCAGAACGAACACATAGTTAAAAAAAAAAAGAACGGTTCCCATTTGTAATTGATGCCCCTATTATTTTCTAAATAAAAGAGTTTCTGCTACAGAGAAGCTAGACAGCGAATTCAAAGGCAGAAATTAGGACCAAAAAAGTAATCTCTCCTTAAAAAAGATCTGCTTTTCTTCCATAAGCACTTATACTTTCCACATCATATTTAAGAAGTGAAAAGCCTATCAACAGCATTGCACACAGGACTTTGATGAATGTTATAGTGCTCCATAAAGGGTTCAACACATTCTACTTCTCTAATAAATTGTGTCAGAGTCTGTGTAGATCAGATACATCAAAACCTAAGAATGTGGCTCCTGCAGTAAAATTCCACCTCCAGTTCGGAGCTGGGCCCACACTGATGCTAGCCACTGATGTTGAAACGAAGCAAAAGCCAAAACTGTCCTCATTCTCTGGATGTTTTATTCTTAACTGATCTCTTAGCAAAGACAAAGGATAGGCTTGTGGTTATGATGTGGAGACTGGGACTCAAGATATCTCTGACTTGAAATTCTTAGTCCTGCCACAAAGTCCCAGCTTGAGTGTGGGAAAATCGTGCATTTCCCCTTTAATCTCTCCTCTCCCTCTGCACTGTGGGGATAATATTTTTCCCTTTCTCCCACACTCTGTGTAACGCAGCCACACATTCTGTAGGGCTGCAACTAACTTCTACTGTGCCCATGCACACTACCTGTTGTGATAAGGCATCAATCTAGTAAAATTTTCTAGGATCAAGGTCTGGCTGAAGCTCACAAAAAATCCACAGAAAGGACATTCTCATATGTTTTTACTAGAGGGAAGAAATGTTTTACAGCTGAACTGAACTTCCTAATCTTAAGGGTACCCCTCACTCTGCTGGGTGCATTGGGATGCTCCTGTCTTCTAGGGAGCAGTCTGAACAGCCCCTACAAAATTCAGCCGGCTGAAACATTCACTGCACTGTTCCTAAAAAGATTCTTAAAGAAACTTGGAGCCCTAAACTGAATTAGGTTCACAGGGCTTCCACGTTTCCTGTCATAGAGCAAAGAACCGAGTCCCAGAGAATCACTCTTCTGCCAGACTTCACAGGATCTTAAGGCGTGAGGGCACTCCAATAGTGATATCCTATATAGCAGGGATTGAGTGTTCCTAAGCAAGCAACTAGCTGGCTGATCTCCAATGATACCCTACCTGTGCTTTAGGGAAACTTCACTGTAACTGCACCATTTCAGTAAAATGCCTAGGGAAACATCCACACTGCACAATGGCAATTTTTTAAGGTAGCAAGGCTGTCTCCAAAGGGAGGCTCTATATGGCACTGTGGGCCGCTGGGTTGCCAGCTCAGGTTCTCAGAGTAGCATGGTTCCATCACTACAGACTTGTACTCAGCTGAATCAAGGAATAAAAAAAGAGAATGAGAAGATCGTCACGATGGCCATTGAGTCCTTTGCACAAGGGTCAGTGCTAGTAATGCTATGAATGACAAGTGTACACGTGTTTGTTTTTTAAAATACTCCAGTGAGGGAGATGCTACACCTTCTGCATGCAAAGTGTTCCTCTGTCAAACTGTTGTTACTGCAGAGAAGTTTTACTAAAGGCTAACTAAAACCTCCTTGGGTATAATATAAGCCAAATATTTTAATCTAGAGATGGAGACCACTTCTCTCCATTTATGGTCATGGAGAATAGATTACCCCAAGAGGCTGCGAGACTGTTACACCGAGTAAACATTGCTGGGTTGCTTCAGGTTCTGGAGCTCTGCTGTTGTGTCCACAGTGCATCACCACTCAGACACACTCTCATTTTCAAGGAAAGGATTTTTAAATGCAAAGTTGTTTGATCAGGAAATCTCCAAGCAGCTTTCCTAGGCACAGATGCAATACAAAAGGGTAACAGTAATTGTTTTCTGCTGATGCCTAATACCAGCTCGCAACACACAAATCAGAAGGGAATATGTTGAGTTCTACATAGAACTACGAATTTAAAAAGCAGTAGAAAGGTAGGCAGAGCTCTTAAACTCAGATTGGTAAATACCCTCCTACCTATGGTCTCAATTACAAATTACAAACAAAAAGCATCTTTCAGCCTATACTCAATACAATTTGCTCAGGAATACAAAAGCTTTGAGAGTTGCAAGTTGTGTTACTGTATCTTTATCTCAACTATATGAAAATGTGCTTTGTACAGATGACTAGAAAATAAACATGTAGCAATGAAGTTGGCTCCAAGCTCATAAAGCATAAGGCTCTTAAATCAGTTATAATATAGCGTAGACAGATAGTACTGGATACATAAAACACATTAAAGACACTGTTATCTGTTTGATAAAGAAATAATTCAGAGCACAAGGCAAGAAGCTGAAATTGCTGACAATCTGAACTCCTGCCAACTGTCCTGGCTTCGCTGGGGCTCTGTGAATTTTAAACATACATAGTCCCAGGTGTCAGCAGTGCCGATTGAAATTTCTGGCAGCTAGTTCAGTGCTTTTGAAACAATGCTGGCTTCCCATCACTAGCGGTCACTATGGGGAGAAGATGAGTGGTCTCTGGCTGCTTCTGCTGCCCTTTTTGTTGCCTTGGCTGTAGTGCTGTAAAAGAAACACTCGGCACAACGAGCAGCCTCCTTTCTTGCCAACCCACAAGACAGACATCTCCAATCCACTAGCTCTGAGAAAAGGAAGGGTATGACAAAATGGGGAAATAAACTCATTTATTTATGTTCCCTAGATTCAGTATATCAAGAAACTCGGTGGAGCTTGGCCCTGAGAGACCGGACAAAAAGTTATCCAAGAAATTGAAAGGTCAAAGACATGTGGGATTGCAACAGATGCTCTGCTTGGGGAGATTTGGGGAATGGTGGGAAAGGGTCACGCAGAATCTAAGTAAATGGTGTGGAGTGGTTAGCTGAGGAAATATGGAGATATGGAAGTCATTCATGGCACACATCTGTTTTTTCAATGTGCACAGTACTCCTGTTGGCGTGAGCAGGAGCTCCACCCATGTGCGGACAGCAAAAATATTTGTCTTGAGATCTGTCTGGACAGCGGAGCCTAGCTGTCCTCCAAGTCTGGTGTCTGGTGGCGGGCAGGAGTTACCACATCACCAACAAACTGCTTAAAACTGAAGAAAAAAAAATGGGAGGTTCCCATGCTCATTCCAATGTCCTGCTGCAACAGGGCTGGCAGAATGACACTGCAAGACCTCAGGCAAAGACTGAGATGCAATTGTATGATACTAGATGAAATGGACCTCAAGAGTCACAGCAGCAATGTGTGTTTCTGCCTAATTGCATCAAAGTATTCAGCTTTGTTTTGTGAAACTGACATTCATTTTAGATTACTTTAAAGATGTTCATCTGGTACAACTGTTTCAGACCCCATTCTTTGCTGGCCACGCTCCCCAGGTAGAGCGCATGTATTCTTCTTCGTTCTGTTGATTTACAGACTACTTGCCTAGCCCAACTGCTCTGATTTCTGTGCTCTACAGAAGCTAGCTGTGTCTCTTTCCTCAGATGGACACATATTCTTTTTCATGTCTTCCAGAAGGCCTTGCAGAAGATCTGTTTCTTGAGTTCCCCTGAGAATTTCCCGTATCAGACTGTTTGATGGTGAACTTGGTGAGGCTGGACCCCTCTAAAGGAGATCACAAATTACTGTCTGTGCGTCCTCTGGACACCATATTTTCAAGAAACTTTATATAAAACCCCAAAATGGAAGTATCTAGAAAAGTTTTAAGTTTACATATGTGTTGTAGAGCCAGACTAGCACTTTCTAACATGAAATATGTTGCAGTCATGACAGGAAGACTTGATTAATGGATACAGAGAAAAATAAGTCATTTGCAGAAGCCTGTAAAGATGTCTGGACACAGGAAGGAAGAAGTAGATAAAGCAGACAGCAGCAGACAGATAGCAGGGACAAAGGGAAACTGAAAATGAGAAAAAAAAAAAAAGATAATATGACAGTAAAGGAATGAATTAACTCAGGAAAGAAGGCTAAAATCTTATCATTCAGGTTGTATAACCAAAACACTACCATTAATATATTAGATTTAGCTCAGAGAAAATTCAGTTTGCAAGCGTAAGTGATGGTGCAGTGTTCTTGAAAGTCAAAAGTTTGATGATGGGAGGAAAAGCCTGGTAGCTTCAAGTGGAGCACAACCAGGAGAATCCCTGGGCAGCCAGGCCAGCAGACCTGTGTGTCTAGCAAGGGTGCTGACTCCCAGCAGCTACTCAGCTTTGTGCCAGGGAGAATTTGTGGCATTGCCCTTGTGACTACACCATCAAATGTGTGAGGGCATCTGAAATAAATTGTGGTGACCTGGAGTAAAACGTTACTGCCTTTGGGCATTTTGCTACTAGTCAATATAGTGCAGAGTTATCATTTAATGACCAAATTAAATTGATTTTGCATGGAAACTCTTCTTTCCTTGAGTTTTAAGCCATTGCTTCATTTACCTTTCTACAATATGGCTTGATAATTTTTTTCATTTTGTTGCTATTAAATGGCACAGATATATAAACAATACTGTACTCGCAGTTAGAAAAATATTACAAAAGATATTGGTATTTTCAGATGTGGGTTTGCACATGAACGCTCTATGGTTCAACTGAACAGCAAAACTCCATCTGTTTCAAAGACAGCCAGCATTTCACCTCATGAATCCAGCAGCTGGATTCCTTTGCTGTGTACATATATAGGAATAAAGTTTTGTCTATATGATACTCAGGGAAAAAGAATGTGCTCTGAATGCTTGCGTTCAAATATTTTGCATGACTATTCACATCATAAGTGTTCATGCAGTCAGTTTAAACATTAGTGGGTTTATTAAGAAAGTAAACGGACCTGTATGTGACTTAGGCACCAAAGCACAGTTTATGAGAATTTTGAACAAAAGTGTAGCCAAATAAACTACACGCAGAGTAATTTAAATAATTACCACCTTATTATTAGTTTTCCTAAGCTTAATGATGTTCCATCCAATTAAGAAAAAAGTTGAATATGATCACCTTAAACTTCTTCTACCACAGTTTTTATTAAAATAATAATATCACTATTATTAAACTACAAACTGCATCATGTCCACAAAAAAGAAAACAACCAAGACTATGTGTGCAAGTGCAGCAAAATCATGTGAGATGGGAGAGACGCCTAGGGAAAAGAGAACTGATGTTTGCAGCTGTATTCCTAACCAATCTTGGCAAGGCAGCTGCGTGAGAAAGCCAACACAAGTGTCAAAAGTCTTGAACAATCAGGTGTGGTGAGACTGGAGGCCATAGAGGAAACAGCTGGGTGGCAATGACCTACTGTATTGACACGTATAACCTAAATTTATCTTGGAATCCTTAGCACTTGTAGATAACAACAGGATATGTCAGAGTGAGTACCTGTGTCAATCTAAGTGCCCTCCAGACAGGATGAGAAAGCTGGTGACCAACAGTGCAGCATATGTAAAATACCAAAGAAAGTAATGCTAAAGGCTGCGATCTAGCAGCCAAGGGTGAAAGTTAACCAGATGATTAATTCATTTGTTCCATTGTCTTTTGCAGATAGAAATCCATCAGTTTTTTTCCCTCAAAAATCAGGGCTGTCTTATATCCACTGATATAAGCATATAAGCAGTATGTATACCACAGAGCCACATAAGAATATCATGTTTGATTAGCATTTTTGCTAACCAAAGAAAACAACCAAAGGCCTATTTGAAACAGCACTCACAAATGGTCAAGCTTTGCAACAACAAAATTTGTAATGCAAAACTTGCATCTGCTCAGTAAACCTGAAGAGACATTAACCTTAACAACTCCCTCAAATTTGTGCTTGGAACTACTGCTTAGATAACCTGGACATACTGCTGAGGGTACCAGGCACTGGGAAATCATGTGGCATGGATCTCTATCACTGGTAGCATTCAGAAAAGTAGCATTCAATACATTTAGGCTGATATTTTGAACTTTACTAGTAAGAAAAGGCTAAAAATAAGTTCTTTGTCATAACCACCCACTTTAAAACCTAAGCTACTTTGGCAAACAGATTCCATTAAACTTGCTTAAAAGGTGAATAAAAGAGCATCCTTCAAATAAATGTGCCTAGAAGAAAGCTGGGCCATGGGCTGCCACTAAACCTGAAGGATAATGTTGTACTTATGAAGGAGGAATACAGAAAGACTGCAGAAAATAGTAAATTATTGCATGCTCAGCACTTCTGTAAACCCAGGTGGCCAGGGGAGGTTTTCAGACCACCATGTGCACAAACTGGCCTTACTCTTTAAGGACCATCTTTTAAAAATGCTCAGCTGCCTCCATTGAGAAAGATCCAACAGTTAGTAGGTTGTTTTTTTGTAGGTTGACTTCCCCCCACACACACCCCTTCCTCTTAAAAAACAGTCTCCAAGACCAAAAGTATTGTCAAACCCATGAAACACGAAATGCCAAACTGGGATCACAGTTTGGGTCCATCTAGCCTGTTACTCTACTCACTAGTACTTCAGCAGGGCTCAGGACCAGATGCCTTGGAAGGATACGTGGAACATGAGAGTGACTGACTCCCATGAGGTCTCATGCTAATCAGTAATAGTTCCCAAGTGGTTTAAACACTGAAGCAATATGTTTTATACCTTTCTCTCCACTTTTGTTGAAGAATCAAGAAACATCTCTCAGTGGGAAATGTAACTGTATTCTTTTTTTTTCCTGAAAATAGTACTTGCAAATTTAATTTACTTTTTGTGCAAAATCCATTAAAGAACAACATTAAAGAGGAAACATAATATTTTCTAGTAAAAATAATCAAACAAGCATGAATTGTATTGTGTTTAAAAGTTGTAATATTATTCTCACGTCACGCTCATGTCATAGAAAAGGGCTGTTCATCCCTTCTGGTAATCAAAAGATGAACAGTCTGCTGCTTCTTTATATTTCTATATAACGTGTCTGAGACCATCAATGCATCATCTTTGGAAGGCAGGGAGACATGATACAGAAAAGTCCAAGAGAAGAATTAAGTGACATGACCAAAATCTCATGGGGAAACATGTGGCAGGGGTTAAAAAGGAAACCAAGTGTTCAGAATCCCAACACTATGCTTTAACCACAAAACCAGATTTCTTCACTAATATTGAATTAACCCAGTAACTAAAAACAAAGGAAAACCAAGTGCATATATTATGTGTATCCTGACACTTTAACAACTCTGAGGACACTCAAGTGTCCTCCGACTACATATGAAGCAACTAGAAATATATGTTTAATCCTAGTGTTGTAATCAGTTCCACAAACCAAAAGTACTAGAAAAGCCAGGGAAAGTAACCTCGCATAGCACTGATTCCTGAAGCTTTTAAACCACACATGCAGCCGTAATGTATTGACTGAAAGATCTACAGGAATATATGCAATTGACAAGAAGGGACTCAATACTCATGTTCAAAGCATGAAAAACATTTTCAAGTGCAGCAGAAAAACTGGTGGAAAATTAAGCACAAGCTTTTAAATTGCTATTTAAGACTCAAAAAGAACCCCCTTACAAATGAAAAAAAAACCCTGAGCAGTCTAAAAAACATCATGGCATCCTGCTTCAGACAAACTTTTTTTTTAAATCACAATGAATCAGAGCTAGATAGTGGCTAGGAAGAAGCTATTTTGCAGAAGAGAAAAACACAGGTACTTTTCACTGAGAAGCAGTTTTTCTGGTTCAGCAGTTCTGCAGCAGGAGTAGTCAGATCATTTGAAAAGTAAAAAGAAAATAAATTACTTGTTTTTGTTTTAAAAGAGCCTCCCTGTGGGAATAGGTGTAGGCGTGAGAGCTCTTTTTAAGCTTCATAATATAACATGAGGCAGCCAATTTTTTTTTTTTTTTTAAGTACTGTCATGTCATTGCTCTGCTTACTGAATGCTGGAATGATTTTTCTCTACTTCTGATTCTACTGATCCTTATCAAAATGCATCTGTGAAGCATTTAACACTAACGTTTAAAAACAGAATAGTTATTCAAACAGCAGCTCTGAGCAAAACAAATTTCCAAGGCTGCTATGCAAGTTCACTGATGACAGCAAAAGTCTATTTACCCATCTTCACCCAAGTTCTGCATGCAGTAGGTTCCTATCAGATTTTAGTCTGAGCAAATCAACATTTTCTGAGAACTGAGATCTGCAGGTAAAGTTTACAACTAACCTTGCTATCTTCGATCTCCTGGGTTTTTCCTTGAAGCGCTCTCCTCTCTCCAAAATCACAGGTTGACTTGAAGGTAAGCTGACAAGAAAGCATCGAGCTCTCTGCCCCAGTAAGCTCCAAAGACTTTGGTGAGTACTGCTGCGAGCCGGCGGTGCCAAGATTGGGTATCGGGAGGGCAGTGTGAACAGGCTTTGACCCTACGGCTGGCTGTCTGAGCTTGGAGGCAACCCCAAGTACAGGCATGGCTTCTATAAAAGTATCTTCTTTCTGCCAAAGAAAATGCTCCTGACCTCAGTCTAGTAGATTCCAGCTTCAGCAATTCCAGAACAAATACTTTAAACAAAAGTAGCAGTCATCTTTTTAAAAAATGACTTAAAACAATAATATTACGAGTTTCACAAGGAAGAAAAACTTTTCCTTCATCTCTCCCCTTCTCCCTCGCAGCCACTCACACGCTGCTCCGTGAGTCAGTGGCTCTGTAAGACTAAACACTCCTTTGGGGCGTGAACTTTTCTTGAAGGTAACTGCCACAGAGCTGCCTGTCTGGGAGTAAAGAACTCATAAATTCGCTTTCTCTTCTTCCTCCAACATTCCAGGTCTGTGCGTTAAGTGAATGAAGGATGGGAGAAAAGGAGGGAAAGAAGAGATGAAACCTCCCCGTACTCCAACTGTCAAAACAGCTCCGAGACCACAACACTAGAAGCAGAGACCTCTTCCTGATTGCATAAATAACCAGCCCACATCTTAAAAAAAAAAAAAAAAAAAAAAAAAGCAAACCTCTTTTTTTTTTCTGATTTAAAAAAAAAAAAAAAGACCTGAGTAGTAGCCAAAGCAAACAGCTGTTGGAAGAGTTTCTATCCCGGAAATAATCTCAGCAATGAAGCTGTTTGTCTGATTCCTGGCTATTTTTCACTGCTGACAACCATGAGCTACGGTGTTTCATTCCCTGTTCCTCCCGTGAAATCAGGTTAAAATCTTGCAAGAGCGTGGCTAGGAACAGACGCTGAATCACAGTGTGGGTAACGTCTGTCTGTGCTATGAAAAATCCATACAAAAGCACAGAGCAGGATATAGGAAAATCGTGAGCATTGTTAGAAGATTTAGTCAATACAGTTTTTCAGGGTTCTTTTTTTTTTTTTTTCTTTCTTTCTTGGTGGTGGTACTAACGTCATCTATTCAGTGTTAACACTTCCCTTTCTAAAAACATTTAAAGGTCCATGAAGTCCATGTCCAACACATCATTTCTGCTTGTTGCTCAAAAATATCCTTGCTGGCAACCTCAGATCCTTGTACATGGTAATACAGACAGACAGGCAAGCAGAGCAGACTATAAAGTGAGTCACAACGGACAATGCAAATTGCTGAGCAGCATAAACACTTACTGAAAAGGACAACTTTAAATTTATTTCCTTTAAAACCTTATAGCAAGGGAACTATTTTAAACTGTGATACTAGGAAAAAAATGTGCAGAAATGCCACAACATTAAACTCCTATGGGATTTTATCACCCAACATTATGGGCAAAAATGCTCCACATGTTTTTCTTGTTATCTCTTCCATAATAAAACATAGAGAGATAGGATGACCTGAATCCTATTCTGCCACTCATATCCTACATGGTATTAACTATGCCTTTCCCGAATAGTATGTACTATTAACACTATAGATGTAAGCCCAAGAGAAAATAAGAGCCTTCTGGACTTTTAAGTTCTCTAATTAGGGATGGCACAAGTTAGAAAAAACTCTGAAAAGAAAACCACGTAAATGAGAAGCAGACTAAAGGGATCCTCTCAAATCACCCTTTGAAATTATTTTGCAGAATAAAACTGTAATATGCAGCAGTATCCTCTCTCTTCATTTACAGAGATTACACTTACACAGCTGTCAGAAATTCAACTCTCTATATTGGCTTAAAAACTATCCCATTCTTGTTTCTAGTTTGTAGGAGTGAACCTGACCCGATTTAGGAATCTCCTGAGTTTTGAAGTGTGTGTTCGGAGTAACAGCAAACCCATTTCAGCATCCTTTGCTTATCTTCTCTTTGGTTTTGCCACCGTTAACAGTGGTTACAATGGGTTTTATGCAAGACTGCACAGAGGTAACTGCTCTGCCTTTAGACAAGTTCAGCCCACAGGATCCACCACTTCACTCCAACGAGTGGAATATTCTTGTTCGGTGTGACCTTTCAGGTCTCGTGCAGAGCAAAGGGGAAGAAAGCTCCTTGTGCGGTCCACATTTGTTCTCCAGCATCATGAAGCACTGTGGCTGTGTAAGGAATTTAGGTTTCTTAGGCACAACTGTTAACAGTTAACACTTTAGAAAGTGCACATATGCAAAGGCTGAATCGGACAACAGGAAAAGAGGGATTTATCTCTCGCAAGGTTTAAGGAGATGAAAAATCCTCATGAAGACAGCTAACCAATGATCAAGACAAAGAATAAACTAGAGTCATGAGACAGATACTTTCTTAAAAAGAACTTTGCCAAAAACATGTAATTGAATCTTATTACTTCTCAGGGTTATAATTTTACAAAGTAATGCGTTATGGTAATCTTGCTGTTCTTCTTTTGAATATGAATGATGAGGTCATGATACCCACAGTCTCTTTTGCAAGCCATTTTCCCAGCACAGAAACCCTAAAAGTAATAAGTAAGCAAGCTTACCAGGAGGGAGTAATCTGTAATACATAACCAACTGGGTTTGGAAACAATGATGTGAAGCTGGTGTCACTCTTTCAAAGTAATTATTACTCTTTCAAGATAATAATTAATTATATTATGACTTTTAAGCTAGTACCAGCTCAAGGCCATCAACTTCAGAACCCCACTTTTTTAGAATTTTTGAAAGGATAAAACCCAGAAGTGCTTCTTGTATACTGAAGATACAAAGAAAAATCTACAGCATTATTTGCAGGAACTGGAAAACGTAATGGAGGTAAACAATAACAATACTCCATAGGTACCAATGTGGTTACAAGCCTGGTTGCGAGCCTCGTCTTCCTTTTTTTGTTTTCTCTCATTCTAATTCTACAGGAAAGATAAATAAACAAACATCTGCTGTCCTTAGAAATCACTTGGCTACGTTTTTCACTTGAAAGGCTTTTGTGTACTTCATGATAAATGTGGGTTTTATGAAGGATATCAGGGGAAAAGAATATTTAACCGCTAAGCTTCAGTAGTGTTTTCCATGCAAACAGGAAAGCAGAGGATAAAGCATCTGGACAACATGCACAAACTGACACCAGACGCAGGTGCTGGCGGTGGAGCTGGACAGGCAGGGGATGACACCACAGGCAAAAGTTTTCTGGGCCCACAAGGATTGTCTAATGGGAGGAACAAGGTATAACCATGGGGAAAGGACAGAGCTGGAAGCTTCAAAGAAAGGCAGGCGCCTTGTTAGGGATCACACTGGCAACATGAGTTTGGCAGGGTTGTCCTCAGTAGCTCTGGGGTGGGGAGCTAAGTGACCATCAAGCAGAGCTGTCAGGGAGAATCCAAAGAAGGGATTAGGATGATTTAGATACATTAGATACATGTGAATAGTGTCCAAACACAAAGGAGGAATATCTATGAGAAATCAGGGCTGGAGAAGTTGCAAGCAGTGGTTATAAGCTGGGGTTACATGAAGTCAACATCCAAGGGGCAAAACGTAGGATAGAGAAAGTATCGATTAAAAAGATATGGATAACAGAAACAAGGAACACATATCTTCACTTGGTTACATGAAGCTGATACAGACATATCTAGAAAGGGATTGTAAAGAAACAGGTCAGGCTGAACACTGTACCCCAAGAGGACCTGTAGGTTTCTGATTTACCCACTTAGACATTTATCAGCTTAGGCATCCTTAAGCCAGGCAGGTAGGAGACATCTTCTGGATTCAGGCTGCAGGAGGATGAACACAGATCATGACACAAAGGAAACAATGAAGTTGTGCAGGAAAAGTTAGAGAGTTAGGAGGAAGCTAGAAGACAACTGAGCTGTGGAAAAAAACAGAGGGCAACATTGCAAGTGGGTTGTTAGATAAGGAAAGAGAGACCAAAAAAAGGGAAAACAGAGCAAAGGTCAAAACACAATTCTTAGTAGTCTTGTCAACAGTAGTGGCAGTTCCAGCAAAATGTTGAAGGCAGGACCATTTCTTCAGCTAACAACAATTAAAAATTATTACAATCTGGTTATAAATCACGGTTCTGAAAGCATCAAGGAAACTATGTTTTTACAGAAAATATGAGTTAGATGAATGATCTGTACCTCAAAGTAAGACAGTATGTATGCATTCAGTGTAATAATCCCAACATCCTAGAAAAAGTTGAAATTTTTATTTAATATAACAACAGTAAACACACCTGAAATCCAAGCCATCTCTTAAAAGAAGGTATCTGTCTGTTGTAATATTAAGGTGACTTTTTGTTTTCAAGACTTAACGGGAATAACCATTAACAGCACAGCACCCCAGCATAAATTTCCTTTCCTGCATTGCATCTGATACCAGAATGATGAAGGCTGCTCCCCTTCTGTACCCCCAGCCCTCAGACAAACTGCTTGCACGAACTGAACCGACAGCTGGTGGTGTCTCCCAGACCACAGGAAATATCAAGAGAGGGGACACCTGCCTCAAAAGTGGAGCCAAGAGATTTGTTTGCTCCTTCTGGTCTATGATCTTCGACAAGGAAGCTGTCGCATGTGTCCAGGGTCAAACAGGAAATGTCAGGGGTGCAGAGACTGCAGAGGGCTGTTCTGAGCTGCTTCCCTGCTCCATCCCACTGGTGTAACAGCTGTGTCTGTAGCTTATGTGAGCCAGGACAACTTCTGAAAAGAGCCTGAATGTGCTGATACAATCACACGATTTTGTGAGCACTCACTTCAGGTTGAGCAGAAAGATTTCCCCAGCTGGAGAAAGAGAACTCTTGAAAAAGCAACCAATAATACTGAAATACTAAAGGCACCTGAACGGACTTCTATAATTTGTTTAATAAACACAGGTAAACCAGGCTTAAACTTTTATAACACATCAATGCTGATCTAAAGTAAGAAGCACTTGGTGTGTTGTGTTTAGTGTAACAAAGTATGTTTGATTTGTCAGATAACAATGAGACAAATTGTTCAGCTCTTACATTCACAGCATAATTCTACTGACATTATTTCTGATATCACAAAAGTCAGGTGAATAATTTAGTCTCGAGGTAAGAAATATAACAAATATTTAATCCGATGTGCAAGTTCGTAATTCTACTGAGTCAACTGCTATTGTTTTTCTTAACAGTTTGGAATTCCCAGAGAAATATAATCCAAAGCCCAGCTACAGTCACAGAAAAAGGTGCATCCGGCTTCCTAAAGGAAATCCTTCTGCTTCGGCTGAATGTTTGGGGAAGTTTTTCCAAGAGGACAACTTTTAAATAAGGATATCGTTTTATCCTCTGAACAATTTGGCTCTTCAAAGCTCAGCCAGGAGTTTATGGTTTTGAATTAATTAACTGATAAAAGTGACAGATCTTCTATTATGTTTATTCACGCTGTACGTTTGCAGTGTCTTGGCTTCAAACCTTTATGCATAATTTAGTACCATAGCTCCTTGTGAAGTATGTAAGATATATTATTAATAAAATACGATCGAGTGGAACCATGATGCTAAATGAGCTACCCAAGTCTATATAGGGTCTCAGTACTCCTTTTATCGTGTAGGGATTTCTTTTGGTTTATACATCTGTACGGGCTAAAAATCATAATTATTTATCTTTGCTACACACTGCATTTAATCATGAAGTATTTGGATAAAAGGAATCAAGCTTAAATACTATAGGATTGGGACATGTAAACAAAAAATTTGTAGGGATAAGAAAGTACTAACAGCAACCGAACACACTTTGTAAGTATTTACATACTGACCTAGTGACTAGACCGTACAACCGGCTGGTAAAGCTTAACAAAAACATCAGCTTCCCTATTTGGGAGGTGGAAGAGGAAAAGAATAAAAATTGGATAATCCATTTATTCCGTTCTAAGTAAATGAACCAAACAACAAATGGTGAAGCCTCAAAGGTGCTGTTAACTACAGTTAACAAGGAAAACGCCCCAGTTATTTCAATCTGTGTAAACTGGTCTGAAATATTATATTCATCCTAAAAACTGACGTGCCAGCTTTTTTTTCCTTTCTTCCTTGTTTCCTCAGTTTTTCCTTTACAAACCCTCTCAGGGCACAGTGTGCCATAGCAGCCGCATTGGCATCTCCAGCATCCTTCCGGCCGCTGGCAGGTACCTTCTCCCTCTTGCATCTCTGCCCTCTTCCCCATCTGGATTTCTGTCTCTGAAAGGATTTCTGGCTTTGTATCACCTTTGGTGGGCTGTGATGAGTTACTGATTCCAAGTTGCCCTTGCCCTATATCCTTCTGTCTTAGAATACATTATGGGTACATGATTTCAGTGCTGCATTGCCTAAAGAGCATTTCCCTCCCTGCTCAGGGCATTTAAGAGTGTTCCAGCTCTCTCTAGAGTTAATGCAGAAATGTCTAAGTAGACACCACAAAAAACATTGCTAGAAAGCATGATTAAGTTCTTAAATTATAGCACCACTACCAATGGAAGTGGAAAGGAACAGAATTCCTGGGCTGTTCTTATTAATTTGAAATTATGACCAAGGCTTAAATTATCTTTTGTTCCCCCCCAAAAACAGTCCTCTCTGATCACTACTGTTCTCAACACAGTTCTCCCTAGAACAAAATTCTCCCAACGTGCATACAACCTAGAATCTTGATGGAATATTTTGTGATGCTAAAAAGACATTCATAAGTCCTAATTAGATGAGAAGGAAGTTGGCAGTATTTGTGGGTTAATTGAAGCTATTCCGACTCTTAGTACTAAGTGTGATCTATTCAAAACTTTCATCCAAAATTTATTCAGAGAAGAAACCCACTATGAAATTTTCTAAGAAACTGTAAAAATTAACCCATTAAGATAAAGAACCTGAGACTAAACAGGAATCTGCTGATTGTCTGCCATCAGGTAGCTGGCAGAGGGGCAAACATGCACTTTCATCTGCTGAAAAGGGAAACTTTCTTCTTACGAGCACTGTAGATCTGATAGAAAGTTTCAAAATCATAGCTATGCTGGCTGCTGCCATTCGCTTAAGGACTGAAGTGAAAAAAACTGCTCCATAAGGTTCTCATTGATGTATTTAAAAAAAAAAAAAGCAACTAAAAAAAACCCCAAAAAACAAAAAACAAAACCAAACAACTTAGAAACATCTGCTACAGTCATGAGCAGACTCTTGGCCAAGTGCGGCAACAGTAAGAGACTTTGAAGTCAATCAGCTTCGCTATCACCAGCAGATACCCCTGCAGTCAATGGAAATCACAGCACAGAGAATTTGGGAGATACGAAGAAAACTTGCTCTGTCAAAAGTGTATATAGAGAGCAGAGAAGAAAAGAACAATTTTTTAATAATAATGGAAATGGTTAGGAGTGAAAGGTTAGCAATAGGTGTTTAAAAAATATAGAGGAATACACTAATACTTAAAGAATACTTCAGGAAAACAAAGATGGATAGATTTTCAGGGACTAGCTTTGATATTTGACCTTAACAAGTGTGAGCTGCACTGCAGCTGGAGGAGCACTTCTGACTCACAATCTACTGTCTGTTTCCTTCTGGCTTTGAGACTGTAGTCATTCAATGCTGACTTGCATCACTCACCATATAATACCTGCTGTTCCAGCTAAACCACCTCTACCCATCTGCTTCCCTGTACCTTGATCTAGGGTACAACTATTGCATAATATGGCCTGTTATTCCTCACTGCTTATCAGTATAGATATATGATTCAAGACATGGTTTTGATTTCCTGCTGCTCTTTGCAGACAGTCATCGTAACTAATTTTGTTATCAAGTAAGCCTTCCTACAATACCCACATTATTTTCATTTTCTTTAACCGCACAAATATTTCATATTTATCCAACATTTCCTGTGATTTGCACTGGTTCAGGAGATATCGACAGTCATTTTAAAGGTAATATTTCCAATGTTAAACTTAACATCTCAGCATAAAGTATGGACAAACATTGTGGTTCTTGGTGAAGGCTTACAATATCACCATTATATCACCTTACCTGCCACAATTCCCACCAGAAAATCTGTCATACACCTTATTCTGATGCTCCATGAGGGTCCTGGTGGAAGCATTACGACCAATGGCAGTGTTAGGTTTATGATTGGAGTCAACGATCTTAAGGGTCTTTTTCAACCTAAATGATTCTGTGATTCTGTATGCCCCATTTCCATAGACTTTCCTTGCACATCTTCTACTGCCCATGGTCAGAAGCAGGATACTGAGTGATGGATCCTTGCTCTGATCAGTACTGCCATTTTGGATCTCAAATTCTTAGCTGAAGAACAGATATTGTAAAGTACCTTGAAGTCACATTAGGATTTTGGTTTTGTTTTAATAAGACATGCTCTTTATGCCCATGCCTTTGTGCTATTTGCCTGCTCTGATTGAGAAGTTAGAATATTGCTATATAGAGTCCACAGTTTTTAGCAGTGTTTCTTCACCAAAGATTATCAGTGCGCCCCTTGGATTGTGCTTGGCCAGCTTGAAGGTCTGGCTGAGACAGTCACTTACCTCTACCTGCAAAATATTAAGCAGACAAGTTTTGTGTGTCAACGAATGAAAGACCTCAACCATGTAGGGTTTATCTTTAAGTGGGTGCTTTTTCCTTCAAATACAAATTTGTCCAACAACATAGACTAAAAACCTCAACCGTATGCCTCCGTCTCCTGTCGGCCATATGTGAACATTTCCTACAGTTAGCCTGGAAATATTGTGCCTTGCTCCATTCTGTGGTGATCAGAGCGTGCTCCAGGCCAACTGCTGGAATGGGTTCTGTATGTCGCTAGACCAAGCCTTGCAGGTTTTGATCAATAAGTGCCAAGGATGAACTGCTGTTTCTCATTAGCAAACACCTCCCACCTATACTACATCATATACCTTGTGCCATCTTAACAGAAATCTGATAGCACATTACAATAGCAGCTTTTCAAGTCAGCAAATTATATTTTCTTACCGCCACTCTGTCTATAGATGCATGACCCTATCTTTTGTGTGCATCTTTATGTACATATGGGTACACATGTTTAACATGTCTGACAGTCATTAATGCCCTTTGAGCAATTCACCTGGGTTGTTTTATCTTTCACAAAAAAACCCACAACTGAATAGGACACAGCTGACACAGCTGTCAGAAATAACTTCAAATCCTGCAAATGTTAGATGCTTCCTTCCTGCTTCTCAGCATACTGGGGAGAAATATTACCTTACAGATGTGGCATGTTAAAAAAAAATTAAAAAATAAAAAAAGGAGGCTATGATTATTTATTATATTGGACTTACCTTCAAGTGCAAGAAAAGTGCTAGATGGGAGACAAATGATAAAACTCTTCTCCCAGCTTTCATCCATCAGTAGGGCTTTTAGAACCGACATATGTAACAAGCATATGGCAGCCATAAATGCAATAACAGCATTCACAAATTAAAAAATAAAATAAAAAGCCAAACTAATTTTGTTCTACCTACAATAACCCTAGGATAAGCTACGAAGAAAATACCATTTTATCAAAAGCGAAAGAGAGACCGAACTGGTTACTTATGTGGGACATCCAGTTAAATAGATACTGTCAGCTAAAAATCAGCAAATATTAACAGCCACTAGTGAAAATGTCAGCAGTGGCATATACACCTTCAATGGTGACAAAGGCAGAGACCATTATCTACAAAAAATGTCTTTGTTACAAATTCATGCAGCACCACAGCCAACAGTTCAATAACTGTTGACAGACCCAGGAAGACTTTCAGCTGGTACAAAACTGCATAATTCCAGCTAACTCTGTCAGCCAAGTCTGAGACATACTAGTACAGACTCTCTCTCTACATTTAGAAAAAGGTATAATTAGATTTCATACATTATTCTTTTCTATTCCTTTATTGTTTTCTTTTACTCTCTTTGAAAGTCTTTATTTTTCATTCCATTCCCTTCCCTGCACCCAGGGAGAGAATCTTCTCCAGAATAAGAACAAGATGTGCAGGCAGCATTTTAATTTTCTTTTCAGAAATGATCATAGCACAGCATTACAATTTCTGCACTACAAACCACCTGAGTAACACTGAGAACCCCAACAATGTGTTAAAAGATTCTGGTCTGAAACCTACTTTAATTTCTGAAAGACTTCTCCTTTTCCCGGTATTCCACAATATGAGGTTTTGTTTCTAAGTCTCTTTTCCCTGTTACTGTTCTTTCACGGTTCCACGAGCCCTCTCACCACCCTTTACAAGTCTCTACTCTCTCAAACTATAATCTGGAAACTTTTGCTTATATTGCCCTTCTTCTTTTGGATCTTCTTGCCTCTACCATATCCCTCTACCACAGCACTTTCATTCTGTCTTACATGACAAAGCTGAAACAGTCCAATGCCCAATGCCATAGGGTGCTACTGCTTCAATATGTTCGCTAAACAGGGGAGCAAGGGGGAAGAGAGAGAGAGAGAGATACACAATGTGCAGTCTGGTATCTGACCTGGAAAAGGTTTCTTTCTGTGATTAGAGCTTGAGTTCCAGTTACAATCTGGCCAAATTGATTTTCCCACCCTTACAGAACTAAACTCTGTTCCTCGTTATATGTGTGTAAATCTGCAGGAAAATCTTTGAACTTGCAATGAGTAATTCTAGATTTATGCCAGAGTAATTGAGAGCAGAATGTAGTCTTTTGGTTGCTCATAAATACTACACTGTTTAAGACTTCTAGCCTCCAACACACTTGTGAACATTCCAGTTCTTTACCCTAACCTTCTTTTTTCCTTTAGGCTATTCTACAAGTTGACATCATAAATATTTGGAATTTTCAACACATCATATCTGGAAACATTTTACTTCCAAATCAAGGGAAAATGTAACTACTGAGAATGTAAATATCAAAAGAAGCTTTTTTTTCTTTTTTTTCTTTTTTTTTTTCCAGAGAAAACCTTTAAGAACAGTACAGAAGTAGTGTTTTTCAGTGCTGACACAAGCAGTGAGCATGACTGTCCAGCTCTTTTTCAAGGCTGCAGAACTTTTTATTACTATTATTTTTATTTTATTAATTTCTAGACTGTTCGGAGTTTGATTAGCAGGCAGTTCAAAAAGTTCTCTAAATCTGTATTTTTAAAACTGTTACACAACTATTTGTAATCATTCAACTTATAACAAATGAAAATAATTTAAATAAAATTTACTCTCTATGCTTTGGGTAATCTTTATTCCTGGTATAAGTTCGATTAATTACACTGAGTTTTCCTCCAGCAGGAAAAAAAAAATATGGTTTATATTATATGCAACGATTTGTTAGATTTAACAAAATGTGAATCCTATTTGTGTTACAACTTCTGTTTAAAAAATTTATCCCAGTAAATTTTTGTTTGAAACAATTTTGCTGATAAAGCCAACCTGTCCACAGAAGCCAGGAAGGTCACACATGCTTGTGCATGCCAGTGGCTTCAACCCACCCTGTCTGTCCAAATAACACCAAAGTACCTGGAGCTCAGAAATTTCAACATTGTCCAGCTGGGACTGGAAAATTGCTTTTCTTTGATCTGGGATTTCAAGAATCCCACACTTTTCCCCTCTTTGATGAAAGACAGTTGGTTTCAATTAAAAAAAAATTAACAGACTTTCCCAACAGGAAACAGAGACATAGTGAGTCAAATCTTAGCACCGTACCTTTTGGATCATACCCTCAGCTGGGTGTGAATATCCCCAGTAATTTCAGACTTCAACTTAGCCCACTCAAATTCTCACTAATTATATCTGGATTTACATAGCACAAACGAAAGCAAAATCTTACAGTCAAACTGCTCCTTAGAAGACTTCAAGTCAGGCTGTTGAAAGGCCAGAATTTTAAAGGTCTCTGAGTAATCAGTTGTCACTGATTTCCATGAAAGAGAGGAGGAAAATCCATCCCTAACTGCAGCAGTCTCTGGGAACCCAAGAACCAAGCCCAATTTCCACAAAAATTTTTCCACAGACAGAAATCTTTCCATAGACTTCAATGGCCACATGTGCTCAATAGTTCTTACTCAAGTACTCAGAAGCTGGGGTTATACTATTCATTTATGTAAATCAGTTCAAAGAAAATGTAGAAATTAGTGGGGGTGGTAGAAACTTTAGGACCATTATGAGATTTGCTTAAATTGGCAGGCCAAACTATTCAACATCGTATCTATGAACTCTTTGAAACAAATTTGGCTTAAGCAGAAGCTCTTCTGAACTGATTAAAAAAAATATCAAGGCTGGTTTTAAAAATTTATTTATTCAAATTCTCTTATTCTACTGGCAGCCAACTTAAAGTCAAAACTCATCTGTGAATGGAAAGATATCTTTTGAATGGCAGTGGGTTATGTAAAGGCTGAGACTTGCTGCCTAGAACTGAATCTGTGAACATTATTTTGAAAGTGCTAGTCTGAGAAGTCATGAAAGGATTTAGAACCTGAAAGCCTCAGATGCTTTTTAAATTATTTTGAATCCATATAAACATGTTGGTTTTCTCCTTTCCTGAATATCACTAAGAGAAGCCGTTTTTTTTCGCTATGACACCCTCTACTGAGCAAAACTTCTATTCCCATATGTCTTCCAATGCCCAAATCCCATGCCCCAGAAATTTTACCCTAAAGGCAGGCCTCCCAGAGTCTTTTTGAAATCTATTAGAAACCTCCTTATAGCTATTGATTCGATACAGATGAGGCTGTGCTATAATACCAATGGAAAGCAGTAGCAAACCTCAATACTCCTTTTCTATCTGTTTCTGTAGTAGATGAAAAGTCATAGCCGCAGACCAGGACACAAAGAGCTGTTCAGAGAACCAAAAAGATCCTGTGGTTCCCTAGGGAATAGTGGGGCTGAGAGATGTCATCCAGATTTTGCTCGTGATTCCTTACCATTGCCTAATATACCAGTCTGTTACAAGAGATCTGAACTGTGAAACAGGAGACCAGTAAGCCATCACACCTACAATGCAAAGAAAATGTTTGTGATTATGATCTTTCAGCCAGTAGAATGCAGATGGAACAGACTAGATACTCAGAAAAAGTATCAACCTGTAGGAAAAGCAAGATGGTAGATTGTCCATCCACCCATCCATGTAAAAAATGTTATAGCCATTCATTGTTTTAATGATAATTTCATTCATATACCTTTGTATTGAACAAGCAAACAGTACTAATGTATTCTTACACTCACAGTAAGGGGCATTTATGAGTCATGACCTGGATTCTCTGATAGTTTCATCATTACCCATCCTACCATCCTTCAGCTGATCGATGTAGGAAAAAATCCAGATTATGATGCATAGCCCATGACTGCATTTCAGTTAAAAATTCTATGACTTAAGCTGCCTTCCAATCCTTCTAAAGCTCTTAATTATATAGATTTGAAAATGTACCCTACAATTATTATGGGTCCAGGTTGAAATTAATACTTGGTTTTCTTTCCCCTTTTAAAAAATTCCTTACTCACCATCATTTTTTTTTCTTTTAATTTAAAGATTCAACACTACACCCAAGGTTTTATTAACAAGCAGCTCTTAAAGAGGAGAACAGAAAGTCACCAGATATTTTTTTCTGCTTGCATCACAGGCTGTTTTAAAACAATCAGTGTGTCTATATAGTTTGTTAGGTGTATCCATAAATTACCACAGTTAATGAGCCATTTATAATTTTCTTTCTCAAATTAAGTCAAAGATGATGAGGTATAGATTAAAATACATGAGATCAACTGTGTTGAAATAAGCTAAGGCGTACAAGTAGCCTTCAGCTGTACACTAGCGTAATGTGCTTCCTAAGGGTTTGACCCTGCAGCTCCAGCACATACTCATTTCTCATTGCCATCAGAAGCAGCTCAGTCATCAGATGCAGACTCTACAGATGCATCCATTTCAAGCCATTAAGTGGAGCTTGCAAGTCAAACCTGGTAGGAGTTTTGCAGATATAGGACAGTAGCCCAGTCTGAGGCTTTGGCTTATTTGTTCACCATCATTTGAAACACAAAAGCAGGAAAAGAAAACACATGAAATGTTAAATCCTCCCACATTTCCAGGAAGGTTCTGAAACAATTAAAAACTGCTACCATAATATGTATGTTAGTTGCTTCTCCAAGAGAGCCAGAAAAATTGTCATAGAAGAAATAAACTTTCCACTTACAAGTATAAAAGCAGAGTACATGCTTGGTTGTTATCCACTGGGCAATAAATACGTACGGAACACTTAATAAATAACTGTGTAAAGCGTGGTCTGTTATATTTCACACAATAGTGATTTCATTGGGAAATTAATTTAGACATTCCTCCAACTTCGAAGCCATACCATCATCATAGTTTTATATTTGGAGTAAGACTTGACAAATAGAATTGCTAAAAATATAAGGAGAAAGATGGCAACAAAGGAAATGTTTCAATAAAAGCTAGATAAAAATATATTTGGGAAATCTATATTTCAGCGTGAAAATTATTAAAAGAAAATTATTCCTTCTTTACTTTTGAAAGTATTTTTCACTTTCTTCTTGTCTGTAAACTACTTTGATCTCTTTCAAAATTCTTTTTTTTCAAACTGACCCGTTTAAACTACATTTTAAATCAGGCAGTGATCAATTTCAATGATTAATTACAGCCGATAAAAGTACTGAAAAGCTTCTTTCTTCACTACATTTCTTCCAAATATTCAACTTTTAATTCTGAAAGTGTTTCATTTCAAAGCATTCTAGAAGTTTTACTTCAGGGTATTAAAAAAAAAAAAGGCACTTAAAACATCTGAGATCAAACAAACTATTTTTTCCCTCTAAAACAATTTTAAAATTTTAAAATAGATTTGAACAGCTATAGGGCAAAAGAATAGCTGATGTTGGCAAGCAGCTGTTGTGCAACATGCATGTTCCTCAAATTAATCATAATTGTCTCTCTTGAAACTTGTGCTCCCCCATCTGTCTGTTGTATCTGTTGCAGAGAACATGTTTCTATCAAACTATGACCTTCATTTTGTATTATGTTAGAACACATGTCTAAATTTGCCCAAAGCAAACTTATTGAATTACTTCCCAGACAGCTGCCCTTCCTGCAAAAGGTGCTTGATGTCTTAGTGGAAGAATAACATTGAAAAACCATTGAGACTGCAATTTGAAGCCGACTTGCTTCTTCAACTGTGTGACCAGCATTAGCCCATGGAATAGTGATTTCATTTTAGACAGATAGTGAGACTGGGGAGACAAGTGAATGTGGCAAGGGAGCATTTGAGAAGATCAGCAGAAGCCCCAGTTAAGACCTGGTCTGTACTGAGAGAAAGGAATCACTCCATGGAGTAAGAGGATTAAAGGAGTAGAAGGGATTTTGGGTGTTCTAGGACACAAACAAACAGGGATTCGTCTCATGAACCTTTATAAATCTAAGTCTGAGCAAACCAGCCTCAGCTGTAATTATGCTCAACAGACAGAAACTAAAGTCTGGTTCGAGGATTAGACTAATCAACCTCCTGAAATGCCTGTTTCCTTCCACTGATCATACTGTGAGTTTCCCTTAGATACGACCGGATTTCAGACACTCAAGTTTACAGTTTCAAGTTACAAAGAACGTTGCAGAAAAAGGAATTAAACTATTAATGCCTTTGTCCTTCTGCCTCCAACATCATTTCCACTTTCATGTCACAGTCCTATTCCCCTTTTCCCCTTGGCAGTGCCAATCATGTTCATGATTGAATGGATATAATTTTAAGCAAAACCAAGCATAGCTGATGACTTTTTCTGAGGAATGAAAGATGTAGCTTCAGATCATGCCTTCTAGAAGACAGAATTAAACTTGAACCAGTCAGAACCAGGAGAAACATCCCAAGCCCTGCATTCTGTCTACAAAAAGTCCACATGCCACTGCTGGTTTGTTGAACTTAATTTTTTGTTGTTGTTGTTATTTGTTTTAATTATCCATGTCAAAACCAAATGTTCTGTGCTCCTGGGAGTTTGCATTTTTAAAAGGTAAACCCCTTTTTTTTTTTTCCACTTCCTTTTTTTTTTCCCCCCCTTATTTTTCATTTGCTTGCATTGGAAAAAAAAAATAAAAAAGACTTGTCAGTATATTCTGAGCTTCATATTACACTCCAATTATCCAACACAACCCAAGTTGTGGTGCCATGGGCAGAAGCATCCTACATCACTAGTCATTGAAGATGTGTTCTAGACTAGGTCTGTGCACTGGTCCCAGATATATGGATGGTGACTATGTTCCATTCAAAATCAGTTGGGATGGGAGCAATTGGTCTCACTTGCCACAGACAGGAGATCCTTTGCACACACTTAAACTGCAAGTTCTTTAGGTCAATGGCTCGTATATATATCTCTAACTTGATGGCTCCCAAACTCTATGTGGTTAAAAGAAACCAGGTTATAGGAAAACTTCATTAATGCACATCAAAAGTTATCCATATATAAAAACCAGAAACTTTGTTTTATTTTGGGAATAGCTTGTATCTATTCAGCAGAAGAAAAAAAATAGTCAATCAAATGACTCTTTTTCCACTTATAGTTGTGCTTTAGCCATTTAATCCTTTCTATCCACATCCCACTCCTTAAAAACCATTCCCTTTGTAGGTATATAGGATGATACTACAGACTTTCTTGCCAAACATTTATCCTTCAGAGTGTTGTTGTTTATAGATGGTCCTCACAGTATATTTTGACTCAAAGGTGCAAATTCACTCTTAATTTCCTCTATTTGACTGATTCTCTGCCTTCAGGACACAAGAGTTCCAAAAATATCAGCCCAGAAGTAGCACAGAGCTATCTGGAATATTTGTTATGTTGTGACCACAATTCGTATAAACCTCAGCTGCCTTGACATGACTGGTGGCAAAACCTGCTGATATGATATATACATTTTTGTCCGGCCAATGGATTGAAATTACTTTCTCTAGCTAGAAGGACAGTTCCACTTCCTGTCACTTCATGTATTTAAGGACCACAGCCTTAACTGAAATGCTTATTGATTTACAAGTCAAAGTGGGTCTATCCTAAGGACTTTAGAGAAATTTCCCACTTAGCCCAAGAACTAGTTTAGCCCCACTGACACTAATAATTTAAGGAACATCAATGCCGAGTAGATGTTAGTCTGTTTACCACCACAAAAATCCTAGAAATGTAACCCAAAAAGGTCTCTCCAGAGGGTATCTGATCAACCCCCGGGTGCTGAGGGGGATTAAGTACATGGGCCACACACATCAGATCACGTTGGGTAATGACCTGTTAGAAAGCAGTGTAGGGGAAAGGGACCTGGGGTCGTGGTGGACAGCAGGATGCCCATGAGCCAGCACTGTGCTCTTGTGGCCAAGAAGGCCAATGGCATCCTGGGGTGTGTTAGAAGGGGGGTGGTTAGCAGGTCGAGAGAGGTTCTCCTCCCCCTCTANAGGCTCTTCTCGGTGACAACCTATGATAAGACAAGGGACAATGGGTACAAACTGGAACACAAGAGGTTCCACTTAATTATGAGAAGAAACTTCTTCACCGTGAGGGTGCCAGAGCACTGGAACAGGCTGCCCAGGGAGGTTGTGGAGTCTCCTTCTCTGGAGACATTCTCAATCCACCTGGACACATCCAAAACCCGCCTGGACACATTCCTGTGTAACCTCATCTAGGTGTTCCTGCTCCAGTGGGGGGATTGGACCAGATGATCTTTTGAGGTTCCTTCCAATCCCTGACATTCTGTGATTCTGTGATTTCTTCACCCTCTCCTACAGAGGGGTTTTGCAGCTTTGCTAAGCAACCTGCTCCAGTACTTTACCTTCAAAGCATTTGAAAAGCTTTTCCCAATACCTGGGGTTTTGGTACCAGCATGTATTCTGGCTCAGGAGAGGTTTGGATGACAAGGGAGTAGTGTACAGGGGTGGCCTTTGACAGCAAGAAGAATTAGAATTGTAGCTCTTGTAACTTGGGGAGTTACCCTTGAGTCTTTCTTGTGGACAACCCCTCAGTAAGTTCAGTCTTTTATTCTGTCACTGATCATATTTTTGAAAAATCTAAATCCTTGGTTACTTATTTTATCACATCTCACAGCACATTTTTTCCATGGGACTTTGGGACAGAATGGAAAAAAAAATCCATTGCTATTAATCACTTTCCTTTTCATACAATGTTATAGCCTTCCCTTCAACAGATAATTTATCAATACACAAGGAAAGAAAAAAAAAATTAATATAATAAAGCAAAAAAAGTCCAAATACAAAGACGAACACTTCTAAATATGCATATATTTCAAAAGCAAAGCCCCTTATTCTGTAAACATTTATTTGTCTATTTTCTTGTTATTGTTCCAGCACACATTCAGAAACTCAGATGCATATGCATGTTTGTTTTTTGTGGGGTTTTTGTTTGGTTTTTTTTTTTTGCATGTGGAAACAACAGGAAAAGCTGGGTAACTGTCATGCGAGAATCTGTTTAAGTGATTTGTAAATGCAAAAGGAATATCCCGAAAGAAGGCAGATTAGAAAATAAGTCTGTAAAAAAGGGCCAGAGATGCAGTTTGTAGTTAAGTCCAAGAATGAATGGCTTTATAAACTCTACTTTTTATTATTTTTCCATATACAACATCTTGGACACCAAATACATTACAAACAGAAGTGCATGCATCTGGTGTCATTAAATGATTATTAGGACATCTCACTGAGTTTCAATTCAAAACTGTATAAGTCATTTTAAAAGAAGAGAATTACATCTAAAGACTTGTATGAAGTAATAAAAGATAACTACAGGTCAAAGATGGTCACTTCCTTTATGGCAAATATAGTAAACAGATGTAGAAAAAGGCACCGGAGGCCTACAGACAGCTCTGTGGCAGGAAGGAAGAAAAAATACTACTAACACCTCTGTTATTATAACAGGATATCCCATTTAATCATATCCCTCGGCACAAAATGCTTTTCAGGAGAGTACTGCAAATCAAAGTTCAGCTATAGTATACAAACGTTCAGTTTTAATGAACTATATGTGTCTCCAGTGTTTTGGCAAGTTACTACAAATGAGGTTAAGTCTACTACAACTTTAGGAAGTATCCAGGCCTACATGCCCCACAAAATACAAAGATGCTTTTTAAATTTTGTACTTCATTCTACTTTTATTTCAGTAACTTCCATTTCAGCTCAATTGGGTCAGATTTTGCTTCTTCCTACATTTTTTTCCCATTCTGAAATTCTGAGCTGACGTCTCATGGAGACTTTCTGCCACACTCATTGCCTTCCCTGTGACACTGCTGATCATCTTGCTCCAAGGGCAGTTCTTTCTACCATGTCCTCCCCTGACATTTCAGAGAGAAAATTTAGCTGAAACTTTTCATGTATTTCAGACTAATTATCCATTCCCTCATGAAGACAGCGTTTATAGTGCCTAAGGAACTCTTAAATTAAGCAAGCTGATTTTGAGAATTAAAAAAACTTAATGAAAATTCAGACATTCACTAAAATAACCCCATACACATTACTGCAATACATATTTAAGATTTTCTTTTTTAAAATCTGGATTTAATAGATTCTCAATTTAATGTTTTTGTAACAGTAAAGGTGACAAGCCAATAAAAATATTTGGCAAGTCAGTTTCTGCTAGAGTGGAACGTAAGGAACCCAAGTTCAGACAGATACGACAATCTAACCAAATCCATGTCTGTCATCCTTGCAAACAAAACTGATCTGTAATTCACCATGGAAAAAGCTACAAAACTGTGGTTTTGCTATAAAACGGGACTGAACATTTCAACCAGTTTGGACAATAGAGTCCAAAAAGAAAGAAAAAAGAATTAAAAAATAACTCAGAGCAAAGAAACTTTGTTTGATTTGGCTTTAGTTTGTTTCATAAGCAAAAGAATGTGACATATTCAGAATCAGGAGAGCAAAAATTCAGGCATGAGGAAGAAGAGAAAAAGACACTTTGCCCCTTCTTTAAACTATAAATTCCTACACAGCCATTCTATCCACCTATAACAGTTTTCAAAATGCAACGTGGGCAAAGGAATAACTTGGTTCCTGAAAGATTTGTTAAAGTGTGCTCACAGAAACCCCAAGCAGGAGACATGCTTTTGGACTACTCTAGCACATTTTCTCCAGAGGAATGTTTTGTCTCTATAAACATGGCAGCATCAGAGTTCAAAACTGCTGCATTTCATCTCAAGAATTTGCAGCAGAATACAAAATGACCTCCTTGGTTATCTCATCCAGGATGTTTGTATTTTTCCAAAAGCATATGCATGTCCAAATCTCTCTCTCTCTTTTTTTTGTTTGTTTTTGTTAATGTGCAAAACATTGCTAAAGACTATTTGGCATACATTCAGAACCATTATTAACACAGAGAGTAACGTGGGGTCACCTGCTTCCAGATTATTGACATTTTTCTCTTCTATATTTGTGTTGTTTACACAGGAAGGCAAGTAGAAGCTATAAGAATCTCTTTTCTTCCAATTAGAACATGGGACTAACACTTAAATTTACTACTCTAAACTACACAGAAGAATAAATATTGGGAAATTTATTTCAAGACAACAGAATCACCATAGGCCATCATAAAAAATAAAAATGACATGTACAGGATCTCCAGCAAGATTTGGAGTAGGCAATGAACTGTCTGAGATAGCATAGTCTGAACTGTTTTGTTTAAAACTTGAGGAATTAGTCCAAAACAAGTGCCATGGATTGGTGATTGCTTATGTTCCAACTAGGTTTAAAAAAGCCAGAATTTTGCCTAATATCATTCAGCATTTTCTGTCCTCTGGCAAAAACCTGAGTTCACTGGCAACATAGAACTGAGACTAGTAAAGAAGGATGGAGACAAGAAGTCTCTTACTCCTTTGAAGAAGATATTTAGGATGGAAATTTGGAAAATTTTTATTTAAGAGTGAAAGTAGTCAAGGCTTGCCTAACAAAAAGTGCAAGAAAGGAGAAACTTCAGGCTGTGAAAACAGCCTGTTGTATGACTTCTGCTAAGGTCAAACAGGCAAAGCAGCTTTTATGACATAGAAGCTGTGGAAAATCCCTAGGAAATAAGAGATCGAAACAAAACAAATGTCAAAAATAGGACACATTTTCCCAGTATTAAACTCTGGATCACCATAAGTGCTGTTACCAACATATAATGAACCTAAGCAACCTATATATTTTTCTCAATGTCTTTATTTTTATCACTCTTAAATTGATTTATTTTCTTCTTTTTAACGTGGGGAAAAAAAAAAAAAAAAAGGAGAGAGCAGTTCTCCACCTATTATATGAATGCTGTAATCAGATTAATCCACATAGAGGAGAAAAATCTTTTTCCTTAGGCCAGATTTATCACAACATAACTCATATTAAGTGGGCTACTGCAAACACCGCACAAGCTCTTCTGTAGATAGCTGTACTGCAAAATAGAAAGAAGGTGCAGGAGGGCTGAAAGCTTAAGCCCTACATATTAAGACCACAAATTAGATGCTGATATCTTAATTGTCAGAATAATTAACTAATAAAACAGAGTAACAATCAACCCTTGTGGCAATTTCTCCATCATTGGAAATTTTTTAGGTCACACTAAATCTTTCCCCACAAGGCACACCAGAGTTAAGCTACAATTATTGGAGACTATTTGAGTCAGAAATTCGGAGCAGATATTCACAAAATATTCACATAACCTAATGAGTCAGGTAACCTCAATTTTAAAAATTAAATAACTATAAAGCAAATCAGCAGATCTAAAGGTAAAGGAGAGAGATTGAGAGCCAGGTGTGCACACAGCATATTTCTCAGGCAGAAATAACCCTGACAGTGCAGACCTTTCTGAACACGTACACAGCTTCTGTTTCCTGACCGTAAGAGAAAAAGGCAGTTGATACAACACAGGTAGACCCAAGCTACTGAAATATTTTCCCAAACTACCACGGAATGGAAATAAAGACAGGATTTCCTACCCTCAAAAATATGAAAAATATGTATTTTCTGTTCTTAATCCTTTGAACACGGTAGGGAATATCCCGAGGAGGTTACTTATTGGCCCGGATGATAGGAGGTAGATAGGAAAGGAATAATATCCAGCTCCAGCTCTGAGCACAGAGGAGAACTAGATTGATTCAGGGAAGGGCTACTTTTACTTTAAAGAGATTTCTGAGTATTTCTAGCATGGCTAGAGCTGCCATGGGGCTGACTTCAATCCCAGGACCCAGTGGTAGGTTTATTAACCAAAGGCGAGACCAACCTGCTCATGCATAGCAGATACTTGCCTGAGGAGTCTGGTTTTTATAAATGCTGAAGATGGTCACCGTAAACATGGCACTTGTACACCCCTGTATACATACCCCTCTCCAATAATCTAAAAAACACACACATCTCAATGTTTTTACCTAGAGCTTTACTGACAAATTCATATAGGAAAGTGGAAGAAAAATTACTTGTTACCCAAGTGAACACAGTCAGATTACCATTTCTCATGTAATGTGTTGCAGGTGGGGAGTTTGGTCTGAGAAAACATTTCTGTATTGAACTATTGCAAAGTACTGAGCAGCTGCTGTTGCTCAGAGATTTTCCTAGCTTGTACTCATCCACATTTTATTTAACGTGGATCAAGCAGTGAGTAAAACTTTTTCTCACAAGCTCATCCTTGACTAGGACTGTGTGCCCAAAAGTTTGCCTTTTCCTTCAGCTGTATCAGCTGTTATAATAAATGATACCACATCTCGCTACAAACCATAAGCTCTCATTTCATCAACGGAAGCTGAAATATCTGTGGCTGAAAGCATCATTTTCCCTCTGACAAAGACAAATGTTGAATTCAGAAGGCTGAAAAGAACCAAGTGTTGGGCATTCAGAATCCTGATGAGAACNAAAAAAAAAAAAAAAGCTAAAAAGCACCGAGACTGCAGATGTCAGCTACAGTAGAAGCAAAAGAAAAAAAATGAAAGCTATAACAACTGACAATAAGTTAAAAGGGAATCCAGGCTTACACTTGACTGTCTATGTGCTTTAAGCTGTTAGCGGTTTGGCCCCAGGTGAGCTGAGGGTAGGAGCATGCTGTCAGAGGAACATAAGCCTCTCAATGATACCTTCTCCCCCTCCAAATGCAACAGCATTTGAAGGGCAAAGTACTCTTAGTGTAGACTGAGACACCAGGCCACAGAGGCCTGTTAATCCAGCAACGCCAGGAAATACTGCGTATTAATAGCACTGTTTCAGATGCCTTATTGGACCCAAGCCACACACATATTAAAATGTGTGAAAAATATGATGTGTAATCAGTGTGATTCTGTGGCCAATTCATCTTCCTGCAGGCTGTACAGGAAGGGACTCAAATCCCATCTGGTATGAGTCTGCTTTGCTCCTCCTTGTTAATGGTATGAGGTTGATTCCTCCCCACCACCTCCAAAGGAGTCTGAGTCCCACCAGGTTACCCTGTGCAATAGAAGGAAGAGGAGATGGACACCAGGAGCACCATTACAGCCTTATACATCTGCCTCTACCCTTTCCTTATTGAGGGAATGCAATAACAAAAAGAAGCAGACATTCCCCTATGTTCCATGGAGTTTATCAGAAAAAATATGTTAAGCTATTGACAGATCTTTTGGGGATTCCTGTGAAATACTGGGGGTAGAGAAATATCACCATTATGGCACTAAGTGGGTCACACAATGAGTAAATCTCGTTCCCTGTGACGGCTCCAGTTTCCTGCTAATCCCATCAAATCTGGCAGGTTTGACTGTATGTTTTCTGAAAGCAGAAACAGTTGTGCATTTGAACAGTCTGATGAAAAATAATTCACAGGATTTTTTAAGAGACAAGGGAGATAAGAGTGGCAGGAAAAGGAAGGTGACACTCTGAGGTTGCTCATGAATTTATGTAATTATACAACTTTCTTTGACCTAGTGTGAAACCTAGTATTTCAAAAAGAAAATTTTATTCTACTCTGTGGGGTAACACATGTATTACTCCCTTCTACATTAGCTTGTACTTATCTGAGAAGTTTCTTTGCAACACTAACTTCGATGTATGATCACGAAAGAAAAGTGGTGCCATGTGTGAACAGAAGGAGGAACAGATTATTGAAGGGTCACTGATGAATAACTACTCTGATTTGTAAAACAAGCTGCTGAGCACCACCATGCCACAGCTGCCTCATGACACAGATGCCATTGGAGTTAAGGACTTATCAGCACTTTTGTTTTAAATTCCTACATACAGAGGTTTAAAAATCGGCCATAAACTTTGGCAGACTGATTACTCCGGCTGAGAAAAATAGCACCTTTCGAAACATTAATCTGGCTGTGTCATTAATTTGGCCATTACACAAGCCCAAAAAACACATTGGCAACAGAGAAAGAGCTACTGTTTCAAAATAACATGGTCTAAGAGACCCTCAGTTTCAGGTGTAAGGGGTTGCTTCACATGCATCACAGACAGTGTCTCAGCTGCAAAGTTACATTAACAGGCATTGCACACTTTCCTTCAAAAGCACAAAGAATTGCAAAAGCATCCATTACAAGACTGCAGCTGTACCTCCTTATTTATTACCTACACATGATAGTCTAATGCCCAAAGCTTTTTCAGGGCCATTTCAATCTCCATGAAGGATCCTGAGGACAAGCGTGTATTTCATACCAACATATCAACATTTTATGTATTGTTTGTAAAGTACAGAAAGAAAGCAAAAAATATGCACTACTTTTTGCACTGAGGAGAGTTGAAAGCAGCCCCAAATCTAAGAGTTTCTTAATGCCACAAAATGTCTTCCTGATTACAGTCCCCCTGACAAACAGCTGTATGTGGTTTTTTTAACGTACGGTGTCCTTGCAGGATGAAAATAACTTGCTTTGAAAAAAACACTTGAAGCAAAGTTTACCATTGCTTATATAAATGTTTACAATAAGATTTCTAACTTCCATGAAGTCAAGATGCTTTTTGATATTTGAAAAAAAACAAACCCACACAACAAAAAAACAGATGCATACCTCCACCTTCCATATGAGACTACCCTTGTAAAATTACAGACCTAATCTTCAGAGTTCAGCAGTAAGATTGCTTGCATATGTACTGAATAAGATTGTTTTAATATTGCTGTAAATCTTTTCCCCCTGCAATCTGTAAAATATGTATATATTGAAACAACTTCTGAGTCTGGCTTTAAGCATCTACCAGAGAACTACTCTGTGTTAATATTGATTGAATGATTAATAAACATCTGACACCAAAATAAATACAAGACCTACATTAAGAAGATTTGTACTCTTTGCACCTACTGGTATATTGGAAAGAATTCCAAATACAGATCTCTTTGAACAAAATAAAATTTTACTTAATAACTATCTTTACAAAAGCATATCTAGTAATAAATCATATTTGAAAAGAAAGATAAATTACAAATGCACTCACTCATGCATATACATACAGACACACACATAAATACACAAGTAAAAACCAGTAACTGTTCAACTGAACACAAGAAACATCTAAAAAGAAAAATACACACAAACAACTATATTATGATCTGAATGTATTACTGAGGGCTGTTATATTTCTCTTGATAATAATATGAATAAATTATTTCAAGCATACAAATGCGAACTTGCCTCCTAGGTCATTAGTGCAAACTACTTTACTTACATTATACTTAAAAAAAAATGTTGATGAAAAGGTAAATTACTTTCAAAAAATACAGATCTTTTTTCACGGGCTCTAAATTAGCAAGGAAGCATTAAAGAAAAAAAAAAAAAAGCCATGTTAACACCACTTACGGCAGTTATTGTATTAAAAAGAAACCAGATTACTCCCATTAACGTTTAGAACTCTGATACTTAAAATGTTTAAATGGTTGAATTGACAGTTCAGTATGCTGAAATCGTAGTTCACAAATACAGTTAATGGTAAAAACAGTGGCAAAATTGGCAGCCACAAGTTGCACTGAACAGGATATCACACTTACAAAATGCCCTTATAAAGCAAATAATGCCAGTAATTATCAGGTGCTGCACCACAAACTACACAGCTTATGGGGAAGAAACACAGTTCTGCTCCAATTACTACCAAATAGTTCTTTTTTTAATGTGGTTTAGGTAATAAATGTTAAGCACTTGTTCTAAACTATAGCATTTAAAAAGTAACAGTGTATTTCTTAACATTTGAGTAATCCGTAAAAGCAACATGTTAGTTTAAGTTCAAGAAATACATTCATTCTTATAAAAACTGCACTCAGTATTTGACTTAAAGGCGGTGTGCATTGCTGTCGGAATACATCGCCTGAAAAACACTCTGTTAGGAATTGGGCAGAGTGACTGCAGAAAATAAACAAAATAAGTAAAAGACCCTTATTCATTCTGGATTAAATTCACCCCTGTGCAGGGTGCTGGCACAAGAATTGTGTACTTTTTATGTCTCACTTAAGTCCCTTTTTAGGAATAAGAGAACGTAAATTCATGCTGTCACAAATATTTCTTAGACTCTGTGAACTATGTCTTTCCTCTCTCAGAGCATGTGAGTTTCTGTCTTTCCTGCAGTACCCCAATCCTGATGGAAAACCAGTAAATAATTAATTCTCCTCAATCTGAACTTCTATACTTATGTCTCTGATTTTCCATGAGTATGTGCACAAGTTTCAGCCACTCTTGGGATAATTTATCACTACTGTATTGTTCTTTAATTTTGTCTTAATCAGAGACTATTAATGGAATATTGAAAAACTTCCTNTTTTTTTTTTTTTTTTTTTTTTTTTTCCCATTTTGCCTTCTATTCTTCTAGGAAGACAAATTAGATCAATTGCAGCATGGTAGAGTGAAAAAAACCCAGAAGTTTCTATTTTAGAATTTATGTAGGATTTTACTCACGTGTTACAAAAATACTACTTTTTCCACTGTTTTCCTACCGAGATGCAGAATTTAGGGACATGCCAAAAAGTTTTGCATTTGGAAGCACTCTTTCCAAATGCTTTCCGGAAGGTATGTTCCCCAAAATTTCTACTTTCCATGGAACAGCACAGCTTTGATGATGATTTAGAGAAGTATGCCACAATGAAATGGAAAGAAAATGTTGTTTTTGTCTGGTTCAGCCCCAGTGCATTGAAAAGTGACCTCTATATCTTGCTTCAAATCACTCTGAAATCCCCTGAAGCTGCATTTCCAAAGCACATTATGCAGTGAATGAAGTGGATTGAAGTGCCACTTCCCAATGAGGCATGGCTTGCTGCGGCGCTGCATCTCCTGCGCTGTGGCAGACAGAGCCCCGTGCCTCAGAAGAGGCAGCTCATGGGATCAAGTGCTTTCATAGAATCATAGAATGTCCTGAGTTGGAAGGGACACTACCAGGATCATGGAGTCCAGCTCCTACCCCTGCATAGGACAAACCCACAGCTCACACCATGTGTCTGAGGGTGTTGTCCAGTCTCTTCTTGAACACCGTCAGACTTGGGGCCGTAACACCTCCCTGGGGAGCCTGTTCCAGCGTCCACCACCCCCTGGGGGAAGAACCTTTTCCTATTATCCAACCTAAACTTCCCCTGGCACATCTTCTGCCATTCCCTTGGGTTCTGCCATTGGTCTCCAGAGAGGAGAGATCAGCACCTGCCCCTCCTCCTGCCCTTATGAGGAAGCCGTAGACTTCAATGACAGCTTTGATGTAGAGAGCTTTGGCAGCTTATGGGAAGCAGCAAAACAGGTTGGCCATGGCAATGGTGCCTGTGAGCCATATCAGCGCAGCGTGCATGTTCCTAGCAAGAAAACACTGTGTCTAATCCTAGGTGCAGAAAATTAAATTTTGCTGACACTGCTTATCACACTGTGGAAACTATATTCCTTCTGGGGGGTCTGGCTTGAAGACAAGAGTATTTTGTTTTCTGACAAGTTCCTTTACAACCAAGAGCATTACAGTACAGAGCTGAAAGCAAACCTTTGGATCAACAAGACAGGCAGCATTTCGTTGTCTTTACAGTAAAATATGATGCTTCCACTACAAAAATCAGAACGCACTTTGACATTTCCAAATCAAAATTTGCAGTCCTCACACCTACACATACAGACAAACCCCAAAATTCAATTTTTTATCTTACATTAACATTAAGATATACGTCTAAATATTTTATAGGCCACCCATTCCTAACTTACTAGCTCCAGTAAAGTAACTTTTTTATTATTAATGGACCAACACTGAACAAAGCACCACAGAATCTGTGTAGAAATACGAAGAAAAACTAAAACTTACTCACAAGACTGCAATGCTAGCTAATGTAAGAGACAAAAACAACCTCCCTCAACATCTGCAATTAGACTTGACATGTCATACATTGCTAGAAGCAGACTTAGCAAAGGTTGACAGCCTGCCACACTGAATGACATACTCTGATCCCACTCTGATCCAGTCTGTTCCCACTGATGGTCACTACTAACTTCAGTGCCTGTAGGAGAAGATATTTTACTTAAAAAAGTGCACAGGCTAATCTGCAATAGCACTGTTTTCATACTGCACCTCATCTAACCATTTTATTTGAAGCAGAAATCTGCCTTGTGATTCCTTAACACTGCCAGTTCCACCTGGAATGCTATATAACTTAAAACAAAAACCAAAACAAAACAAAGCCAAATCAACAACAACAAAGGAAGGAGATTTTGGTGATATTTTCCTGATTGTGAGTATAAAAGCCACTGAGAAAAGCATAAAGCATTCCCATCAAACAGTAAAGAAGATGCTATATTTGGGTTTTTCCTCAGACTGACAGCTGCTGGACATAAGGAAGTACAAGTTACACACTAATCTCTGAGAGTGTTTCTATTTCATGATATCCTCAGTGAAATCTCTGAGACGCTGAACAACTAATACAGAAAATAAAGTATGTATTTTATGATCTGGGAGAAGATGAAAGATGGCAGTTTGGAATGCTTAGCAACAGTTGCAGCAAAGATTTGGAATTCATATGAATAAATTGTTCCCATTAAGATGTTTACCCTTCACCCAGAATGTTGCTCAGTATAGGCGACCTCAAAACATTAAAGAAATTATCTTCATTGTTTGAACTATGTTGCTGTTGAGGCACCGCCCAACTGCACAAAAAATGTATTTCATTTGGCAAGATTTACAGTGAAATAAAACCATTTCAAAGAGCATTCTCTTTAAACTGTCTCTGTGTTACATAGATGAAATAAATTTTTTCATTCCAAAGATAGCCAAGAATACAGTTCTCCCAGGTTTCAGACAGATGACCTACTAAAGGACAATTAAGAGCATACATTGAGGCACTGCTGTGCTTAACACATAGGGAACACAGCTCTGTGGACTTGCCTAACTAACCACTGCAAATAACTGCTTGTGACATCTGTCCTCAGCATCTCAGAAAATATGTAGGATGAAAATATATGTCATATGGGCTAAAACATACAATTGGTAATGAAAGAGTATTGCTCCCATATATACAAAATGAGAGAGTTAGAAAAAGGATATCAAGAGTCCTGAAGGGGAAAAGAATGCAAACATAGACCCCAAAATAAGAAAACACAGATAGAGTGGTAAAGATAGTTACATAAACCAATAAACAATAAAACAAACCTTAAAACACTGAGTTTCCTACACTTGCTTTTCTCAGCTCAGATTTTTTCCTGAGTGCGTTTCTATGCTACCTCTATATGAGCAATCAATACATCTTTTGGACAGAAATCCTAGAGTCAGTGACACCAATAAAACTCTTATTGACTTCAAGAAGTTCAGCATTTTGACCCTCATCAGCAATGTCCCACATGGACCTGGAAACACTTTTGGCATTGTCCAACAAGAGGAAAAGAGCAAACCAAACTTCATGCTTCAGCTGCAGGGGAGGTCAGCAACATGAGCTGTGCTTGGAGACAGGACCCCGATTCCTGCTAAAGCTCTGGCATCCGTGCCATGATTTTAAACAAATTGCATCCTCCTCTGCCGCAGCTTGGTATTTTACATATGTTGCTTCAAATGTTAGCTGTATTTTCTAGGGTTTGACTTCTCAACAGTGAAGAGAGCTGGGGTGCTCTCCTGTGAGCTCAGCCTGGGGCTCGGTGGGTGTGCTCCCCAGGCCTGGCGGCACGGTGTGGCACGGGCAGAAAAGCAGGGCCATGGGCAACTCTGCACGGTGCCCTTTTCCTCTTGGATGTCCCCAAAGCTCACACACACCACTGCTCGTCTGTTCCCCCTTCTGCAGCTTCTCACTGCACTGCTCTTGGCCACTCATGAAGAACACGGTTCCCCACTAGGTTGTGCTACTAAGAAACCTTCACATGAGAAACCAAGTCCATCTACTTTTGGGTTGAAATCCAGACACTAGATGAGTTAGCGACAAAATCCCCATCGATTTCAAAAAGACCGCAATCCTGGCCACTGAAATACTGCTATGGTCACCATGTTGTCCTAATGTTCTTTTTATTCTAGCTGAGAAATGTTTTCCTCAGTGTTCATTTTCTGGTAACTGAGATCATTTTGATTTCCTGGTGGACACCCACTTTCTCCTTGGCTAGGCACTGATGGAAGGATTGCATCTCTTGGTTGCATCTCCCAGGTTTTCTACTCCTAAGAGGTGTCTGCAGATACAACACACACAGACTCATTGGGATGACAAACAGTCTCTCGTACTTCCATGTGCAAGCAAACTTTTTATTATATCTTCACCAACCAGATATACTTCCTCTGAACTGATGGGAAGACTAAAGGACACTGTCAAGTGTCAAGTCTTCCACATCTCCCGTTCATTTTGCTTATGACACAGCAATACAATTTTCTTCCCTTATGACTTAAATAGGAACAAAAATACATAATATCGACTGAACACCTGAACACTGATAGTAACAATTCTTGATTAAATAGAAACATTCCTTTACAGAACAAAAAAACAAATTACCTCAGTACTCGAATGGCAGGTAAGTGACGTGAAGACACAGAGCAAAGAGCAGACCCAAGCTTTAAAGACTGCCAGATGTTTTTTGCTACTGCTACCACTAGTATTTAGATAAAAATCATGTACACGTCATCCCTGTGCCACCACATGCCAAGTGTGACTGACAGCAGCACCATATGGTTACAGCCTTTCTGTTTATTATCATGTTTAGCCAGACTACAGAAAAACATTCTCTATTATGACACTGATTAAATTATTAGATATATTGATATCGCTGAAATGCCCAGAAGGATCGATTTGAGGTTTCTTTTATGCAAGGAGATTCTTAGAGCCAACCTGAAAACAGTGAAGTGCTGATAGTAACAGCTGGTAGGAGAAAGGAATACTTCAGGCAAATGAGGAGAATCAAGGCCGAACGCTATCATATAACGTTGCTTAATCTCAGTGTCACAAAAGATCATTTTAGCCATTAACAGTAATCCTTAAAACCCAGGAAGAATGTAGCTTTGTTTCTGGTTGTTTGAACTGACTCAGGCAATTTAACTTCAACCCAGCTTCTCAAATGACTTTATCCATCTAACTTTAATCTCATAATAGTAGTCAAAAGGGACAGAAAATTAAGATAAAAATATAACATTTGAACATAAAATATAGTTCTGCTTTCAAAAACTTCCTGGCAAGATTTCAAGCCAACTTTGTCCATGTCCAGCTTTTATTCACAATACGCAGCAGCATAGCCCTGTCAGCAGTTTAAAAACCGTGCTAATTATGGAAAAAGGAACTCTCAACTCTTTTCTAAAAAGAGTTGCTTCTGAATTAACATGGTCATCTCCCCTTTCCACATCGCCTTTCTTCTCCCTAATGTAAAAAGTCCTCATAAAATAAATTGCAGTATGAACCCAGCTGGGAGGCAATCTTTCTTCAGAACCCAAAACAAACAGAACTGAACGGATTTTGATGCTTTTATTTGGTTTCAACAAGTCAGAAGCAATTTTGTTTTTACTTAAAGAAACAAAAGCTGTTCATTCCAAAACAGGCACTTAGGGTGAAATTCACTCTAGCACAGAAGGTCAGTGGAAGATGTAGTCTCTACTTAGGTCCCACTTAAGCCCTCAAAACATGAAATAAGAGGTTCAGAAAACTTCAGGCTATCCTTCCGGTGTTTAGACCCAAAAAAACTAGTAAAGCAAGATGAAAAATCCCTTGCTAGCTTTCAAGATATGGAGTGGATCTGTAGTTCTCATGCTTTTGTGTAATAGGATCACCTGACACCATGAACCACTTAGGATCTAGCCAAGCCTCTGTCCTTTCCCCATATTTTTAACTGGGATTTTTTTTTTTTTTTCTTATCTATTTAAATTGAACTCAATGATTAGGTTAATATAACCTGTAACACTGCTTTTTAACTGTGGCTGCATTGCAGACCTTTTTTTAAGAGGTATCCTACAGCCACCGAACCTGGAGCCACCCAATCCCAACACACATTTTCCTTGGGAAAGTTGCATGCTTGATTGACTCAAAAATAGTATTAAAATGGTGCAAAGGGAGCTAAATGCAATAGGCTTGTATTAATGTGGGGTGACACTTCTTGGTTATGACACATCTTTCTTTCTGATATCCATAATGTTTACTTTTCCTTCCCTGGTTATGGGATTTTACTTTAACACTCACATCATCATTTACACACCCACAACTTCTATGCTTGTTCTCTCCTGACTTTTCCAAAAAAAGTATGACTACAGTTAACTCTATTGCAATAGTCCTAATACTGGAGAATTTGAACTGGGAGCAAAGAAATATTCATACTTAAACATGTAATTTTCCCAAAGTTTTTTAGAATGTAAAACACTATGAATGGAGCCACAATAGGTTTTATTTCCCTGCTACTTTGCTAGCAGGGAAGGCCTCTGTATGGACCACCTGAAAGTACATCTTCAGCCACTGTATAGTGTATTGGAAGCCACCTCAAGAAACCACAGACCACAGAATGAAAATCCTTCATCTGCAACAATTACACATAAAATGTCACATAAAATCTTCAAAGTATAAAGTGCTGTGAACAACAGATATTCAAATTAATATACAAAACCTATATATCTTTCTGTTTAAAAATAAGGCTTTTTAAGCATATTAAGTTTGTTGCCACAAGTCCACTGAGATAAACCTCAAGAGTAAAATCTGGCCCTACTGAAGGACGACTTCTCACCAGTTTTACCCAAGGAATATTTTTTGACATTCCACAGAGTGGAGAAACAAATATAGAAGTATTAGGCCAGTCAAGAAACGTGCTCTGAAATAATTCAGTAATTCGGAGTTTCCTGTCTGATCTATCACCACTGGACTAGACTAAATCTCTTTCCCAATAGACTATCTATAACAACAAATTATTGTCCACCGATAACAATGAGCCAGAGAAAATATGCAATTAGCCAACTGAATAATTATGGGTTTTATTTTGTATACTTAAAATGTTAAGCAAAAAAGAAGACAATTACATTTTTCCCCACTTTCAACTACTGCCCCTAAAACCAAAATAAATACACTCAAAAACCTATCAAAAACAAAGCAAGGATTTGTGAAGGGCCAAGAAAAACAAAAAACTTCATATAAAAATTGAGTTTACATAGAGATACTGGAGAGCGGCATCGTTTACTTTTCCATGTCCTTATCCTACAAGTCTTTGTACACTCACTCACATACACAGTCCCAGTGATTCTCTAGAGTATTCATTGATATTGCTTTCTTTAGCTCTTTTCCAAGAACAGGAATTTCTTCTACCCCATAGTTCAAGCGTGTATGCTTTAGCAGCCTAAAACCCACTTGCAAATCCATTAAACCCAATTTGACTCTTCACTTGTATTAAGTTAAGCTTACACATAAATATATGCAGAATCAGAACCCTCTAGTATTTATGTTGTCTTAAGCAAGGCAGGATTTCACGGTTTATATAATTTTTTAAAATATAAATTTTTTCTTTAGTAAGAAGTTCTGGAGCAATATAAATTCCTTATTTTTTAGTATTACTTTTGATTTTAAGTCCTTCCTGCAGTGTTGGGGGGCTTTTTCGTCCCTAAAAATAGAAAGATCTCTGTTCAGAAGAACCTAAAATTTTTCCTTAATGGCATAGCAATAGTTTTCTGTTTACGTTTCTAGTTTGTCAGGACGAGTCTCAAGCATTTTTCCTTGTTAATGTACCCTCAGTGACGCAGTTACAGATGCTCTATGCCCACTGTTTTTCTCTTCAGACAGAATATTGACTCAGTTCATCCTTTAGCTACACCAGGAGTGGCAAATAATTACATTTCCATTGACAATTGTGTAAAAGTGGAGTCATTCTACTACATATCTAATACTTTGATATTTACCTCACATTCATTGCTGTGGTACACAACCAAATACAAGAAAAAAAGAAAGTGTTTGAAGGCATTAAAATATTTTTTTTCAAAAAAGACTGTGACAGCCTTAAGTGATTCAGTGTTCCCTTTATGGGTCAATGTATTTGGCAAAACAAAAAAGGATCTGTTGTACTCCTTGGTGTTGCCACAGCTTGCCCACTCCTGATACCTTAGCTACATTGCTTACCTACCTGCATAGCTCACTTATCTCTGAGACATGCTGCAATCCAGCTTGAAACAGAACAACAATTAGATAAAAGTCTCAGACATATTTCAGCATCTAATTCCCACCAAAAGTATTGAAAGCTCACTATTTAAATGCGTTTTAAAATTTATCCCATAGGAATCCACTGAATACACATGGGACAAAGCATGTATCTATCTGTAGGGATAGATAATTAGATGACTGTGTACAGGGACATTGATGCAGACTCAGAAGTGTGAAGCACTTTTACATCCCAACAACCCAACCTTCAAATGTACTTAAGCACCTAACTCCCGCTGATATAAAGAGCAGTGAGTCAACTCAGTAATTTTGAACATCTGGGTTTAATCCTTGTTTTGAAGTCACTTGTGTCTGGTTTTTAAAGGCATATATTGCCTAATATGCTGGTAAGTGCTCAAGGGTGTTTTCAAAAGTGGCTGTGTACTGACTTTCAGACAAAAACTCCATGGATTCTTATTTACATGATTAGACACCTTGAAAATCTAGCCTTCATTCGTAAATTGGGGCTTTAGATATATCAATTAACCCCAAATTCTCAAAAACATTAAGGCTTGTAACTGCTACTAAATGGAGGGAAGCAGAAGGCCCTGACAATTGTGAGGATCTTGCCTGTAGGGAGTCTTAAAAGTTTCACACATTTTATCAATCTTTACCAAAAATTTAAGTACAATCTGTGATTTTATATTTGCAATTTAGCATATATTTTTTTTAACTTAGGGTCCTCACTGACCTCCTCTGAAATTGTTGAAAATAGATTCACTAACTCTCCAACTAATGAGAACTGGATTTGATCTTTAGAGAGTGAAAAAACTAAGAGGAGTTCTTCATTACTAAATAACTCTTTGAAGGAGTGATTGCAGCAGGCAGAATTCATGTATCCAAACATAACCACCAATATGTTTTTACAGAAAATGTTGAAGACATAATTGAATATTCACAGTTCTGGAAGCCATTCGCTTCTCTATAAATTGATTGTTCTTGGCAATCAAGTGTTCTGTATGTGCCAAGGAGATCTAAAAAAAACCCGAACAAATTAAAGCCAACGTACAGCAGCATTATGTCAAGACTGATTTTCAAGAGAGAGATAATGAGATATCATTGTACCGTATTTTTATAAGACTTTTAATAATTTTCTATGCTGCATTCAGCACAGGAACTGTTTCTAAAACCCAACTGGTTTATCTTTACTGCTTGTCTCTGCAGTGCTATTCCCACTTTAGAGGTATGAGACTTGGGCACAGAGAAAACTGTACCTCTGAAATCGAACATGACACCCTATGGCAGAGCCAGAAATTTAAAAGCCCTGTGGCTTGTACAATGATCTTTACCACAAGATCATCACTGGTTTATGTACTTCATTAAAGATGAGACATTCAAATAACCTCAACAGTTTGGGCTTTTAATTGGCTTTGTACCCCTAGTCACCTAGGAATTTTCTAATTCCCATTTTAATTCCCATGCATAATTTACAATAAGAATTTGCTACTTCTACTTCTTAAATAATAATAAAGTTTCTAATAATAGAGTAATATTTGATGTCCTACTTCCAGGGCTAAAACTTGCTGAATGCACTATACAATTACTTTTCTAATAAGGAGAAGCATTGTGGACTCATTGGGGCTTTTAGTAGAAAGTAAGAGTTCAGAAAATCAGCATCTCTTTATAGTTCTTACAGTAGCTCTAAAATGTCTAATACCAGTACTGTTCAACACGGAGAGAAGACTCTATTAGCGGTCACTGTACTTACATTAAGCTATTTCATAAAGTAATTTTAAAGAGTCTACTATTTACGACAACAACATGCATCCTGCTTAAGAAGCAAAACACTTCAGAAAAATAAAATTGCCAATAGCCCCACTGTTCCTACAGCAACAGTAAACTGTTTTGTACTGCTGTGATGCATACACACTTTCCCTGGATTTTCAATACCTTTTCATCCACAAATGTTATAAGCACATGGCCAGCGCAGGCTGCACCAGCACGGTACCACACCAGACTGGGCTCCAGTGCTCTTTCTAGCAAAGGAACTGAACGAATGGTAACAACACTGGGAAATTTTTGCCAGCTCTTGCTGTCAAATGTAGGAATCCTATGTAGATTTTTAGTAGTCGAGAAATGAAAACGTTTTTAAGTGTGCTGTAACTGGGTGCTGCTACGTTAATCCTCCTGGAAAGCAGCAAGTATCACCCAGTAGTTTGATGTTAAATGTTTCATGGTGATCGTTACTACACTGTAATGGGAAAACCAGAATGGAGCTGAAGGTTCAGGGACTTCTTTCTGAGGAGCAGACTGGAAATTAAGAAATGTATCCTAAAAAACAGTTCTCGTTCTGCCCACCCACTCACCCTAATAGCTCCATTCACAACAGTCTGCTTTTGGCATGAAAGTCCTCTCCTCTAAAACTCCCAATCTAACTATAAAACAAGTGAAAATTGTTTTGTCTGCTTTTCAGCATTTTCTAGCTATTTATTTCAACCTGAGACATCACCTCAGTGAAGAAGTATTTTATATCAAGGTTCTTTCTTTTATGGGTAATAATGGAAATAATATCCATAAAGGAGTCAAAAGGACCCTGAATTACTTTTCCAAGTGATGGCCCCACTGCTTTCAAAAGCAGCAGGATAAATCTTTGTGTGCATGTAAGTATAGCATTGTCCAAAATGCACAAGGGTCATCTTAGTCCTTGCTTACTTAAATATAGCTATTTATGTGCAAAATGCAACATACTGGCTTTTGATAAGACAGCAGCTATCTCATGGGATAAGAATGATGGAGTGTTTTCTAGCATGGCCCAGAGAATTTTTTTATTTTTCTTCATGACTATGATGCCAAAAACTGACACAGATTTAGTGTAGAACTTCAGCAATTGCTCATTAATGAAAAAACTCTGCCTGAACATCTAATTAATGACTACCAGCAAACAGAGTAGGTAAAATGAAAAATAAATGTTTTATTCATCTATGTAGCCACAGCAAGTCAAAACAACAATTTTCCTAACACACATGAACTTAGCCTGAAGTGCTAACTTCATGAAAAAAATATTTTTAAATGCTAAATGCCTTCAATAATGATTTTACACAGGAGAATCCTTATGGCTTTAGCAGAGTTCAGGAGTCTACAAGGCTCAGCTGCTCAGCTCACTATAAAAATGCTTCCACAAATCAGTTTCTGACACCTGGTTTATTTAGGCAATTCTTATACTCCACATTTAGGAAAGCAACCCTCAGAGAAATGAGTGTGTCCAAAGCAAAGAAAACCTATAATTACTTCTGTGCCCTCAGCTGTATCAGAATGCATCTCCTGCAGGTTTAAAATTCATGAGAAGAAGAAAGATCAGAAGAATGATCTGAAGCCTGAAGTCATTTCTCAGCTGGGAATTTCCTGGAAAATCCTGCTACTCCATGCACATAAATATATGAAAAATGTGTGTATATGTGTATGGATGTGGAGGGCTCTGAGCACTGTTTATGTGCAAAAGAGCGTTATGTTAATTCCTGAATAGTATTTAAGTTTAAATCAAATATCATCCATTACAAACTGGCCTCTACAGGTAGCTATAATCTTATGGCTAAAGCTTAAGCCTAGGTGACAGGAAATTTCTATTAATTCCTATCCTGAGTCTGAACCTTCCTGACTGTTACTGATGCTTCACCTTGTGAACACATGTTATGGCTGTCAGCAGGTCCAGTAGGATGACTCCAACATGAAGGCAGGAAGGATGGTCCAGTTTTGTGCCTTCTGTGCAACTGTCAAGAAATTATCTAAGTGCAATATTCAATAGAAATTTGCATTTGTTAAGGTAAGCTCCTTAAGGCCAAGTGCTCCCCAAAAGAACATTTTATAGCAGCTTGTGTAAATTGGTGCCCAGGATAAATTTTCAGGGAATCTAGACTCTGTTTGCCAAAATACCTCATTTAAGCTTTACCCAATTCATGGTCCCTCTCTTTAATTTCCATCTTGCAAACCCCCAAGAGCATGTCAGTTTAGAAGTGTAAAAAGCCTGCTTTAATAGATGACTGTATTATCATGTATGGCTGGAATGGGAAGTCACGCAAGCTGGAGAGGAAGAATTGTGCCCAGGAGAACATGAGATTTCATTCCATTTGTTAGTGAAACTAATACAGTGATATAGAGGTCATAGCAAAGGACACCGTAAAGGACAAGGAATAGTATTGCCTACCAGATCAGACTCTTCACTAAACGATATACTACTTTGTCTATTCTCATTTTAAAAATTCATGTGAACAGCCCATTCACATTTCCTGGGTGTTGATATATAGATTCAATTTGGATTAATCATGTTTAAATCATGCAGTTGCATTTGCGCAGACACACCCACACAAGTGGGTTGAACTGGCTGGATCATTTAGGCAGAGTACACTGTAGATAAATTCCACAAGGGGCTTTTATGCAATTGTATGTACTTACCTGCTATTCGTTCTTCTGATAATCTTTAGTTGCAAAAACCTTCAGGTGATCTCAGTTTGTTTCATAGTTAAAAGCTTATAGCCTGACAAAAACGTTAGGACACAAAAAGTATTGCAAGTTTTAAATAGAAATAAAAAATCTATGTGGAGAGATGCATACATTATAAAAACCTCTAGCAGACACACTTGCCATGACATGTCACTGAAATTTCAACATTAGATGCTCTTCTTCCCCTACAGAGAGGAAAAAAAAAAATCCCAAACAAACAAAGGAAAAAAAGAAAATTCTCCCATGTTTCGTGATTTCTCATTGGCAAGAGACTGGAGGAAGTATTTTTCTTCCCTAACCAAAAATAAAAAAAGATATAGTTCATTAAGTTGCATTTGGCTGTGTTTATATGCTGCTGACGAAACACACAGAATATGTAGATAGGATAATGCACTGCTCAGTTTGTGTGACTTGATGGAAGACGTGGTGGATAACTTGTTTATGGATAACCTCCACTATGAAATTCTTTTCTTGCTATTTAGTGTGGCCAGATCGGCAATATTTTTCATTTAGAGAAAATTTTATGAGCCAAGAGACATGTCAGCTGTGGAAAGGATGCTTGTAGCATCCAGAGATGGAGAACTGCATAACAGACAAATAAATCATTCTGATAAACACTGGATACGAAATTGTAACACACAGCCTCAGCAAGATCCTTATATCTCTTCAGCATATCATTGGCTTTCATGGCAAAATGATTTAACGATAAAATGTGACCTAGTACTCTAGGGAGAGTTAGATTTTAATGTATTTGAGTAGTTTTTATTTGATCGAAAGGAAATGGAATAGAGGAGAAGGGAGGAGATCGGAAAGGGAAGGAAAGGATCAAACTCTTAATTCAATCACCTGCACACAATAATTCTCTTTTTAAATTGTAGGGCTGTGCAAACTACATGCATTTCTTCCAGTAACTTTCACAGGTTTCTTTTCTCTAGTTTCGCATATAAAAACATTTACTTTTCACAGTACTAAAAAACTGAACTGCAATGCTCATTTAAAAGTGAGTCCTCCAAGAAAGAGTCAATTTTTTAATAAAAATGAGACTAACTTTACTTTTTGCAGCAAGACACATCAGCAAAAATTCCATCTTGACAAACTGATTAGAAAGTTTTGCACAATTCTTTCAGAAATTATCTTTCGTTGTAAGAACAAAACGTCTAAATACGTTTTCAAGGGCACCTGAAGGTGTAATTACCTGTAGATTTGTAGTCACTAATTTGTTGGTCCAGTGAAAAGCCTTTCCATTAGCAACCATATGCTTCTTGCTGAGAGTAAGAAACTAATGGCTAAATCTGAAGAATGCTGAATGAAAGGATTGAAACATCGATGCAAAAGAGTGGAAAATGGCATAGAGCAATCAGAAAGAATAGTCTTGGATGATAGTCCAGCATTTGATGCTTCAGATCTCTTAGAAATTCTGGTTGACAGAGCTTGAACGTTCTTAGAAAATCAAACTAAGGTTAAATTACAAAGAGCATTAAGAATTTTGGCTGATGAAGATATTTTGATCTCATGGTATCGCTTGAATCCTTTGTCTGTCCTTTTTCTAACAACAAGAAAAAAAAAACCAACATGTTAAATGTGCTCAGCACAAAGTTATGTGACACAGTTCTCACGACAAAGTCTGGGGAAAGGGGAATATAGGAGTCACCATAATGAATGTGACAGAGTGTGAGGGCTGAGCATGACAGGATCCTAACGAAGGCTGAAGCAAAGGAGGACACAATATAAACACAATCTAGTTGGTTTTGGCCAAGAGCCCAGTGATGCAGGCAAGGAGAAAGGAATGTGTCTCGGTGAAAAAAGTCTATGGCCAAGGCCATCACAGCTGCACTCCTGTTTCTCAACTAAGCCCTGAGAACAGCATAAAAACAAAAGTTCATTCTATACAGCTGAAGAACATCTTGGATGGGATTAAGAGAAAAAAAATCAAGGAACTTGAGAGCAACAAAGCAGACATGTAATACATTGGGGAGTTCAATTTCTTCAGCAACATCTGACATGCTTAAAGTCTTATCCTCTTTATTTTTTTAATTGATCCTTGTTAAACTAAATTCAGTTTTCTTATTCTTGTAAGTGATGATGGAAATGCCTAGTGATATAATGTGGCTATCATAAATCTGCTATCTAGGTCACATATGGAAACCTTAGAGAAATTGATATATCAAAAGAGGAAATACATCAATTAAGTTATGCTATGAAACTGTGGTTTGTATGTGACTTTTGCAATTAACTATACACGGTAATCCTGAAGAAATCGAAGTGACAAAGCATTTGCAAGCCTTTTTGTTGCAAAAAAAATTAAATTACTATTTCACATAGGTCACACTCTAACTGAACATTAAAACAATAACATTTTGTATCAGTACCCTTTTACTGCTGGGTGGTGTTACAAAAATTAGCCATTTCAGTGTTTCGTGATGCAGACAATAAACCACCACTTTTACAGTTGAAAACGCCAAAGCAGCAGAAATTACTGATACCAAATCCGAGTCTTCCACAACCAGAGTTGTAATTAAGAGAGTTCTGCCTTCTTGGTCCTTCTCCTCAGGCTTTTCAGGCATGCTCCTCTTGGTTGCATGGAAATGAGGATTTTGAACTATATGCCTGTATTCTTTATCATTCCAGTTGAAACACTGGAAAATCATACCCTAAATGTCAAAAGCACTATTCAGATGTGCTCTTACTTAAATGGGAGACCTCTTTCCTTTATTTGTAGTGCAGACTATAGCTGACTGAAAATTTTGATAAAAATAGGAAAAAATTGGTACACTATGCAACTAAGTTTTGCTTTTCCAATGGATCCAATCCTGCTGTTATATTCCAGCCCAGATATTAAATTGGGTACAGTTCATACTAGAATCTCTTGCATGTTTTGCTGTGAAAATTTCAGAAAAGTACTAGTTCAAAGTGTCAGTAGGGATCTAGTTGGAATGAATCTCCTCATCAAACATCACAACAGCAAGGATACAGAGACACATGGAGACCCACATCTACACATCAAGGTCAAATAGCAGAGTACTTGATCTACCTCTTAGGGAGATTTAGGTCAGTTGTTTTTTGATTCAAATACCTTTTTTATTTGCAAAATATAAAACCATCTGCCTTAAACTCCAAGCTGACACTTTTCATTACCACCCATATTCTAATCCATGCTGAGATACAAATGCCAGTAAAGAGCTCAAACACGGCAACTTACGTCTGTGTGGCTAAGACAATACAAGGTAAACAAACAGCTTTGTGTTGCCTATAAATTATTGCTGCTTCCCCCAGGACAAAAATGATTAAATAAAGGGAAGAAAGAGAAAAGTAGGTGATTAAGAACTAGCTTGTGATATTGTGCAATGCAACTGAACGAGTTCATACTGACTTCAGTAGTGGTGAAGGGCTGTGAAAAGCTAAAGGATGATGTTTTCTCAGCCTGCTGTCAGAGGGACTTCAGCAGACGCTTTCTGAGATTTCAGTGACACCCACTGCAAACAGAATGCACAACCATGACCAGATAACAGGTCCCCATGGCCCACAGTAGGTAAAACATCACATTGTAATTTTGTTTCTCTCCAGACTGAATAAATAAATTAAATTTACAATACAAGGTGAAATACAGGGAGCTTTTGTGCTTTCATGTCTAGCAGTTCTCTGTGATTCACTCTTCTGAATCTCCTATGATTCACACTGATTTGGCACCTTAAGTTTGTTCTTAGAAGTAAAAAAAGAAGAAAGGGAAGAAAGGGAAGAAAGGGAAGAAAGGGAAGAANGGAAGGAGGGAAGGAGGGAAGGGGAGGAAAAGAAGAGGAGGAAGGGGAGGAAAAGGAAGAAAAGAGAAAGCGAGGAAGGAAGGGAGGGAGGGGAAAAGAAAAGGGGAAAAAGGAAAAGAAACTGCCTCAACTGCTGTCATCCTCATCTAATTAGTATTTTACACCAGAACTTGTTATTACCATTGCTGCTGGGCAGATCTACGTGTGATTATGTTTTCGCAACTGGAACTGTTTTGGTTTTTTTTCCCATTTCATCTATTTCCAGTTTGCTCAAAGACACCAAAGTAATTCATGATTAGGAAAAACAGTAAGAAGGGGTTGGTATGGCTCTTTGATGGAACACCCTCTTCAAAATGAACTGCTGCTTCCTCAACTTTTAACTTTTCTATTCCTGATAACAAACTTCCCAGTATACTGCATCAGATGGACTGACCCCAATAAATATTGAACCATCAGGTGAATATTCTAGCCTCATCCCTTATCTCCTCCCTTCACAAGACAAGAAAAGTAGAAAAGCTCACTCCGTGCAACAGAATGAACACTCAAGCTCAAAGTAGTACCTCTTAGCTTTTATGTCAGAATGGATTTTGTTTCATGTTTTACACCAGAGGGAGACACTATGCCAAGTTTAAATTAAGAACAAAAGTCCAAGCAATGGTGCATCACTTGTGGTTTTGGCAGTGGTCAAAAAAAAAAAAAAAAAAGATAACCTCAAAGAAAACATATCTTTTATGGAAACCAAATATAGACCACAACTGGCAAAGAGAAAACTGCGTGGACAAACAAAACTGCTGGATAAACAAATCAAAATTACACAGGAAGCCTGCACTCATTCTTTACAGTGGAAAACCAAAGATAAAAATCAGTAATATATTTTATATTTTTGGACAAGGCAAAGTTCCATCTTTCTGGCAGTATATGATTTATATTCTCAAAGCAGTCTAATATTTCCAATATTACCCCCAAATAACCAACCAAATAATCAAGCAGAAGGATCATTTAAAATAGTTGATGTCATGGAATAGCTGACTGCTTTGTGAATAGTAGGAAAATGGCTGGCCTAGAGCTGCACTATGCATTTTAGATTGGATGATTAGAATATACATAAAAAGTGAGTGAGAAACCAAGGAAGGGGGAGAGGAAGGAAGGAAGGAAGGAAGGAAGGGAGGAAGGAAGGAAGGAAGAGAGGAAGGAAGG